>OY292491.1:6440749-7040749 GCA_958496325.1 Nomophila noctuella | reverse complement strand
CAAACAGTTTGGGCACGTTGTCCACGAATTTGGACCTTGTGTGGCAATTAGTGAGACATTAGCATTTAAATTGAGCAGACAACCGGCGTGGTTCAGCGGCCAGGGCCGGACGTACTATAATTCCCTGTGCAATAGGGTACGCTAGATCACATCGCATTCAAAAATGCATGTTATTCTCATGTAAGAGAATCCACAGAAAGATTGTTATATCGATTTATTTTGGGACAGCAGACTTTGATCGCATAAATACATTTTGCTGCTTTACCGTACATCGACAGCGAATGGTAATGCGATACTTTAAGGAAGGAAAATAACTACAATATGATAAATTGTAGGCATGTATAACGAAATGTATTATTATTTCAGCCTAAACGACATGTAGAGATGAGTTATTAAAACGCTGTACATTTTAAGCGTAAGAAATAGGTATTGGTATGCCTGCGCCTCATCTTTGTACTTCGTATAAACAAAACAGTACTCGCCATATTATAATAACTTGACTTTAAACCTATTTAAAGAGCTCTTAAGATTTATAGTTTATCTGTGAGCGTGTTATAATAAATCTTTAACCTCACGACATGGTTTGGCATAATAATGCGGAGCTTATTGACATAAGTTACATACTGGGTAACTAATACAAAATGTGACCTTCGACAGGATTTTTTCAACACTGTGTACATATTCGTGATGGAGATCAAAGGCAGTATAAAAACAAATTCGACATACAGATTTCTTTGATTACTAGAGAAAAATGCGAGGGTCACATAATGACAGCACACTGTATTTGAATATGCCGCGCATCACACATTCCTCACATTACAAATGCAAGTTCTTTTACATTCTTATTAAAAACCCAGTAATTGTATTAGACCGTACGAGTTTTTGGCACATATAATTAATTATAACATTAATTTTCGCCAATTCTTCAGTGTTACTGTAACGGCTCGTCTGCCAGCCAAGCATGGCGCGCAACAGTTTTCGAAATTCCAGTTGCAGAGAAGCACCGGTGCGCGGGCGCGTCGCTGCGGGTTGCCGCTGCGCCGAGACACATTATGCGCGGAATAATCGCAGTAAACCATCCATCATTCGGTAAAGTATGCGAAACATTCCACATGGAAAGCGGAATAATTGTTAAAAAATAAGTATGAGGGTCAACTGACTAGTAACTAGCTTCCGATGAGTAACTGGCTACAGGGACAAATAATTGAAACAATTTATTAACCTAAGCAAATAATGTTCCAAGGGGCCAGTTACTGGTCAGTCTACCCTATATTAAATGCTTGTTTTCTAAACTACGACAAAATAGGAAGTTCATTAAAACTAATATAATAAAGCTGACGAGTTTGTTTGTTAGTTTGAACGCGCTATTCTCAGGACCTACTGGTTCTATTTTAAAACATCTTTTTGTATTGGATATTTCATTTGACGAAGAAGGCTTTAGGCTATTGGAAACCGAAATCCAAGCGGACGGAGTCGAGGGCGGCCGCCAGTTATAACAACAACATCCTTAAAAAAACTTAGACCATTGTTTTATTCAATACATTTTTGATTCACCGTCTTAGTCTTTCTTCACTGGTCTTTGCTTCATACAGCCGCGTCGACGGCGCGGTGCGCTTGCGCAACTCACCCGCCTCAGGCAGTCTGCGATTCCCACGCGGATTTCGTATAAACAGGTGCCGTTCAGCCAATTATACTGAACCAATGTTGGCCAAGAACAGTCAAGTCCTTTGTATTACACCGAACTTAAATCAAGCGCTACTGAAAGACGTTGATATGTCTAAGCTTCTGCTTTTTTACTGTTTTCGATTTTGCCATTACACACAATGCTGATATGTACTAGCGAAATAGTACAGTTAAGTGTTTAAAATCTCACTTAGCCTTAGTTATTTTAAGAAAACAAACGCTTATGAATTATTATTATTGTTGGTTTTCATAAGTTAGTTCATTTATTTTGCACTTATGTATCTTATACTAAATTGTAGACAAACCATGTACCTCGACCGGAGAAGACGTGATTTAAATTAGGATGAATTAGAAGTTAGATGCAGAGTTCAAACGCAATAAATACTCTGCTCGGCTCACGAACAAAAACATCACCTGCTGGGAGTACAGATGTATTTACGATTTCAAAGTATAGTCTGCCACGCCTTTGCCCTTTAGGATTTACATTACATCTAAATAACTCCGTGAATGGCGCAACACCGAGGCCGCTTCTTATATTGTTATCGTATCTCGCCTAAAGATAAAAACACATATGAATTGATATGAAAGAACATGGCATCCATTATAACCTTTTATTTTAACGTGAACTAACTTGAAAGCCTAGTGGCGATTCGAGTACCTAACCTGTTCAATACTTGAAAAGATTATAATTTGATAGTTGGATTGGATTCCATTGCTTCATCGGTTACATTGAAAGTAAAGGTGCAGCTGGACATTTAACAGCAAATGCAAATTTAAAATAAAAATAAATATAATGAAACATAACCTTAACCGGCTCACTTATACATAAATAAACCAAAAACATTGGCAAAAGGAATGTTACCGAAATGTGTTTATATTTTGTATTTCGACATAATCGCATTACTCGAAAAATACACGTAGTAATATCTCTAAATAGCAATTACCTATTATACGGTGTGCAACGTAGATTTTATAAATTCCTATACATTGGCTCAGCCAACTTAATGGCGCAATTTCAGTGACCTTGTGTTATGCTTAGGTCAGAGAAAATTAAATGTCAACGTAATTTTCTTGAATAAAATAATGTTTTGATGTCAAAGTCCAGATTCCCAAAAACATTTTATACGATGATTCAATCAAATTACCTACCCAGTTTCCCAACGTAATATTTTAATTCATTTTTTTTATTTTCTGCATATCGCAACATATATGGGCCGTCGAGTATGCAATTGTCAGAAAATATATTGTCACTCCCAATCAACATTAAAAAGTGTGAAAGTTGTAATTTTCTCTGAACACAAATCATCCAACATTTACATCATTCAGCGACAGGTCTAATTACGGCGTAGTGTGCGAGTGCATACTATGTATTAGTTAAGGGCCGGAATGCCGAGGCGGTGCAAATTGCAACTCGGATCGACTCCGTAAGGTGTGCCGATCGACAACCTTCCATTCTCTGTAGTCTCTAGCACCAATGCCGATGGGCTATTAAATATCAGCGAGCGACAATCGCTATTTAGTCCACGCCACTTTACGTTTCGAAAAGATGCCACTACCGCTAAGCATTCCGAGACTAGTAATCTGCTTTACAAAACCACTTGTTAAATAAAGCAATATAATGCCAACATTGCTGTTATACTAGTTTGCATAATTTTATAGCGTGTTTTCAAATATCAGTTTGAACGCTCCGGTTCACTATGGGCACGATTATTCAGGTGAGGATTTTGATATTCCAAGGATTCGAAATAGCTCTCAAGAAATGAGATTCCAGGTTTACCGACGATAAACATTTCCAAATCGTAAATCGAACGACACTTACGATGATAATGCGTTATTGGCATGCATTAGCTTTTAAATTCTAAACTGGATATTCTCGGGAAACGTTTACGGTCGCACAAAACGGTTTCCAAAATCAACAAGCCCACCTCATCGTCACGAACGAGTATTTGGAGTTGAACGTTATCGAGGGAAATCGTAAACCTCGTAACCTCAATGAAGTTACAGCGGAGACAATTTCGGTTCTGTTCGGCAAGGGAAAATAATAAGGTAACAAGTTTATGAATCGCACACATTTAAAATCGATTCGCATCGTTTGTTCAGAGGCGGGAATCGATTCGTTAAGTGAATTGAGGCCACCCTACCCGAGTGCTCGGTAGAACAAGTGGGACTACGGCGACCTTGGAAGCGATACCAGCGACAACGGTCACACGTCAATCAAATTCTATTAGTTCAAAGCCACATCTATAAAGTTCATTACCTCAATAAAAGGAGTGATTTGCATTTGCCCAGCATGACCTTTAAAATTAATTCTTCGGCGCAAGTCGACGTAGAATAACGTACCGAAAATTATGTTTATAACAATAGTAGTCGTCATTCACAACTATCCCGAACTAAAGTCAAAAGCATTTCAAATCATTTTTAAATTATCTAGGGTAAGTCATTATTTAGTTTTCTTTTATGGGTGCATAAAAAAACTTACTATATCCCTATATAAGTTTTCTAACATGGATCATCATCAACGTTTAAATTATCTCAAATTATCAAAAAAAAATCTTAAAATCCATAGACCCATTAACCTGGAAAGTACATATTAATGAAGACACATCTGCATGACCTCCAAAGAAAAGAGAAAAAAAATCAGGTGTATTATTTAGGTCTCAATCTCCACTAATGAAATAAAAAAAAGACTAAATAACGAACCACAAATATAATGAAACAACACTAGAACCTATAAGACTACAAGCCAGACGCTCATCGCTTATGTTTGGACAAAGCAAAAGTTAACGATCACCTCGTTCTCGTCTCGATTGATAGAAAAACTAGTTCAATCTTGGACAAGGCTAGTAACAACCCCGTTGATGGAGCGACTCCATCGCCTATTATGTCTGACCTACATCGACATTACCATGGCAGCTTATTGATCTCGTTGCTTCGGACATTTGCACAATGATGACAATGATTATCGGCTAATTAAAACGCTGTTCGCGTGCTGTCTCGTCACGAAAGAAGATGTTTCGTTTTATTGACTCGTTTAAGATTTAGGATCGGGCAAAAAAACGATAGCATTATAACATTGTTAATTCAGATGCTGTGAGTTGTATGCGAAACTGTTTATTTATTTTTTTACGATCAGCAACCGCAATTGGTTCTTGTGGCTTTATTATAAACTACAAGTCGTTAGTACATTGTTAACGCACCTCAGTTTGATATAAAAAGAAAACAATCAATGTGAGCGGAATCAACCGCGTGAAATGCGGGACGTGAGCTCGCCGATGGCTATGTAACACAGCTGCAGTAACACAGATGTGACGATATATGACTTGTCTCTATTACAATGTTGCAATGCAATCCTTTGCTGTTGGAATGCACATTTATAATTTATTTATGATAACTACCACCATAACTCCTAGTGGGATTCAGCGGATAAACATATAATTATTACACGTTCCTTAAGAATTAAGATTTGATATTAATTCGTTTTACACCTAAATTGTAACAGGATGTTCATATTTGTTGTTCAAGAATATATATTTTAATACCACACGATAAACGATTTGAATTTTCTACATACTTATTAATGTTGTAATCTAGTTCATATTATTGCAACATCTCGCTTATGCGTTACAAAACTTCAGTGAAGGTTACTCAAATTCGGTATCTGTGCATATAAAATATGCGAACGAACAAGGTCATTGTCATTAAACAGTTATTCCGCTTTAATCCGACCGTACACTTTTATCTGTATAAATATCAGAGATACTGAGATTAGCGGTACTATTTGTGTAGCTTCTTCGTGGAAAACTTGAAATACTTGAATCGAGTTCTTAGTCGATATTCTTACAAAGCGCGAACTGTTTAGCGTGTCCGAATGGCAACATTTGCATTTCGATGTGACTAATTGCGATTGACCATAATTACAATAGTCGTTTAAAGAACTGAATCTTCACGCTTCAGGTGTACTCGTACATTCACTTAGTAAAGACGTCTGAGAGCTTGATCGCTAGATAGCGGCTACGATATTAATGGAATTTATGCAGTAGGCGTTCGAAAGACAGTTCAATATAATAATGAAGCAGTTGGCGGTCTCTATTAATTATATTTTCAATTTCAACTCGCCTCGGGCTGCACGTAACATAAAACCGTACCAATTTTTATTTTGTGATTATATTTGCAGTGGATCTTCCTATTAAGCGCTGCAGGAACATTCTAACGTACGTCTTTCGTATAAACAAGTAGGAACATTTCAGCAAAAAGTGCAGTAAAACAATAGGACTGTCTAAGGATTGATTAAGTCTTCCCAATAAAGATGGTGTTTTCTCATAATTAGTATCCCAATTGTCAGGCATCATGTAATCCACTTCCAACTTCAGAAGTTCAAACATATGTACTTTCACAGACAAATTGATGTCATAAATGTATTTAATTGATCCATAAATATATTTTAATTTATCCTGTGTTATACAACGCTCTGTGAACACAATGTGTTTACGACGTATATGAGTCATTTTGAATAGTTTGAAGAACGGAATAGAATTCTGCGGCTGTCACCAACAAACAAAAAGTTACATAATCAAAATAAACACATCATTAAAGTATAGAGTAAAACCTTAACGGAGAAGCATGCGAGTATAGGGGTAAACGTATAGCATAACCGCATATCACGATACGGACACCGTGGTCGCCTTACCCTGTTTCGAGAGATCACGTTCGGCTGTGGACACGTGACTTAAGCGATGACGCACGAGGAAGCTGGGAAGACATCGCCAGATTCATCTAATAGCATAGTTAAACCACGTGATACCGAACCACAAATTTTGGCTAATTCGCACCAGTTCAACTAATGCTAGTTAAACCACCACAAAGGATCTGGGCTCAGTTTTTCTTGGAAATTTTACAATTTCAAGTATCAAAATATCGTAATTAGTTCTAACCGAAACTAATCTATGACCCTACATACTGATATATACTCTTCATTACGAACGAACCCAAATTAATACCGAGCACTCAATGTGAATAATGTAGATAGCATGAAAATAGCGTATGCGCTAGAAAATGTGTTAGTTCTCATTGTTGCAACAATAAAATGACAGAATAATTAAAAGATTAAATCATATAGGTACTGAATGAGAAGAAGAAAACAGATGATTACACGGACAAAAAAGGAACCTGAGAAAATAGATATTAATCCGACAACTTAAGCATAACTACATAGATAACATCAATATCATTCATTTTTATTTTGATTAGTATGTAGTATCAATTAATAAATTATTTAAGATCCATTGAAAAGTTTTAATCCTAACAATTAAAAAAATAATTAAAGGTCGCCTTCAAAGTTCTTTGTAAAGCATTACAAAGGTGACCTTTTAAAAATGACAATCACATAAGCCGTAGCAGTTATCCATCATCAGTTCATCACTATTGCGATTGTAAAATACCATTGTCTATCAAGGGGTCAAGAGCTTTACAAATGGTCCTTTTACATGTTGACCTTAGCCACCTTAGCAATTTGGCGCATCTGAATCAAAAACCCTAATCAAATGAAACAATTGCTTTGTTTCACTTCCATTGCATGCAGAAACATGCATGAGCTGATGAAGAAAAATACCAAGCTTCAATGGATAAGGTCAATCTGTTGTGGACAAGTTGAAAACGAATTGCTGTAAAAACTTGAGCGAAGACGCTGATTTATTGTTCCACGTTAGACGTGTCTCATTTATCACGAGAAGTTTTAGCGGCAATGTCCACACAAAGGACAAAGTAAAGTCGATTTGGTACAATCCTTTAATGAGATGGCATTGACAAATACTGTATGAAACAAAGACGACATTAGTTTTGAGTTATTCAAAACCTTTCAATGCAATATATACATACACACTTCTATGTTCTTTATTGCAAGGAAGCATTTATATTTTACTAGCGGCCGCCCGCGACTCCGTCCGCGTGGATTTCGATTTCCAATATCCTATGTGTTATTCTGATGTATAAGCTATATTGTGGTAAAGTTTCATTCAAATCCATTCAGTAGTTTTTACGTGAAAGAGTAACAAACATCCATACATCCATACATACAAGTACATAGTAGGATCTATATTATACTTAGAAGATTATTTATCAGGCAGCATCGCTCGATGTGCTGCCAGAATAAAAGCGTGTAGGATCCGTGAGCCTTTCAGTTCAAGCAGTGTGCTTCTACGGCTTATATTATTGCTAAGACGATTTTTATAAGACGCACTTGCAATTTACGTACCTACCTAATAAAATAACTTCGAAATAATTTGCTTATGAATATTTTAAGTGTTGTCAAGGCATACTTATTTTTTATATACGATAAATTTGTGACCTCGATGACCGCCACCGAACGCCTTTGTCAGAACGATCCCAGTTTTTTGCTGTGTAAACGGATACGCAAATCTCCGAGGCAAGCAGGACCTATACAAATAAACTTTAATTAATAACTCACCTCGTTACGAGCAACCATAATGCAATCAAAAATTATATTTTTCAAAAAGACTTAAGTAAATTAATATTTGAAAATAGAAAAATGAAATGAGATGTCCCATCCCAGGCCCTCACCATGTACGTGGTACCAAAAAATCGGTAAAATATTGCTATTTCCATTAAACATACAATAAAACATTTTTGATCCGTAGTTTAGTGGCTTAAAAATAAAATCAAATTCATAATTGTCCACTTTACTTCGTAAAGATGGCAATTGTAATTTTTTTCTTTACTGTGATTTATAGCTTTGGGCCCCAGCCTTTTTAGGTCTTTTGTAACCTAAAAATATAAATACTTTGTGAAATAAACTGCATACTGTCAAAACAAAAATAAACTGACGGATAAACGACATAAACGTCATTCAAGTTTCAAAGATGCGTTTTGGTATATTTACTTTACTCTATGGATGCGTCCTCCGCCATATTGTACTGAGTTGCAATATTGTGGTATAATTTATTGTTTCAGCCAAAAATCTAAGGTTTTCCATAAGAATTGGAGTGATTAAAACTGTAGTACACTTATTCGCCTATATTTAGGTATAGCGTACATGGACCAGGCCGAGGCTCCATACATTTCTGGGACATCTCTTTTACTAAATTGCATATTCTGCACCAATCTAAACACCAACTTCCACGATGCTCTCCACTCCGCCAAAGATCGTCACAGATGGCGAACCATTGTCAGAGACAAAATATTTCCTCACGTGGGGAATCACGACCCTCAGTAATGAGGAATGCGACGCGAGGAGGAGGATATACTGCTATTGTAGAGCAGAAAGACTATAATCGCCAGAGCTTAGAACATTTCACAACGCATAATTCGTAACTCGTATCTAAAATTGTACCAGCAAACAAACGTATACGAAGAGTGAACGTATTAACCTTTACGGGCGGTCAAAGAATCAAATAATAGTGAGATGAGTGCAATGATTTGCAGCGGCGATAAATCCAGCGGGCAGACGGGGACAGACCCGCCCGCGGCCGCCACGATATAAGTGTATCCAATTACTACGATACCCTACACCGACTGTGCACCGTAATGCATCACGGAGATCACAGTGCACCATAAAATATCACGATAAAAATAATCTATTACACCAACAACATGTACGCTTATGCGTTAAACTTGCTCGCTTCAATGGCTTGTCATGAGCTGTTCAAACCCCGTGCTAAATCTGTTTATAAAAATGTATAAGTATAAGATGCTGTAACAAATCACTGGTTAACTGTTGGATTCAATCTCATCGAACATACTGGTAGGTACAGGTACTCATCAACAACACACAATTAAATCATGAATAATTCTCATAATTGCCAAGTAAACAACAATTGCTCCTCATAGCTAACCCTATTAATGGTTATTATAGTGTTATTGAGATCGTTACATAAAATGTTCCTATCCTCACATATCATCTTTATTAATGACAATATTCGCCAAATAAATTTACTCATACTAGAATTATTGTAAACCCTAGTGTGGGTCTAGAGAAATCATTGACTTAAGAACAGCTTTTCTTAAGCGTGCCATTTTCAATGTACATTTTATGATGCCAGTGTGAAAAGGTTGTGCATTTTTTCCATGTCAAACGCTTTCAAGAGTTTCACTGTCACCCGCACACAGATGCGTTATTTTATGCGCAGTTAACCTTTTTCCCATCGTGCGTCTCGTCTCGTTTTACACGAGAAACCGTTGTACACTTCCACTCGGGCTCGCCAGTAATTAATTCAGTCCTGAGCTACTTATGTTACCGATCTAGAGGAAACCGCAGCGCCCTGTAGTGGTTTAAGAACATGTTCACTCGCATTCGTATCAGTCATTTAACTTTGTTCTAATTTCACCGTCTGTTATTTTCTAAGACCGCACCATATCGCTAAGATCAGAATTAATGGCTTCAAAGTAAGGGGTGTAACTAGATATCTTGGGCCTTATAGTTGATGTATGATAGGAGAGCAGAATCACCGTGAAGTTATTATTATCTTGTCATCACCATAATTTTACGATATTACTTGAAGGAGCTGCTAGTAACTTAATATGGCGCTTAAATATTCATGTTTTTTTTGTCAGTAACCAATTTAGACTTTTTGGCAGAACAAATCAATTATTATAACAGATTTATGGCAAAATTACAATTTATTTCCTAATATGAGACGTAAGTGAAATTATTTTATCAGAATATGGGAAAACAGCAGCAAAATAAGGATTTAACCGACGGTTTAAAAGGATCTGAGATCCGTGCGGCAACCGTCAACGGACACCGCGGAAGAGCTCCGGTATCGAGCCCATAAATCAACCAGCGCAACGCCCTCGGCCATTCCTCCTGACCCTACCTTTGTTTACCCACTATGATATTTTACCGATCACCTTCAGATAATCGACTACGAACGCAGAATCTAAATGATACCCAGTTGAATATTCGATACGATCGACGGTTGTGATCGGCAAAAAATCAAATCCCTTTTAGCACATGAATGGCTTCAAAAAGGCGTTTTTTTTAGAATTGACCTCGGCGCGGTTTCGATAATCGACGTCACAATTCGATACAATCGCCACGTAAAAGGCCATAATGGGAACGCGGCGATGCAGCACTGTGATCGTAATCGGCGGAGGGCGGTCGGTCGATTGCACCGGCTCCTATGCCAGCGTGCGTTAAAATACAAATCATTGTAATGTATATTCAATACAACAAAATGTTTTGTAAGTTTGATTAGTGAACCTGGCCGCATCGACAAGTTTAAATCCCCAATTTTTTTAAAAACTATGATTAAGATAACCTTTTCAAGCATTAACTTCCTGAACATTGATCGCTATTTCTTGATGCTGAAAAAACAAGGTAGTGGGTGTACGCCTTTGGCTTCTAGATAAGCAGTCAGAAAAGGTCAAATCAGTATTTAGCTTCCTCCTAAACACAATGGCAATCCTAATTCAATATACATAACTTTCGTTAGTGTATTTAATTTATTAAAGAATGCGCAAGGACCGCATATCCATGCGTTGGACGTATCCACATTCGCTGAATCGGCCGCGTACTGATTCAGATCGAGGTCTACCGGGTCGCCGGAGCCGGAGTGGTCGCGATGCTCGCGGATCGATTATCGCGCGTCACGAACTGCTGCGAATCAGACTACGGTACGACACACCACACGCAATGTCGCACACCACTTTTAATCAAAGAATAATTCAATAACACCAAATACACATAATTCAATTACAACGACATTTGTATTATGTTTCATACGTAGCACGCAAGTTATTACTTGAGTAACTCAATAAGTAGGACCGAATAGAAACGCTCCGGGCTTAACAATAACAATAAGCAGTGGGAGTTTTCATTAGCAGTAACTTAACAAGTGAATATTGAACATTACAGAAAATGTAGTTCGTTGTTGTAAGAATAGTACAAATATTTAATTTTCTCTCATGTTTATATATGGTAAACAGCAATGATATTGTTATTAAAATTATATTTACAATGCGCAAGAAAAAGATTATACAGGATGTCGTTGGTGCAGAAAATCTTTAAGCAAGAAGTCAATTCCACCTTATTAAATTTAATTATTTGATTACATTGAGATCGTACGCAGCGCACGTGATAATAAGACTCGTTAACAATCAATCATTTGCGTAGGAGAAACCATAGCAGGGCTCGACTTGCTTTGTAATCATCTTTTACGACAGATTACACGTTGAAAATATGGGGCAATCATGGGCCGATGTCAATCGAAATTGCTCGATCGATGATTATTATAGGTTAGCCTGCATTCACAGCGGCGTGTGTGACCAGTATCATTGATACATTGTATCCCGGCGGCCGTACACATCCGTTTATTGTTCGCAAATAGACGGGTTAGTTTATGTATGAAACGCTGAAATATGGAAGTAATAGAGGCCGTTGTGTACGGTGTCAGTTCAGACAGACAGCCTCAGGGATTGCGTAACAGCGTAACAATAGTCATTAGCAATCAATCAACTGAGCTCGGGTGGGTGGCTTTGGAAACGGAGCCTTAAAATTGGCCCTTGCGGTCAACTGAGTATATCTTGCTAGTCTTATTTCGTCGTTACAGTAATATTATATAACACCATATTGCAATAGTTTTATGGACGTCTATAGAATGGTAAACGTTTCAAATCCGATGCCCGTACATGCGAGATTTACTGACAGCTTGGCTTTTAACCTTTACCAGGAACAAAATTATTGTGTCATAGATAGAGGGACAATGGGTTGAGGATAGTGTTTTATCGAAAATTGTGGGCGATTGTGATGGCTGTGGTCGGCAGCACGCGCTTGCTACACGTACGGGCAATTGAAAAGAGCGCGAGTTATTGCGGAAAATGCGGGGGATCGGAGCGCAATTGGTGCTGCCGGGCACGCCACACAATGCGCCGGCGAGGAGATAACGACGCCGCCGTCGCCGGTGTCGCTCGCGTCACGCCTCCGCCGCCGCGGGCCTGTTGCCTGTTGCCGAGATACGATATATCGATAACCTCAGCGGCCCAACCGTTTCACTCAACGTTCTATTTTCGCTCTAAGAAAAATGGGTTCGTCTTTACCTATCAAGGACAAGGCGACTACGGATGCGTAAAGGGGACAGGGTACCTGAATATTAACTTTATTGTGTTAGAAATATCTCTGGCGGTTATTAACCCAAAGCGTTCATTACATGCGTCCGGTGGTCACGCATTGCGTATAGAGGTTTACGGGAAGTTGCGACACGAAACTTTGTTTGTTTATTAATAGGTACTTGTATAAGCACTTAATGTAAAAAAAGTGCACTTCGAATACCCATAAAAAAGTAGTTTTCCTATTTCGAAAAATATACTTAAGGTAGAAGCGAAAACAAAAAATACTCCGGACCTTAAGAACAATTTAATTTAGAGGATGACCACAATATTAGTGGTTTAAAAGTTACATTAGTAAATCCAAACCAGGTTTAACACCCCTAGAACGTAAGACAAGTTTCCCCGACACACGTTCTTGTGGTATAATAGATCAATTTATCCAGCGTTAGTTTTTACCTGACACGCTTCCCGATACCGCACGCCGCGCCCAACAGCACAATGGGTAGAGTCGCGACTCGCGAGATATCGCCCGATCGCTTTTTCATCCGATCACGCATGATTTAAGTGCGAACAACGAGCGAATGCTCACAAACCAGTGGATAACACGGCTTTCTCGGAAAATATTGACTATTACATGGTAAAGAATTTTGAACACAAAAATAGGACTGCTTTTGTCCATTTTGTCAAATTGTGTAACTACATTGACTAACCCAAAAATACCTGCATGATTCGTATCTTTACACCATGACATCAATATAAAATACTAGCCGTAAAGTACATCTTTATGAACAAATTAAAACAGTTTAGTGAAAGGGGTTTATTAAACTAGTATCACATATTTCATATCAATACGAATAACTTTCGAAAGCGCCTAACGTTCAAGGAAACGCCAATTTATATCATAGAAATAACACAAATTCCGTTTGGACAAGCGCAGCTGATGTAGATTGACAATTTTACAGCAATTTTTTGATCTAGTTCAGAGTACGGTCACAACTCAACTCAATCGGCGACAAATAACTTCGATATTTATTCGTATCACAGAAGATGGGTTTGTTGTTGCTAAATGGAAACAGATCTAGGTTTGGAAAATACGTTTTCAAAGATGTAGAAAAATTGTGACCATTATACCTACTCTATTTTTTAGAAACCATTGAAGCGTATTTTTCTTTGACCATTTTTTTAAAGAAGCATTCGATGTTATTATGCTGTAACTGTAGGTATATTTGGAAGATACCATCAACACTGGATTGGTAGGATTCCGCATGCAAAAGGTAGTTTCACGTAATCAATGAAGATCTCGTTTAGACCTAAGTGAAAAACATGATACAAAAGTTTACTTAAGTAAACACGTAACACAATACGCTAGGACACGGATTTAGCTGGCGCACCCCCACAACACGAGGCGCGCAAAATATATACATATGTTTGTTCTGGTCTGGGTGTTATATATTCGTATGAATAATAAAAGTATTTAAGTATGCTTATCCGTTCCCTAGCATCCATTGTACAAGCGTCGAGCTTAGTTTGGGGTTAAACAATCGGTGTGTCAGTTCAAGCAATTTATTTATTTATTTTCTTAAGTAAACACGTAACACAATACGCTAGGACCGGGGTGATAAAACCCTGGAACGGATTTAGCTGGAGCACCTACACGACACGGGGCGCGTGTTGCCGCGTGGCGATATCCCCGAACTCCCTACGACTGAATCACCCGCAGTCACGCCAACTATTCCATTTGGTGTCGTTTTACAAATGATGTAGGTATAATGATGACTTTTTAAAATACACTTCATAACATGACGTATATCTTTAGCAGAGAAGACTAATGAAGATAATATTTTGATTGTATAACTACGTATATGACTAACATACTCGTAGAATCAAAGTACTTTCATAGTTTTTGAAATCTACCTTATTCATGAATTAAGATATCAGGACAGCATTTAAAAATGCTTAAATAAAATATACAAAAATATCAGGACTTTTTAAGTTTTCCAAACTTTAAAAGAACGGAAAACCATTGCAATATAATGTAAAGGTATGTAATCTTAGTCAAAACTTTGTACGAACTTTTAAGTTTTGCAAACAATTACAAACTTTTGGTTTGAAAGTTCAGTTTCACGTTTCGACGACCTTTCTGATTATGTTAATTAGGTTTCGGTACATGATAACTTTTTCTTAAATTTCAACAATCAATATCAATATATTGAGAATCAATATATTGAGTGATTTCACCCAAGGCAAAGAAACTGCCTACCATTTTGTGTTATATTGCATATCATATGCTTCTATTCGTTAATTGTTACTAAATGAAATAAATTAAATGCAACGGTTATCTGTAAACAAGCTTTCAGGATGCTCTTAACAGGTTGTAGAAACTAAGTATACCTATTACGAAAAGCAAGTAAGTGTTCAGTTTAACAAATACTGTGAAAAAACCATCAAAATTAAATATGGAACAAAAAAAAATAAAGAACGTATATAAAAAATACCTTTAAAAGTTACTGTGTTAAATCAATTATGAATCAATTTAAAACTTGATCGGCAATCATTGTCAAGCTATTCTCTGCAGGAAGCCTATGCGTATGTAAAGTTTGGGCATTTAAGGATCATTAACTCGATCAATATCATGTAATCTTTAATTTATTAGGACTGCTTTTAACTATAACGATGCCCCCGAACCATTTATAATACGAAGAGAACATTTAAGG
The DNA here is from genome assembly GCA_958496325.1 of Nomophila noctuella. Classification (NCBI taxonomy): domain Eukaryota; kingdom Metazoa; phylum Arthropoda; class Insecta; order Lepidoptera; family Crambidae; genus Nomophila; species Nomophila noctuella. The sequence continues at coordinate 7,025,294 of OY292491.1, read as the reverse complement.
TTAAATATCGGTGATACGGTTACGTGTGGGAGTTTGAATGACCCAACACTTGTTTAAGTGACTGAAAAGTCTGACTGGTGCTTAAATTAAACATTCTTAGATTTTGGGAGTATAAAAGTTTGATATATTAGTACAATACCTTCCAAAAATCTTCCAAACACATAAGATATCCATAGGTTTTTTTCTTGTAATAAAATTGAAATAGCAGACAATTACCATAATATTGAAATCAAATGTTGGTCCTATTGAAACAAATTGCCGTATATTCGATAACTTTGTTTTAATTCTATCCATAATGGCCATAAAACAAGCTTGGCGATTACACCATTGCCAAGTATGAATTAATTAAGCCGTAAGTTTGATGCGAGCGTGTGCAAGGCGAGTAATAGATCTCGTTTTAGAGCGAGGTCGATCAGTCCCAAATCGCTACCGGCAAGCCAGTACCAGTACGAACTGAATTCATAGCAGTCATACGGTATTATTTCAATCACAAATAGAATAATGGGTTACTCTCCTTACACATGCGAATATATAAAGTGGAAATGTTCATATCATGTTGTTAGTTTTTACATTTCGATGTTAGGGAGCCGGCGGCAATAGTAACTTAAAAGAAAAAAGTGCTGATCAATTATTACAATTATTAAAGGCTCGAAATGGGACAAAAGATGGAAATCATTGGAAGTCTCTAGCAAAAGTGAAGGGATTAAGTGCACCCTTAAATGCTAAATTGGCAATAAAGAAGAATATATTTTAGTCGAAGTATTATTTGCAGGTTAAAACTGCATGAAAACAATAACCAAAAAATTAACACATTCGCACTGGCAGGTATGCTAATTAACTAGTACACAGGTTTCGTCACAAGTAGTTTCCTTTCACCGCTAATGCAAACTCTTCATATTCTTGAAGCAAAAATTTACGTGTATATTTTGGATAAAAAACTATTTAAACGCAATCTAGCATTATTATTAAAGTTTTTTCCAAGAAAGGATTGCTACATGGAGCGGAGTAAAGACATAGCGCGAAAACAATAAATTCATGGTTATCTAAGGTGATCAAAAGCGTTATATAGAATAACTATTTGGCGACCCTCACACCTATATACCTATCGAAGTAAGTTATTACTTTAAAAAATTGACTGCTACTCCTGACAAGTGGCCTCCTCGACGTTTAATCCCATATTAATTTAGTGAAAAAATAACATGGTCGCCAAATAAACACTTTGTCTAAAGACTAATGTTTATTAAAACGACAAACATGTAAATCATACACCGTTATTAAGTCCCAGTTATACCATTTAACAAAACATATCAGTATTCTAGTCACCATCAGATAACGATGATATTGTGTACACACTTTATTGATACTACGAAAAGCTTTCATTACACACGCTTTATCCGACGCGGCGCGTTTCCAGCGCCCGACGTAAGCATCGACAAAAATAGTATCATCAGCCGAATTTGAATCAAACAGCATTATATTTAAGGTTTGGATTTCCGTTATCTAACAGTAGACATTGAACTGTTACATAACACATTCGATATCATGTTACGGGGTAAACGATCCGACCTTCTACACGCTTCGGCGCTCTTTCCCGCAACTAAATTATGTTTAATATACATGCATGTTTGCCTACGGATAGTTTTACAAAACATTAGCTTAATAAAAACAAGAATTTGTTGGTTGGATTATTAGGACAACCTAAATGGCCTTGTTAACCTTGCTATGGTGCCAGTGACATATATTTAGCGGATGGCATAAAACACGTATAAAAGAAGTTTACATAAAAGTTATAAAATTATAGCGCTTTACGGTGTGGATTTTTTGAGATAACAAATTAAAATTAACTTAATACTAGTTTAGATAAAGTTTGGGAGTCTTGTTTTAATCAGGAGTATATATAATTGTTAATACTTGATAATGACAACTTGCGTTACTTTATTAATCAGTCTACGTAACCACAAGATTAGTTTCCTTGAAAAAATTAAGCCATACAGAGTAATAACTTAAAATGTTGTTATACAGAGCAAAAGATTCCGACTAGCAACTCGACAACAAAACTACATTTTTCGGCGTTCAAGAACCCCCGCGACAAGTTCTAAAATAAAACGTTTCAAGGAAAACAACGTTCATTCTAAAAAAAAAATAATCAACCAACGTGATGAAGCCCATTAAACTTTATAAAGCTAGAGCTGACGAAAAAAGAAATAGTCCACGTGCGTCGAATTCGGAATCCCTCACGCGTCCAATAAGCACGCGGTCACGCGCTCCCGCTGCGTTTATTTCTGAATTGACCCCCCTTCCCGACGCGGTTTGGCTAGCTGACACAGCTATTGGCTTCATTGTGGGAAGGTCAGGTGGGCAGGAACCGTTGATGGGCATTGAGCGGTTTTGATTGCGATGTTTTCATAACAGACTGAAGGTCGATGGGATAGGATTCATTATGTTCTTATAGAAAATATACATTTATTAAATATAAGCAATTTGCTACGAAAAGCTTCAACAATTATATTTAATACTTATAACAGTATTTCGTACATTTAGCGACTTGAGAATTCATTACACGCGACACGTACGACACGACCTTTGACTGCCAACCGTCAGTGGGAGGTAGCACACAATAACAAAAATACTTTTATGCGTTATCGTAATTAATACGGAAAATATTTGGACAGAAACAAAACACTTAAAATTATAAAATAACAAATGAGGAAGTCCGTGTTGATAACTGAATAACCCTTGGTCTGTTTATCTTAGCTGCTTAGTAGGTAACGTAAAAGCGGGACATAGGATTACATAAAAGAGGTTTGAAATGGGTACGAGACCGAAGTTTGACCTGCTCCCGATTTCTCAACCGCCAATTGTTAAAATTTCATAAACAAAGTACCAAATAGATAAGACTCGATAAAGCAATCTGGAGTTCAACTATCCGCCTAAATATATTATCTACGTAATTTTGTGCTGGATGCCCTTCTTAACTTTGGCCATGAGTAAGATAATAATTCAAGTTAACATGTTCATAAATCTGAAGTTACACGTACCTACACAGTTACGCGAACATTTTGGCATATTATCTAGAGCACGGGGCAATCAACTAATGGAGCGGTAGTTCCCAGGACTGTAGGCGAGCATTAATTAAATTGGTGACTTCTTTGTCCTTCACGCTGCGTACTGAAATTTTAAATCAACACATCAAATCAAACAATTTCCGTTCGGATGATGATAGCCTGATCTTTCCTGTTACCACAATTCCATATTTAGGAACTCAAATCTGGTTGAACTCAAATCTTATAGACTACATTAATTCCCTTTGAAACTTTACCAGCTACATAGTTTTTATTGTGCAAGTTTCCATAACCTTAAATGTCATACTATAGCCTTATGTGTCATATAACTCATAACCTTGTCTGGGGGTCGGACGGGGCCTAGTGTGGGGCCTTCTAGTTTTCTTCTGGGGGAAAGGCACAGCTCCCGGAAACACTGACGAGGATAAACTAATTTACCCACACGGTACCTCTTTATTGTGCTGTTGGGTGACAAAAAAGCTCTGGTAAGCCTATCTTTCCAGAGCTATTAAACATTGAAATTGGCTATTAGTTGGTACTTCTAATATTAATACATTCAGCGAGGACAGTCTCGCATTGACATAGTTGTTGATACTTTCCCACATCTCCACAAGGTGCAAACATCCTTCCAAGGTGAGGATGATGGAGACATCAGTTGCTGATGGTGTAGAAGATGAATACGAAGAAGTACCAAGAGCATTTATTGCATTGTGTGATAAATCAGTGCGATTTGGCAGCGGCAGGCGACAGGCGGGACTGAATCAATCGCGGCGAGAGAGTAGCGGCGCAACTTTCCCACCGCTCCGCACGGTGCGAACATCCGTCCACGGCACTCCATCAGCTGCTGATGGTTTAGAAGATGAATACGAAGATGCTTCAAGAGCATTTATTGCATTGTGCGATTAATCAGCGCTGGTCGGCGGCAGGCGACAGGCGGGACTGAATCAATCGCGGCGAGAGAGCAGCGGCGCAACTTTCCCACCGCTCTCGTATCGACGGGCGCGACCGGTGACGCTGCGTGAGTGCCGTGGCGTAAGTAAACATGCAACTGGTTTGACTCTTGACAAAATTTATTGTTTTGTCATTTAATATGTATGTACATACTCAACGTAAACAGAAGTTATAACCTTTGTGTGTTAGTAGGGCTTTCTAAATCCGGCGAAAAATAACAAAACGTCAGAAAAGTATGAATTGGGCTGTAATGTTTTAGGGATCTCGTTTGTTCCTCTTAGCTTCAATTGTACAAAAAAAGTGTTAAGCTTAAAATAAAATCTGAGACTAGCTGCATACGGATGAACATTAATTTATCCCATATGAAGTAGCCACATACAAAAGATAAAATTGACACTTTGGTGGTTGCTAACCAGTCATTAGTAAATATTCCGCGTCAGTTTGTAACTTGGTTTACAACATCGGTTAGGTGCAAGAACATCGGGAAACGCAATACTATATCGGCTTTCTCTCGCGACTCGCTTTAACGGCTCGGGTGTACTTCATAAAAATACTGGTACCTACTGGTGAAAATTTTGAAATTATTTTGCAACAATTTTCAAAAACCAAAACTTGAATTCAGTATGCTAATTCAATTATGAAAGTTCAAATCTTCTTATAGGGAAACACGCGTAAAATTCTTAAATTTTAAATTTTAATATTGTAAGACACTGTATTCCACAAAAAAAACACGAGTGACACATACTTATTCATTCGGAATTTGCATTAGTGTCGACGTACCTTGGACTCGTGTCTGCCTAATGTTTAAGGATAAGTTGACGAATATTTTGATTTATTTGATTATTTCTATATGATAACCAAGTTACACAGTGACCAACATGAGTTCGAAAGTGGAACTTAATAGCACTAGAAAACTAAGACAGGATACTCAAGAAATAAAGACGAGTCCAGTCTCAAAGCGAGACGTTCAATTTATAACCGCAAACACAGATACCTCTGGCTAATGATATTTATAGAGCCATCGTAAATTATGATTTCAAAAGTGATAGCGTGAAATAGGAGAAACGCGACTAATCTTATTTCTCGATTCGACTCAAGATTACTTCGATGAGATGAGATCGATTCTTCGATTTTTTTTTGTATGCCTCACTTGTCCTTCAAAGGTCCATTTATAAAATTATATTGTTGTTTCCAAAACCATCCCAATTTATTCAGAAATAACCTTTTTCAAAATATAAAATATGCCTTAACCAGCGTTTAGTTTAATATGAGAATACGAGTACTAACACTACCAAACTTACTCACACATTGAATGTCATCTAAATTCATTCAATATTTATTGAACGAAAAAAGAAAACTTAATCAATTCCAATCATACGACTGAAGGCGCAGTTAAATAAATTGTCGATGATAACTTTTAATAGCTTTGATAAAGTGGATAATTCTTGATAATCCTAGCACAATAGAGTCGCATGATTTGTTATTAAAACCGGACCAGATTGCATGCGACGAGCGCTCATGACGTACAGCTCTGAATACTTCATTAGATGACTTAACAGAACTGTTAATAAACGGCCGAGAGGTGCAATAATCGCGCACAATACAATTTGCGCATCATCGGGATAACCATAATAACCATCGGCATAATTTTATAATCCACAGCAGCGCTTTGACGGCGTGTAAAATGCTGTTTTAAGTTTATGGGCTCGAGCCGAGGGAGCGTTGGTTCTGCATTAAATTGAAGGCAATTTACAAATGCTTTCAGAACTCGACTCGACCTTATTTCGAGTTTTCAATGTTTGTAAGACGACTGCCAAATAAATCATCGGGGCATCAAACATTAATCGTTTTACGACGTGTGATTTAACACTGCCTGACGCGATAAACGATGCAAAGTTTTTCTTCGTTTAACCCTACACGATGATTTGCATGTTCATCTCCCGTACAACGACCCAAGTGCTGCATTCATAAGATACGCTGTTTAAATTAAAATATTCAAGTGACCGCTGTTTGACTTCAGGCAAACAAAAATATGACTTTCAGAGTGACAAATTGCTGGCTTACATTGTTATTTTTCAGGAGCATGAGTAAAGTTTATTTTTAAAAAATGTTGCTAATTTTGGTTGAACGCAACATACTCTGAAATGTCAGTATCAGGCTTAGGATTTAAGGAGTGTAACAATATTTTATTCCCTCTACTTTAATCGACGTAATCAGTCCTGGAGACTAGTTGTATAACATTTATCAACACGAGCGTTCTATCTCGTCTCGGGCGGCGAGTGAAAGCCGGGAGAAACTTCCGAACGGAAACCAGCCGGCTTTCTACCCCGCCTCGCGAAGAAAACTAACCCTGGCTGCTTTTAGAAATACTGGCTTCTAGCAACCTGCCTCTGACAGCGGACGGCCAACGCTTTACGGCCATGTTCAAAGGTGTAATGGTATTCTGTAAGACAACTTTATAGCCTGCAAAAGGCACAGATACACAAGTCATATGTAAAACCTTTTGAGAACTACTCGAAAAGATTTGTTTTAAAGTTATAAAAGAAAAACTTTTAAGAAAACTCAAATTACTAAATTAATTAAAGCTAAGAACATCTCTAAGCACCAGTAAACTAAAAGGATCGGAGATCGGAGAGGTGCGTAACTTACTGCTTGTCCTTACAACTTTTATGATTCTTTTAACCATAAAACGTATTTAATTGCGATGTTCACTAAACATTGAAGTGCTTACCAGTTTTATTGATATTAACTCTAAATCGAGATTTAACGCTTTCTATTTATTTTTTCTAAGCGACACGACACTTAAGCGATATGATACCATCTACAATTTTATGCTATATTTATATTGTACGTTCCACGTTAGATTTATAGGCTACAAAATCGAGTAACAGCGCTTTAAATTAAACAGGGAATAATCCCCATTCTTCATCAGCACGGATATATCGTAAAATGGTTTACAACGTGTTCGTATTTCACGCCTGCGCCCGTTGGACGCAACATTGTTTGCGGAGTGCATGTTTACAATGCATAGGTACTCGGAATATAATGCGATTCCTATAGTCTACTATGTGCAAGGTCACACACGACGTGCACATGCCGGGTAAGATAAACTTTGCACAATGTGCAGTGCACATTATGCATTGTTAATGTCTAAAAAGTAGGTAGCACACATTATAAAATTCTATTTGACGACCCGCTTGGTGTAATGGTCAAGATGTTGCCTATTACGCAAGAGGTCGCGGGTTAGATCCCCGCACAGGACAAACATTTGAGTGCATGAACATGTCTGTTTGTCCTGGTCTGGGTGTTATATGTATCTATTTAAGTATATTTGTAATACCACTGTTGATTCTGATGTCTGTAACACAAGTGCTTAAGCTACTTAACACGGGGTCAGATCAATGTATGTGATGTTGTGAAATATTTATTTATTTATTTTATTTAAAATAAAATTAACATGACTTGGTAGAAAATATTTTGAAAATTGCATTTAAAATGGTTGTAAATTTTGTCATTATGTGTATTGTTACATTAGGGAAACGTGTTACACCGCTTTCAACTCTGCCATATTAATGTCAGCGTTTCATAATATCGTATCATATTTGTGTTACATAGTTGTATGAATTTGCGTATGCAATACAATTTTATCAGTGATACGATTGAAATATGAGAAGTTGTTTCTCACCTAAACACGCGAAATATTCTGAACAATACTTCAAATATTTGTTCTGACTGTTACAACTGTCATACTGTACTCTACTTTGTATGGAAAATCTTAAGAACAATAAAACCGAATAGATTCTATAAACTTTTGGAAATAAAATTATATATTATGCAATATAACGAATGGTATTTTTTTCAGTGTAAATTACATGCGGCTACTAGTGTTGAGGTCAATTATTATAATTCATAACATTAACCAAGATCCTTGATAGTAGCGACTATTGTACGTAAAAATAGTATTGGCCATTTCTGAATTTCTAATCACCTATCATCATATAGACAGAGGTATCTCGAGACAATTATATCATAGACGAAATCAATTCTACACAGCTCGCTTTCATATAACGACTTTCTTATTTTGCGGTCGGTTACGTAATATCGCTTTCATTTACATTTCCTGGCAGTTATCCTCCTGTGGCTTGCGCCCGACGCTGCGCCGTAAACAAGAGCACAATGGTAAATGCGTAACTAACCAACAGCTGGTGGACTACAATAGAAAGTAGCGTTTACTTGTTACGTAAACGTCTTAGGTATGTTTACAAAACATATTTCTAGATTTCAGCTCATAAGTCAAACAAACTTGAACGTTGAGTCATTCAAAATGAGAGCAAAAACTTTACGGTAGCCTCGTCAAATAAAACAGCACCAATGTCAGGACACGGTATTTATTGTACAAAAATAGTGTGCGAGCGTGTAACTCATGCCTCACGACATACACAAACAAATATTAAACCTACACTTTATGTATAAAATGCATTCACTCAGTATGTTAGACATAGCCTATTACGTTTACATTATAGTGTGGTGTATCGTTGAGTTTTACAATAACGTCTGGTACCACGCCCTGCCAGAATCCCAACTCAGTCACAGGCTCAGCGCGTCGAGAATACCTATCTACACGTATACTCTCGTTTACCCACTTATACAAGCAATTATCCAAGAAATAGCATACTTATCGTTAATTGACTATTATTTTAACGACGCAATAAAGAAGCTACCACCCCCTTCCTTTTATCTTAAAAGTAAACATTAAATGAAAGAGGTTCAACTTCAATTAAATAGCTATAAATGCATGATAATTTAGACATCGATAAATAAATAATTCATTTGACAGAGTCCAACAAATATGCATTAAAATCTGAAGTAATAACTCCTCGTCTACGCTAAGCCTGTCGTGTAGTAAAAAAAGTGAAAAAAGTAAAGCAAGAAACAATTTATCATGTCATCCCACGCACGCGCCGAGCAATATAAGCAAACAACAAAAAATATAAAAGGAAAATATCGAAACAGCTCGTAGAGTGTAAAACCCAACGATAGAGACAGTACGATTGTACGCCCATGAATAACTTAGTTATATTCACATTATCTACATTATGGAACTTTATCTGGTATCATGTAGGCTGTTGGACCCTCGCTTAAACAAAACATAAACTAAAATGTAGGTACACGAAATTCATTCGCCATTTATCAATTGATTTTACGTCACTTTATACTGGCATCCGTTTACCATTTTTTCTTTTAAATTATAAATTAACAAATCTTTATTCATTTCTTTATGACGAAATTATTATTTAATTGTGACGTTGACATAAATGCTCTGGATCCCTAAGTTTGGTACAACTAATTAAATATTTAAACTAATAAAATAAAAAATTGTTTCTGTGAAACTTATTTCTTTATGAGTGAACGACGTATCTCGGAGCTTATTTGATTAACATAGATAAGCATTGTATATGAAGTTTATCATAGCTCTTTATCTATGAGAAGCTGTTGCATAAGCTCATAGCGTTCGTGAATACTACATAGCGTTTTAAATACAAGTATAGATAACGTGGCGTAAATTGCGCAAGGAATAAATTAATTTTCAGTAAGAAACGCGTAGCTAATATTTAATCTATACAATATATTAACGGTATGTATTTGAAATTATTCATAGCTGTGTGATGTATTTAAAATTTTACGACTTTTGCACAATTTCAACTTCAGATGTTATTATTTTTTTAATGAAATTGAAACCATGTCGAATATGTTTTCAAGACCTATATAAATATTGATAAGGAACAGATGAAACGTGTTGAGAATTGTTTTTCTTTCTTGGAACAGTTTAGGTTTTGTATTATGTCGGTGGCTTTTAAGTTTAAGATTACTAAATGCGTTTACTTTGTGTATTAAAGTGGTCCCGCGCAGGAGATGCCACCCGGAACGGAGCGCGCGGAGAAAACCGCGGGAAACCGCAATAGCGAGCGCGCAGCCGCAGTCGCGAGAACCGTGTCAGTAGTGTGAAACGCTAATTGCACAGCCAGTTCTACACCAGATTCGTAGATAAACACAGTATACGCGCACAAACACTAAGCTAAGTTTCGAAACTAACCAGTTAAAATATACGAGTATGAATGCGTACTAGTAGAGTAACGAGCAATTATTTCAATTCTGAAATTTAGTGTTAAATTTCGTTCGTTTCACAAGATATCATAACATTGATAAATGGCAAATCTGTTTGTTCCAGATAAAGTTCCCCGTCAGTTTCCTAAGCTATTGTTAACAATAAATTATTATAGAATCTACAGGAAACCGATTCGGAGATCTTTTAATGAATTTTAAAGGGTCGCTGGGATACGCTCCATTAATGCCTCGCTGAGACAATTTGAGTCCAGCTCAAATGGCGAGCGCAGAGACCCTTGGACAGACTGATGACTCAATGCTCCTAGATATTCACGTAACTCGATCACAAAGGTCTCAGGCAGTAACTAAGGCTAAATCACAAACGCTGCGTGAAGGCTCGCCGACTACAGACGCCGTAGAACATCCCGATTCGGGCACTTCATCACTCTTATTGACATCCGTTTTAGCAACTGATTCAACTTTGTCACTGTTCACCGCACTGTTCACTTTATTATCGTACCCTGCGGTTATACATCTGTTCACGGCACTTTCACTTTTATCTGCAAAGAAGGAGCGGCGGTCGGAGTTCGTAGCCGAAGGCGAGGTCGAAAATAACTTGATTTCCAGGTCACGATGACCATTCATCGATGTGACAATTTCCGAAGATATTTCCAATGCAAGCGGTGATCTTGGTTCCGGGGAACTGGCTCGTCTTGTGGGTGGGAACAACGAGTATAAGTTGGGAGCAGAATAGGCATCATTGTAGCTCACTTCACGCCGCTCAGGTACGCGGGATGAGGGATCACTCCAACTACGTCGCAAAGTTGTATCAGCTCCTCGTCTTCCCATTGGCCCAACTACTTTCATAGAATCCTCGAGCTTCGTAGGAGCAAAATCTCCACTAGAATTCTCATCCAATAGATCAGCGATAGAGTCAGCATCCCAAATTTGTCCCACTGGGTCACAGTAACGACACTGACAAGAACTCACAGCAGATTCCGTTGGAGAAACAGCCTCAGCTAGTCCGAAACGGGTAGCTTCCAAAGCATCTCCTAAAGCGGACACTCGATACGTCTCCGGCACCGGTTCCGGATATTCCAACACTTTCACATCCAAGCGATACGGCAGAGATATCTCGCGGCCGTAAGATTCTTCGTAAATATTATGCGTCGCCGTAGCAATTCCAGTACAATGGTCGACATCGCCGAGTTCTAGGGTAGCAGCAGACAGGTCGTGTGCGATGTTGTTAGGCTTCCTGTCTTTTTTGCGGCGTTTTCGCGGTTTTATAATCCTGGGTAACATTGTTTCTGAGTTGGTCGAGCCGGAACTCTCATCGCTTGCGACACTGACCGCATCCGTGTTGTTGTTGCGTCCGCCTCGCGCAGACCGGGATGGCTGCTGCACGTTCCGAGGCCTATTTCCCTCAAGAGCCTCGCACCTGTCCCTGGCGACGTGTTCCGATGGGCCCAGAGGACGATGGTTTCGTTGTTCTGGTGGTGCAGTAAACTTTCGCCGTTCATGACGGTTTTGTATAATGAGCGGTGCACCCTGGGCGTGCATAGCCATTTTCGAAACTGGGGTGTTCCTTGCAGTTGGTGGTGCACGACCGGCCATGGATATGAGTGGCGCACCGAGCCACGCGTTCGGGTGCGGTACGCCATAGGGCGGGTAGTAGGGTGGCGGGAATCCCGGTGCGTTGGTGGCATACTGAGGGCGAGCGGGTTCGCGGCGCCCGAGGGCGGCACGCTCGCCCGGACTCATCACGGCGTGAGGGGCGTTTAACCCATATTCGGAATAGTCGAGTTCACTGTCACGGTAATAGTCTGGGTTGCGGCGCGATGTCGTAATCGTACACTAACATCTGAGTCGGTTTCGTGGTGCGCGCGTGTATTCGCCGGAGCAGTCGGCAGAGGACTGAAGTGAATGAGCGCGAGCCGGCCGCGGCCGCGAGTGCCGAGTGGGAGTGCCTCCGCGCGCCACGCGACTATCGCCGGCGCGGCGTCGATGCACCGGAAAGCTTTACAGCCCTAATTGCTTTACAATTAAACCGGTCGTTGTTTACTTTCCTAGCGGCGTTAACAAATGCTAATATTTGATGTGGTTCACTTTTTACCGGCATACATACATATATTTACGCGCGTCTATTTGAAGATATTAGATTTTAACACAAAATAAGTACCTAATAAAAAATAGACAAGCGAATGTTGAAATTTAACATCAGGTATTATAGTGTCGTGTCTACTTGATCATCAAGCGCTTATTATGGCTAAATGCGTTAATAGAAAACTTTCAATTTACTTACCGTAGTTCGTATAAGGAGCGTGGTAATTAGTGATGTGAGCTTACCTGAAACAATAAAATCATATTCGTTAATTACAAATATCGTGAATCAGTAAGAGAAAGGAAATGTAAAAGCATTCTAAATGTCATCCCTTTTAAATAACAGCGCAATTCCTACAAACAGCAGTAATAAAATTTTTATTGAGCAGTAAATTGTTTACAAAACATGTATGATCGTTTAATGTACTATACTTATGTTACACAACGAATCAAAATTTTGACAGTTATCGTGCAACGAAGGAGTACTCAGTAGCCAATTCCGAAAACAAATTAATTAATCAAATGTGTAGCACACTTTTCTAATGAATTTCTTGAAAAATGTGGCATTAATCATGAACAGAAAAACAGAATATGAAATATGCTTAAGTTTTAAGTAAGCATTTATATCAGTGATTAAAATAAAGTTAAAAAGTTTCCTATTACGCTTCGATTGATAATAGCATCTATGAAAGCTCTTAACTAATCCCCCACCCTGAAGTGTTACGTATTAGCCGACCTTTAGCCCGACTGCGCCTAGAGGGCGGGTGAAAGTAAACTTGTGATCCGCGGGCCGCTCTCTCGATAATCGCTTAACTTTGTGATCTCGCGTACGTAACTGATGTAATAAAAATAGATAATGGGCAATTTTCTTAGGAATATCATGTTATCGTGTTCATATGTAAAAAGTAAGAGTGTTAAAAAAGTTAATTGAACTGAAAAAACACTCGAATTAAATAAATCGATCGGATAAACAACGCATTCTCTTTAATATAATTTTTAACATTACTCAAAATAGATGTTATTCCTACATACTTTACTTACCAACACCAAAAACAATATTCATATTTATTCATGTTAAAAAAAAAAACCGTACTACCTAGGTACCACAAAGAGATTTAAATGTTCAAATGAATCAATGATAATTCATAAGACCATGACACTGAACATTTGACATTTGCAAATTATGACAATAAGTAATAGTCAAAGATTTGACTTGCAAGATATAATTAGCATAGTGATATAAAGCTCGTGGACAATGATAAAGTTATTGTATTTTTCCTTGAATACTATAAGATGAAAGAGCCTTGTAGTTTCAAGGTTTCTACGTGGCAGAAGTTTTAACTTTATCAGAAGACGTGATCGCCCTGCATAAATAGATGGATATTTTTATTCTGGAGATCTTTACATCAAAAATGCATTGTAATCGCAAAAAAACAGTATTCAGGAAAAGTTTTTATTCATGCACATGTAAAAGATTTACGATTTCAGATTTCAACGAATGTCTGCCCGTATGATATATTTTATGACTATCCATTCGAAGAACTCCAAAGAAATACAGCGTTGTATTTATATTAAGAAACGTAAGAGCTTTTCGTTATAATACGATGACAGTTTACGAAAAAAAAAAAGTGTTTACTGCAGTTAATAAAGTCATAAGTGTCCTACTGATTTATACCGTAGAATTAGCAACACAACATTATAACGCGAATGTTTTTCTGAAAGAACAATTTTGTTGGTATAAAGGTTTCGTATAGGATTAATTTTACTGTAGCCTAATATTACGAGAAGGGGAAAAGTAAACTCAAAGTTGTCAAGATGTGTGTACTTCACAATGAATTTGATTCGGAAGCCAAGTCGCCTAAAAGTGTAATTTTTTATTTTATGGATTGTGTTTTGTTAACATTATATGAATCAGAACAAAATATGAATGTAATAATCAAAGCAACGTATGACGCTGCTATGCGTGAAATGAACACAAAATCGACAACCACATGCATAAAACATAGTTTTGGCGCGATGTCTATTCATACTACTCATGTTCAAACAATTAAACGAGCGTGTACGACCATTTAGCATATTCACGCTACATGGCGAAACTTTCATCTCGGGAGCGAATATCGAAAGTGCGGACAAACCGATGACTCTTTTAGGCATCATAATTGTTTATTGTTATTATACGCGCATGAATTTCAAGTGTGTTTGTAAACACGCTATCAAAACTTAGCGAGCAGTCAACAGGAATATTAATGTTTGTTCTGTTCTCTGCTCGTATTATGAAATAAGCGATGTAAATAAATTTTCCCAATAGGGTGTTTTTACTTTTCATAACTATCTTTGAGTAAGTAAAAAATAAAAAAGTTTAATATTGTATACCCCAACTTAGAAAACACTTTGAGATATATAAAAAAGATTACACAACACACATCAATCTATTTACTATCGAGTAGTTACTTATGTACGAGTATGTAATAATATCCAAAAGAAAAGGTATGCGTCATCAATATATAAAAGCGTAGTAGGTACACAAGAGCCCCAGCTATCAAACGCGGCCGATGTTGCATACGGTTTTGTAACACTCTTTGTTGAGTCCATAGCAACATCACCACGGTTACATACACAAGTTTGATAGACGGAGCAGCGGCTCGCGAGCGATGTGCTCGTGTACCACCTCGCGAACATCAGAGAAAGTGATCAGGCGATTCGTTGACCCCAACCAGTCGCGTGCTAAGACAAAATCAATTTTCTATCCACTCTCGCTCTCGAATGCGATGCGGGATGCGTTACCCGTCTCCGCGCCTGTTACAAGTTATGGCAGTTATTACGACAGCGCACCTCATTATAGTTTCGAAATGTGGAAAGTTATTAATTAGAGGTTCAAGACGTTACAAACAGAGCGCTGAACCGTGCCGAGATCAAACTGCGATAATCGGGCAACGTAAATATAGAATGCTATTCACTCGGTTTGTGTTGAAGAAGCCGGGCTAGTGAGAGACCTATTTATGATGTTTTATACATATGGACAAATAGAGGGAAACGATTTCGTGATAAACTTTGTAGATACAAACATGATAGGGAGTAAAAAACAAATCTGAACTTTATCTTAATTAATATGAAAAAGGTAGGTTCGCCGTCGAAAAAAATGTGGACTGCAATCATATCAACTAGCCAGGATAAATTTTATTTAAAAAAATATGAGCGCGTCAATAAGTTAATCCTTATTAACGCGCTTATTTGATACATAGTCGCATGAATTTTACTTCCAATAATTTAAGAGGTTTTAAAAGAAATCAAAATAAGATTTGCAACTTGGAGGAACTTGGTTATAAATTTTTATCGATTATTTTTTTGTTTAAGTTTGACGCATTAGTACCGCTACAAATAACTGAACAGTTGACGTACACGTGTATTTTGCTTCAACAGTTACTCTTTAAATATGAATACTCCCTATTTCACAAAATGTTTCCGATAAAGATAACTGTTGTTTAATGCGTTTGTGTGTAAACAAACGAGAATAGCGCTTAGTGCGACACAAATTCCGGAAGGTCGTATATGTTCGGTCAGTGGGTCGACAAGGGGTAAAACTCGTGAACAATGGCGGTTCATTTTGCAAAACTAACTGAAAACAAGTTTTAAATACAAAAATTTGAATAAAAATTGCCTCATTTGCATTAACTGTTACCGTAAACCGACTTCCGGCGAATGCGCACGTAACTGCGTTTCCGCTTGCAGGCGCCGGCGCAGAGTTAGCCGGTAACTCGATAAATACACATTGTCACGTTTACTGCACTGCATATACTCGGGGTATTGATATTAGTTTAAACAATTGCCTCGCAATGTTAGCTCGTGCTGAGATAGAGAGTACAAAATAATAAATTCTTATAGTTAGCAATAACTAGGTTTATTAAACAAGTTGGATACGATTCCGCTGTCACCAATTGAACAGTTGAAAAAAAAACACGTATGATGCGAAAACTGTACCGTTTAGAAACACTTAAAAAAATTATAAATCGTAATTTCAAGTGATAAATGGTAATCCACTGTATCCATGACAGCTGCTCAACTAGGGTTTAGGGTCCAAAATTCGAAAACCAATATTTTTGAAACCTTTTAAATGACACTTTGAACAAATATCTAAATTCTTATACATAAGAATTACGAAATAAAATGAAATATTTATACGATCACACGTCGATTTAGTGACAATAAACGCAAATTAATACTGCGCAAATGGTCAGATGTAGAAAAAGTTCAAGATTGGTTGGAATTGCGGCGTGAGAACATTGACAGAATGAGCTGATGATTGCGATGATCTCAACTGCTACAAAGAACATCATAGGTCATAATAAAAATAACAATAAAGCCATGCCTCTATAGGTATGTACATAACTACCTAAAAAGTGTAAAAAGCCAAAGTACACGCACAAAAATGGTCATAAATAACACTTATTACATTAGCTACGGCGATTATCTCGCGGAAGGTATGAATTTAATTGGGTTGGGATGAACAGGCAGTCTTTACATATTAATTTGTGAGGCTAATTGATATGCGATCTCCCTGGTTGTAACCTGGACACCGACAGTGTCATCACGGATGACACGGTCTGTCGTAAAAATATATTCGATGACTTTTTACATTCCTACTTATTGAGTTTTATTCTAATATCTTTAATGTCTACTGCTGATATAAATCTTAACGCTGTAACTTAAAATATTTTTATTTTTACTTTCATTAAGTCCGCCTTGTGCACCTCTTTTTAATGTGCAATAGACTGTTAATAAACATATAATTATTATAAGACATTTATGTACCATCATCAGAAGTCCCTCACTGACCATGCTTAGTCTTCAGACGAAAACTAAAGTATCGATAACAAATTCGATACAAAAAAGGCATCACTATCGAGATGCGCCCGCGCTGGGTTAATGCGTTTTTGATTGGCGCCGCTCAAGCCTACACTTTCACTGCGCGTCGCGTCGGCAGCCCCGCGTTATGGTTTCTTTGCGCTTTGCTCTGCAGCGTTCACTAAACGATGTTTGTCACGCCTCCGTCGTTTAACACAAATATCTTATTTATTACAAGGAGGATTTATTAGAAAACATGAATTGAAGGTGAATTTCTTAGATGAACTTTTCATTCTTCGCATAATCGTGATTAGAAATGAAAAATAAACAGCAAATGTTGGTACGAAAATTTTTTTAGATTTGCAGAAAGCACATGCTTGCACTTTTAGCAAATAAGACACGAGTGACAGAACCTGCAACTGCCGAACCGCTTAAAGCTTTTATATCAAGAAGAAGCGTATTGACTAGCAAAGAAGGGTCACCAAAATATTAAGACAGACCAAAATATAAATAATAAAATGATTTTGCTATCTGGTATCGAGGCTCATCTGCAATAAATATAATCGGCGATTACGACAAAGAAATTGTAACTTAATACAAAGTTATGCGTTTTCGCGGCACGAGCTTAGTTTACGAGGTAATAAACCATAGTGTGTCGAGCCTCTATGACTTCGCAATATTAAGAGCTATCCACTTGCCTCACGCTCATTTGTATTCCATTCAACCATAAATCGCTAGACTGTTGTATACGAAAGTACCTTTAGAGATGTCATTAAAAACAGATCTGTGGTGAAGTTGGAATTAAGTAAGCAAATCGTGGAATACGATCAACGTAGTCCGAACCACCTCATGAATATTAATAGGCGCTTTAAATGTCGAGTCAAAGTCATTTCAAATAGGGATGAAAAAAGCTTCGCAACAGCAGTGTATAAAAAGCGGAATATCGTTATGCAATTAAAATAGCTGAACAACTACTAACTCGCATGACATTGCAAGTTAACATTTGTACTACAATGAATTTTGAAATAAGAAAATATTCAAGTAGTTAAACGATAGAAACACAGCCCAAAGATTAGAACACCCAGACATGACAAGGACAGGGGAAATATCTTACAGGAGAAATAATGTTAGTATTAATGCTGACGTAAGCATGAGAAGGCGCATATCAGTGACTGAACAATGTCGAAAATAACCACATAAATCGTAACAAACGCTTATTCAGCGTTTCGTATGACCTTCGTATTTCACCTCAGGCGACAAGGGCGTTCCGCCCTTGCACTCCCAGGTCCGCCCTTGTGAAACTTGGCAGCAACGGCGATCCCGACGTATGGACGTTAATTACGAGTTTGATATCGATTGAGATAAACCACAACTTATCGCTTTGCCGACACCAATGACAGAAGTTAGGTAAAGGGACGAAGTAAGGGTACATCCGCGACCTCCAGACTGCGCCCTCGGGACAAGGGCGCCTCTCTGCCCTTGCACTCCGATGTCCGCCCTTCAGATCCCTGTGCGGGAACAACGAGTGCACGGGCATTTGAACGTCTCTTTGTATTTTGTTTGAATAATGTGTTCAATTATTGTCTTGCTGAAGATCTGTCTGATATCGGCTAAGTTCGATACTTTTCCTTCCGGGAAAGATTTCTTAGCAAAGATTATATTTTTGAATTAAATCAGTAAACAAATACTATAGTCCTTCGTACACGTGTATTATCTACTCGCAAAGGACAAAAGTCTGCTACAGTAAAATGGTCAATAGTTACGACACGATTGAGTAACAAACTCTTAACTTTCGCATTCACAATGCCAGAGAGATTTAAGTGTTATATAATAGTAACAGAATTGAGAAAGCAATAAATGTCTTTAGTACAGATATTTAATGGATCTGGTGAGTCGTCGTTATTGTTCCAGTCTCTTTAATAGAATCATTTCGCTAGAAGTGTTTTTAAATCGTCAAAAAGTAACAATTTTCGTTTTGAAATACATATTTATACGACTCTTAAAGAGCATTTAACGTTATAATGCGCAAATAAAATGATCCAGCAGCAAAATTCGAGCCCAGTTCGTACGTCTTAAAATAACACCAAGAGTTATATCCTCAAGAGAGCGAGATAACATTTCGCAACGTCTGTGTATAGGAGTTGGTCTTGCGCAAATCGCTATGACGTCATCCCATTTGGTTCCGGCTTCACTTTCGCGAACACTTTCACCAATTCGACCAGTGCGCTGGCGCCGGCGACGGGGACTCGCCGATACCACGCTCCATTACGCGCTATCACTATGCACCCTATTTACATTGCCTTATGGACTTTTTTCCAACTCAGTCGCCTCTTGGCAGATAAACGTGCGTAAAGACATCATTAATCGCAAGTTCCGCTGATCAGTTGGATTTAATTCATAATTAAACCGGACATTACCATTCTGGGTTGGAAAATAAACATATTTTTGTTACTTTTCTCAGTTTCAATTCAATTATTTCGCAACACCCATATTGATTTCAAGTGAAACATAATCAACATCATGACTTGCGCGTTATTTGCTGGATAATTTTATAATTAACATTAATGGAATAAGGAAAACATTTATGTAAAAATTAATACATAACCGATTAAGTTATGTTCTCTATTTTATACCGTACCTACCGAAGAAAACTTAATACGTATAAACGTGAATAGGTTCAAAAAAAGATACTTTCGGACTAGATTTTCCGCCCCATTACTTATGCATTAAGTGTACATTTTACAGATCATTTTATGTTCTAGAACGAGATTTAGCCTAGTTCAGGCACGACCGCAAAAGTAGCTCTGTGCCGCTCATTAAAGATTCCAAACAATGCCTATCACAAAAGACACAGCATTGCTTATTCACGGAACTGCGAAAGCAAGTGAATTTCACCGGATGTCGGTGAAACTATAATATTACCTTTTAAACTCCATCGAAGCATGTTAATCCCAACTAATATTATAAATGCGAAAGTAACTCTGTCTGTCTGTCTGTCTGTCTGTCTGTCTGTCTGTCTGTTACGCTTTCCCGCTTAAACCTCGCAACCGATTTTGATGAAATTTGGTACAGACAATCTTTAGACCCTGAGACAGAACATAGGCTACTTTTCATTTCGAAAAAAAGAAATCCACGCGGACGGAGTCGCGGGCGGCCGCTAGTACCGTTATAAATTGTATTAATTTTCTTACTTTTAACAACTCGATTATTGCCCAAGGAGAATACAAATACCTTAAACTATTGAATACAACTAGAATTTTGAGCTCAGATGTCTATGCTATTAAAATTAATTATCATAATAATTGGTCTCCATATTAAATGTTAAAATTTATATAAAAAGAGTTAATATACAATTTAGGTACTTTATCTGAATGACCTTAAGGTCACCGGAACGTGACCTTCTATTCCAGTGCTAAGAAGCGAAGCAAATAAATATTCTACATCGCAAATGAGCGAGTATTGTTTATATGATACAGAAAAGTCAAGAGCAAATATTTTGAATTGTAAAGTTTCATACCCATATAACGGTTATTAGGTTGCTTATAACAAAAACATAAATGAATACAAACAAACGATCAACAATGAAATCATATATTACATTGTGATTAAAAACCCACTCATTGATTTAGAGGTAATTATACTCTGTCCACTATATGAAGCGTCTTTTGACAGGTCGCCGATTGACAACATTGGTGATGTCCTAAAGTATCTCAAATGTGTCAACAATCCGATTGTACTATTATCATTATTCGACTTAGGTACGTAAAAAATAACCGATTTCGATAAACATGCGTTTTGATTTAACATTCTCTTAGATCTATTGTAAACAAATATAAATCCATATATTTGAGTTTATAAATTAAATATAAAACAAGTAAATCATACTAGTAAAAGAAATTTAAATCCAAATGTTGTTACCTTTCTATGTAAAATATACATTATTACCTTTTGAACATGTTATGAAGAAGTTTAGATTTATTCATAGCATTTATTTCTATCGATTATTTGTAATCGGGGGCACAATCTTTCTAATCGTTTTTCGTAGCACATCACTGAGTTGGCAGTAACCGTTCATGAAGAACAATATTCTTTTTTCGAAAATTAAACGAAAACAATTCTAACTTTCATGGGCGTGAGCTGTCAAAAGACGCTTCATAAAGTGGACAGAGTATAATGATATCCTTAACGTAATAAATATTATTTATTTTGTTTTCCATCAATTTACAAAACTATAGCAAAAAATGCTTCTAAAGGGAAAAACCATTTTGAATTTTATTTTTTCAGATCGAAAGTATTTGGTTGCGCCGATCAACGATGATTCGAGATATTCAATATTCAAAACAAAATCATCGATGTAACAGAAAGAAAGACGACTCACGGACCGCGAAAGCAAAGGCAAATTTCACCGGATGTTCGCGTGCCCAATATCGGTCGTAATTATAAAAGGTTGCTTACGTAATTTAATGGCAGCCAAATTGGTGCGTCTCTTCGCTCACATAAATGTTTTGATCACGCAAGCTTTTCGTAACTCATGTTATGAACGTAATATCTATTAAGTCTATTTACTTTCTTTGTTATCATCTCTCTCTGCGTAAAGTATTTTTGAAGATAGCTAGTAAAGCGTAGCCGGAACCAAATTAAGAAACAGTTAATCAGCTATAAAATTGTTTGCACTAAATCTCTACTGGAGCAAAGTTTATCGATTGAGGAGACGCTAAAGTTGAAAAGTTATTCGACATTCAGCAAATGGTATAATTATTGTATGAAGGGCCAGTTCTCATTCTTAGTCACTTGTGATTATAGCTACGAAAGATGTTAAAAGAACATGTACGCATTGGAGAAGTTATACACTTAGAACCAGGCTAATTATGCTGAGCATTACATATTCACTATCTATTATTACAATCATACCTCTTTATAAAAAATAAAAGCAGAGAAAGATATTAGATTTTAGGTACCGTAGCCGTGTCATCCCCTGCCCATGCCCTGTCATGGTTATAGAAATTCTTCAATCTTCTTGCAAATATTTTTAACGAACGAAGGTGCGTAAAATTTGCGCCTTTCTTGACAGGGACCATAAGGAAAATGAAACACTCCCGTCATGAAGACTGCATATTCATCCTTGTCATGATATGGCTCACGTATATGTGTCAGGCACCCGGACGCCAGACATTCTACGCCCTTTAACATTGCGAATGATGAAGCGATTCGCCTTTACTGGCATGGTATTCCAATAACAAACAACATTAAAAAAGGCTAACAACAACATACCGTGACATGGAACTGGCGCAAGATATGCGACTGCGCTATCATAAATCATTGTAGGATTATTTTTTATAATATCTGCGATGACACTATGGTAGGAGTGTTCTCATTTATTACAACAATGTTTGAATTCTTTTCATCAGCTGGAGCAAGCACCTCATTGATACGATGAATAAAACTGGACAAAGAGCAAGTTTTATGATGATTACTCATAAAATATGAGAATTCCAAAATTATATAAAATCTTAAGTGAACAATAAATCTAATGTCGCAAGCAGTTGCTAAAAAATTATGCCATTGACCACGAATGATCATTCCATCCATCACTCCTTTTGCGAGATTCTTCGCATGTACCGTAATGATTTTACAAGACGGAATAATATTCCTTATTATACTGTAAAGCAGAACTTAAATACGAAATGACATACAAAATGCAAAATCATCGTGTACATTTACAAGCGTCATTATCGTTTCACTTCCGAAGGCTGTAAACTACTCAACTATTCTTAATAGTCGACGTTAAATATTCTAGACTACTAATTGCAAAAACAATCAGATAAATTAAATAAACCCCTATTAATCTTGTTGAAAGTACTGAACGTTTAAATAATAAAGTCAACATAAACAGTTCCAGTTATAACATCTATAAACAAACAATCAAGAACAAGTCGTTTCTGCCTTTAGGATATTTAAACGTCATGCAATAATAGCAATTTCCTATAGTGTATAAACGATCTGTGCCATTTAACAGCAAACATTTTCATAAATATTTCTAACGATTGGCCACGGCAACGGTCTCGATTCTCGACGTCTAAAACAATTAATTACAGCCACGACCGTCTTCCCACACTTTCTAACGCCATTGTACCGAGAAAGACAATCGTAGTGCCTATCTTCCATTTATTGTCATACGAGTTCCAACAGAAATCACGATGTTTTTTGAATAAAAAGTGGATCATTCTTTTTTACATTTACGAAATCACTGAATGTCATCATCGTTATTAATCTTCTTAGATTTCTCATTTGCAGCTGCCTAATTTAGGTTATAAATATGCAAGAGGATTTAATTTACTGTTTATGAGTACGGTTATTGGAACACCATAAAATATTGACTCTAGCCAATATTATACAGAAACAAATAAATTAAAAATTCTAGTCCGGTATCTTATAAACATATAAACATCGCAGGAAGTAAACATATGTATTGTATAATGATAGGTCTCAAAAACAGTGATTTAACTGTAGGTATGTATCTTCTGAAATGAAACGAAGTAAATCAATAAAATGTGTTGAGTCCACAAACTGATTTTTAGAAAGTATCTGTAAGTATCTTTATCAACTGGGGGATATCATTCTTCATCACAAAATTGTATTACGTCTGAAAGAATAACATCCTTTGTTGGAAACTTTCGGCCCCTGTGTATTAAGACATGTACTTTCACTTCTGACTGTTGCCATATTCTTAACCCTTTTCCAGTCCGCTGAACAATCTTTACAAAAAGATTTCTGTCTTTGAAGTTTCGGTGATGCGAAGTTTGACGTAACAGCGATCAACTTAATGTTGAACATCAAACGCAAATGCGCAATAATGCTTATCGAATATTATAATTTATTACTGACTAGACAACATAAAAACTTATAGTAGTACTGAACAATAAGAACTGAATGATAGGTGGATCCGAACTAGGTTATTGCTTATAAGCTAAAAGGATTCGTGCATCCACCGGTCATAATATAATATTTGTTTACGTTAAGCGTTATAGAAGATCTAAGCTTTGAACTTTAATCAAGCAAATTGGGTAACTAAATAACTGTGGCTGGCTCTGCCCCGCGGCTGAATCGCTGCAGGAGGTACATTAACTGTTAAAATTGTAAGCTTATTGGTTATTTAGGTTTGATAATATCGTATCATAATATAGTTTAGAGTAAATTATATCATGATAACTGAATTTAAAACTGTTCTTTTAAATCCAGGCTGGGTCAAGTTTAAAATAATTAATCCAATTTTAAGAAATTTTCGTTAAATCCCATCTAATATTATAAATACGAAAGTAACTCTGTCTGTCTGACTTTCCCGCATAAGCCTCTCATCGATTTTCATTAAATTTGACCCTAAAAATCTTTAGACCCTGAGAAAGAACATAAGCTACCTTTTATTGCCAAAGAAGGAGATCTGAAGTCCACGCGGACGAAGTCGTGGGCGACCGCTATAAGTGTATTAATTGTCAATACTACGGTAACATCTACATTAGAATACAACATGTTTGTCTTTTAACAAATAGATTTTCACGTATTTTTTCAGTAAGTTTCATCTGCGCATTTCGGTCTACAAAGTTAGTTTACGTGTCTCGGCCTCGCAATGAGCGACAATAGGCATACTATACGTAACAAATTTTATTTACCCAAAGAACATCAGAGCGTCACGACTCATTAACAATATACTGAATGTATTATATTATGTATTTGCAAATTATTCTTATACAATGTATGTACAATTGTACATTTATGAATAATGACGTTCAAGTTCAAATAAGCTATAAGAATAATACAACGTAAATCGTGCGTATCGTAAACATAATTCAAGAAATTAATGTATATTAATCAGGTACATCTACTTATTTCCTCACTTATCGAAAAGGAACATTTAGGTTTTTAAACGACCAAGAACGTGGATTAGTTTAAATGCCGTCACAAACCCGAGATAATATAAAGCAAACTGCGAAAATTGCTAGTGAAGTAATGACATGTCTGTGAATGATGTAAGAGAACAATAATTGAATTACGACCTGGATTTATGTTAGAGCATTAAACGCAGGAAGTGACGTCATACGACTACGTGAACTTACATAAGGCCGACGAATATGTTCGTATCGGTCAACAGAAGTCGCTTTCACTGCGAGCACGGCTACATGTATGTAAGTATATAAGGTGTAACAAAATATACTGCAAATATTTTAAGGGCGAATTGTTTAGTGGAAATGTAATAAATTTGTCTAGTAAAATTTTTTTGTTAATTTGCTAGCTTCCGAGAAAATCAACAAAATAAATTGAGTGAATAATTGGGAAAAGTACAAAATTTGTCACATGCAAGACAGCTGGTCGTGTCTTATCAGTGTAATACAATTACTACACTTGTCCTGCCCCAAAAGCAAAGAGATGGAGAGGGGGCGAAGCTTACAGGACGAAAAGAGCAAATTGGCCAATGCAGAAAATGCAAAATTTGGTAGGATTAATTTTGACTTTTTAATATCTGATATTGATTACATTGCCACTAAAGAATTCACCCTTAAAATATTTGCAGTATATTTTGTTACACCCTATATGTATGAATTATATCGTTTGATCTAGCTATGACAGTAAAAGTAAAAGTTACTCTGAGTCATTGTACCTATGTAAGGGATAATAATGAGGCGGGGGTTTGCCTGCGAAATTCGGTGACGCGACTCGCATGAGTCACCGGGGATTTCAGTGAGTTTGTCCGCCTATTCATTTCACTCGCAGGATTATTACCTAACTCTGTGGCTACACTGAGCTGGGGACGTAAGTGAATAAAAATTATCCTTTCGAAAAATGAAAGGCAAAGCTTGTGAGCTTATTAAATAGAACGTATGTGGAACTTGCGTGTAACTCCCTAAATAAATTCACTACAAACACATGATTTGTCCGAAATTTCTAATTTCACCCAGGAGCATTTTGTTTGTGATCCAAATGTATTTTGACAATATTATTGTGGTCTTGCCCTTCGTTGGCTCTGGTAGACGCAACACAAGATCTACTTATATCCCGAAACCACGTTTCTTAGCGTTGAGGGCAAGATACCAACTTACTTTAACTAAGTATAAACTAAGTAAACCAATTTTCAAATTGATTTCCTCAATTTTAAAGTCAAATAACTCATGTCAATTAATAATATTCTTACATACATAGAACTACAAATGTATAGTCAGATAAATTAAACGTTACACGACCATAAAATATACCTACCCATCTACTTAATTATAATTACAAACCAGAAATCACGTAACCAAACTGGTATCATGGTAAACACACTTTTGCCGCATTTTGCAGTTAACCCAACCAGAGTTACGAAAGAAAAAGATGTGTTAACGAAGATGTTTTAATTGGCAGTTTAAGCAACCTCAAATGAAGAAAATGAATTTAGAAACGTCGTTGACATATTGCGAGACCTAATTGATAGCAATAATGATTTTTATTCAAATAATAGGTCACAAGTAACAACCTTATCACGACTTGAAATCACGTTCAAAAGTGGAACAAATTATACTCTACGTGACAATCCCGAAGCGACAGACGCTCTCAAAACAGTCAAAACAAAAGCGATGCAATGGAAACAAGATCAGCTAAGTCACGACGCCTGACCTCTATAATTTTACTAACCCGGTTACTACAGGAATTCGTGGTTACGATTAGGCGGGAAGATAAATCATCAATTTTATTGTAAAACAATTCTATAATATTTTGTTACACTCATCATTTAGGTACTACTAGCGACATCTAGGCAATAACATATAAAGCAAAGCCACCAAGCTTAACGACAGATGGCGGTAGTAGCACTATTGGAATAGTAACCAAGACCGATTTCGTTTTACGCGTTATTATGAAAAGTAGGTTTTCCAGAAAATCAACACAATTAAATGATGTACTTAGCAAATCATTGAGGTCAAAACTGTTACTGAGCTGGTTTTTGGTGGATAACAATAAAATATTGTTGTTAACTTAAGTTCGTAAAATTACCCTGTAAGAAACGTGTTTGACGGCTTATAAAAATCATTTCTATCGGATTCGTCTGGTGCCCCAAAATTCTTATTTACGTATATTGTGGTCCACTTGGTCACCTTTGGCTGACCTACGTGCAAAGGTGTACCATTCCACGAATCTGTCGTAGAGACCGTCTAGCATTTCAAAGTTACACTTCATATAATATTTAAAAAAAAAACATTCTTGATTGTGATTGCAACAGGGTAGGTACCAAAAACTAGTTCAATGTGTAGTTAATGATCCGATGCAACAGGAGTTTGCCATCGAGAAGGTCACCTCATCACTTTATCTTACCAACAGGCAGAGTCGAGCCAATCATCATCCTCCTGCCCATATCCCACACTAGGCGGGGTCGGCGCAACACGTCTTCTGCTTCCACTCACTCCTATCAGCCGTCAACTCTACATTCATTCCTTTCACGTCCATATCATACTTCACGCAATCCATCCATCTCTTTTTTGGTCTTCCTCTGCTCGTCTTTCCATCCACAGTCATATTTATCACTCTCTTTGTGACATGCCAATCTTCACTTCTCATAACATGCCCATACCATGCCAACCTTGCACTCCTGATCTTCTCTGTTATTGGTGCTACTTTCAGGCTTCCCCTTATATACTCATTTCTAATTTTATCCAGCCGGGTTACTCCACACATCCATCTCAGCATTCGCATCTCGCTTGCATGCACTTTTTTCTTGTCCATAGTCGGCCAATATACTATGCAATAGTAAAATACTAGCGACCGCCCGGAACTTCGTCCGCTTGGCTTATTTTATCCCCTTAGGGGTGGAATTAATTAAAATCCTTTCTTAGCGGATGCCTACGTCATAACATCTACCTGCATGCTAAATTTCAGCCCGATCTGTCAAGTGGTTTGGGCTGAACGTTGATAGACTTTTGATAAGGGCCGTCTTTCGCTTATTACACACACCTAGGGCACATAGGCCTTTAAACCACTTGAAAGGTAAACGTGGGGCCCTCAGAACTTGTTCAGGGAGAACCAATCAATCGCGGGGCCCTGGGCACGTGCCCATTGTGCCCAGTGGGAAAGACGGGTCTGCCTTTGAGTTTTAATATATTAAGAAACTAAAAACTTATTCCATGACTTAACTTGTAATGTAAACAATAAAACATCCATCACTCACCTTGTAAATTATCCAGCATATACGTCAGCAGCTTCGCGGTGCCATTACTGTCGTTGTATATGGACAACATCTCCTTACTAAGCGGGTTCCCCTGGAGGCCGAGCATCTGCAGGTGGAACAGCTTACCCAGCTCGTAAGGCAGAACTCTCAGGTAGTTGTTGTGCAAGTGTAGTTCTCTGCAACAACATTAAGAAATGTTAACATTGTGTGGTAGATACAAAAGTTGAGATTTGAACAGTACAATTTGTGCAAGAAGTGTCGAGACAATTGTGTCCTAATACTATAACAATAGTATTTCCAACTTCTGTAATAAAATAAAACAAGTTTGACTGACAGAGAATGCCTTGACGCATTTAGTTCGCCTCTAGTACTACATATTTAAAATTCGTGTGCAATAAAGAGTAAATTAAAACATTTGACCTTAGTAAGTCTAACTCCAATAAACCTATACCGCCTTCTTATGAAAGCGTCGCCATCATCTTTGGTTTCCCAATCCCAAAATAATTAAAGAAATTGATTAAGACATAAATTAAACTAATCACTTATTAAAAGAACATGGTAACTAATTTCCTGTGTATTTTTTTGGTTGTCATAATGATCCGAACCCAGACTAGGTCAATCACTTTTATTACGTTAGTTAAAGAAGGTAGCACGGGCAGATACTTAAAAAGATATTAACACCAAAACACTCAAACAAGTAAAGAAATACCTAAACTTCTTACACATACAAATATTATCATTCTATAAACCTGAACAAATGGAGCTTCAAGTGATCTTTGTTTAAAAATAATAACTAAACGCCAAGGCCGCCACGGATACTGACCAAACAACACCATCGCTCTATACCAAAAAACTGTTTTCGCGACGTGTTTACAAATATACGCCAATTTACATACTTATCATCATAACACGACCAGGGTTCAAAGACCTCGATCGCATGCTATGACGACTTGTTATTCTAATATGGACTCTATTTTTATTCGACTTATGTTTGAAAAATTATAAGGTGCATTTATGTCGTTTCATAACCGCTGACATCCACACATATTTATGACTTTCGGTTAAATTTTCTCACCTTATATTAAAAAACAAAACAAAAAGACTCTAGAGGACGGCCATCTCTCTAAACTCTACAATTAGAATCTAAGTTTATTAGTCATTGAACTTGTGTTTAATGGTATCTGCGAGGATAGAATGGAAGTAAGAACTAAACACTATATGACGCCAAACAATGGCTTTCATCGCACCAACAATACAAATTTTACAACATAAAAGGGTTTCCATTTAATAGTTTTTAAGTCAAAGTTTTATGAATCAAAAACGACGCTAATACATTAACTGCTTAGGGCACCCACTATGCTAACGGTAGCTTTATAAAGGTAATTTGCTAGTTATAATTGCATTCTTCTTTATAAACTCAACCGTATTTTATATATTTAATAACTTAATCGTCCAGAAATTACTAGGGAATTTAAAATAGGGATGATTATATTAGTTTTATCAACATGTATAGTTAGCACGATACACATAAATTAGAGCAGAAAAATTAAAACAATTTACTCGCACCTGTCAATTCAAATAACGATAGTTCTAATTTAATGAAATGCAATAACGAATTAATGCATAAATATGGGAAAGATGAGATGATTTTAACCGTTTAATTTTATGTTAAAACTATATGTTTAATTTAGAAGTAGGTACAGGTATCCTGTTTTACTTTATTATGCATAAAGCCAGGCCGGCTTTTGATTCAATTAAATTATTCCTGGCTATTTCCAGTCTTCATCTCAGTACTCATAAATATTTTATAATCCAAGCAAGTCAGAAGCCGATAACGGGATATTATCCAATGCATGGACAATGCGCAGAGACATTTTTATGAACAAAATTACCACAAAGCCATTATCAAGCAAACGGTTGGTTGTAAAATCTAATAGAAAATAATAATTCCGAGAATAGTACAGCAAATGTGAATACTGAAAGCAAGCTGTAGAATCCCAAAACACGCATTCCTTGTATTACTTAGATATAAACAGTACCTATTCACGGAATAAATAATTATTTATATAATAAATTGACGATTAATCTCAAATACTCCCAAAATATTATATACCTTTTTGCGTCAGTTCTTTAGAAAATCAAAACATCCTCGTTTATATTTGAATGTTCTGTAGTCTGTAAGAGCATTTGATTAAATACATTAAGTGTGTCATGGCATCCGACTGCAGATAGATACCTAGCAAGGCTATTTAGGTAAGCTGTTATATCTTGTCATGTTTACTCTCATCATACCGCATCTCAATATCCAATTGGGTGTTTGACTGCATTCAAAATAAATAAATTAGATAAATTCGGAATAAACTCAAAAATAAGCACATAAAATTTTGCTACAGTTACTGTTGCGCTTTTATCAAATAATAACATTTATAGAACTAAAAATTTATTATTTTGCAAAATAGGTATATCAAAAACTCCGTGTTAGTTTTAATAAAACGCACGGTTGTACTTACAATAAATTGTACATCGTCGTTATTTCCGGAATTAACAGTTACAACAGTGTCACAGAAAGCAAAGTACCGTATCGTCGATGATAAGTCCGCGTCGAAAATTCAAAACGTGACAAAGAACTGAACGTATTGAATATAATAAAGACTTCAACAATGAGAAATAAACGATCCATATGAGATATGCTAGAGACATAACATTTAAAGTTGTAGTACGTATTTTACGTAGTGTTTTTAGGGTTCCGTAGCCAAAATGGCAAAAAAACGGAACCCTTATAGATTCGTCATGTCTGTCTGTCTGTCTGTCTGTCTGTCTGTCTGTCCGCCAGTCTGTCACAGCCACTTTTTTCCGAAACTATAAGTACTATACTGTTGAAACTTGGTGAGTATATGTGTTCTGTGAACCGCAACAAGGTTTTCGTACGAAAATAGAAAAAAAATAAAAAAAATTGGGGGTCCCCAATCCCCATAGATAGAACTGAAACTCAAAATATTTTTTTTTTCATTGAACATACACGTGTGGTGTATCTATGGATAGGTCTTGAAAAATTATATTAAGGTTTCTAGTATCACTTTTTTCTAAAGTGAATACTTTGCGTGACAGACCCTTCCAAAGTGGAAAAAAGTGTGTCCCCCCCCCCTCTAACTTTTATAATAAGAGGATGATGAAACTGAAATAAATATATAATGTACATTACCATAAAAACTACCAACGAAAATTGGTTCGAACGAAATCTATTCAGTAGTTTTTTTAATACGTCAAAAATAGAATTTGTACGGAACCCTCAGTGCGGGAGTCCGACTCGCACTTGGCCAATTTTTTGATGTCTCCTTGCTATCTACTTAAATGGTCAAACGCATAATTGATATTATCACCCAAATAGTTTAAAACTGTCACATACCCGTCTTCTCAGGTTTAAAACTCTTCATATAGATATTGAGATAACTTATTATTTTAGGTATATGTGAAAAGTAATTTCATTACAGGAGATATTCATAATTAAATAAACAACAGTTTCATTTAATAGATATAGGTAATTATGTGCACTTGAACAGGTTATCATATCATACCTGTGGGGGCGAATGATTAATGAACTGCATGTTAATTAATACAGGCTAATTTATACGATGCACATTACTTTAAGTAGCTGCAAACAACGCAGTGGAGAAAATGGTAACGTCGCCGTCACATCAAAAGCTTCAGTAACATTGTCTGCAAATCGGATTTAAAGAGCGTAACACCTGATAAGTACTTGGACACAATCACAGCCAGAAAACATCGATGACACGTCTTTGGTCACTTAACTAAACAATGTTGCATTGAATGTACATAGAAGGTCATCGGTTTGCAAGTTAATGAGCAAATAGTTCAATGTTTGAAGATATAAACGAGGCCAATGTGGAGAGGTGATCAGAATTAAATCGCCCATTTATAAGTAAGGTCCATTGTAAGAAAACAAATGTGTATTTCATGTGCAGAAGTCACGAATGAGAACGATATGCAAATTAGGTTGACGTTACTAAAATAGAACTCACGGATGTTTTTAAAGTTTTCCTTTTAATACATACTGGACTGCAGATTTGTATATTTATTTTATTTTAATGATTAATAAGAAGTTACCACTACGCCTGTTCTTCATGGCTAATTGGAAATAATTTAAGTATCGTATAGAATGCAGACATTATATGACTCTGTCTGTGCAGATTTGTATAAGTGCATTTTTCAATTGATAACTTAATTCTGAAAAACAAATTAATTTATCACGAAAAATTAATCCAAAGATAATTTCATAAATTATAATAACAGCAAAGGTTGATCAAGTATTTGTTGTTGTCTATAATGAGAAATATTTGTACACAACAACATTTACGAATGATTTTTACTTCGATCTAGACTGCATCGTAATGTGAATTTAAATTTACAACGCCCTTTGTAATATTGTGTGGATATTAATTGAAAACTTTTTAAAGCAACTTTGTTTCTTACAAAACGTAACAAAGTTAACAGGTTATTAATTATTACTCGTAGTTTAATAATTGTACACAGAAATGAAGAAAAAAGGTCCCTTATCAGCTAATGCAACCATAACAAACTGTCAACTTCTAAATAAAAAAGATATCTACAATAATAACAGAATAAGGCAAATGACAACAAACGTTATTAAGCACAATTAAGCCGCAATTAACATGTTGTCAGTAGAATGCTTTAACTACAATGAGCTAACAGCCACTATTAAAAGCACGCGACGAGACACGGTTACCTACTTAATGCAGTAATTTAGTGCGTCCTAAGGTGGCAGATCAAAACCACTAGCGCCGCTAATGTTGCAAAGAAACAAGTTCTGGTAAATCTTTACGCGATTATGAGAAAGCATTCACTTTTTACTTCACGGAAACTATGTCAAAAACAATAAAGCAATGGATCTTCTTAAATTATAAGTAGACGGACTGTAGAGATCGTAAGGTCAATATTTTTTTAATAAATAGCCTTGAAATATCACAAAACTAGTACAGAAAATAATTTATCAGAAAAAAAAGCAGCATTTAATAAATTTCAATGAAGATTAATATTGGTGTCAATAAAGTTTTTATCAAAATCATTGGCAGTATACATATTGGAGACTTGCTTATGTGTAGTTTTACAATGTTTCCTTTGGTTTTTTACATTGTGTTCTCCATTTTTACAAAGCGGTGCAAGTTTTCGATAACTGGGGTTATGGAACCCATTGTTCATTCATAAACAAATTCGTTGCGCAAATCGAAAGCATATTGAGAAGATAAATTTGAATTTAATTCCTCAATTAGAAACAGGGTTAATAATAATAATATAGGTGTCTACTAAACATAAGGATTAAATTTTAAAACCAACTGAGACTCAGTAATTTATGAAGGTAAATATTTTTTTCCTTTTTTGAAAAGAAATTAATTAATATCATTAACATAATGGACGGTTGTCACAGTATTTAACCAGCGAGAGCGTCAATGACTTACATACAGGTAGGTATCACATAAGTCAAGCGAACAGTCGTCGAACCGTAGCTGATTGAACTTAAATTACCTTACATTGAACTTAGTTTTTTGTTAACTTTTATGTTTATTAAAGGATGAACAACTGTTGAGGTAAATGCCTTTATACTGGAATTTTCTTTTTGGCTCGTATTCACAACTGAACACAAAAATATGGATATTTGGAAACATTTTTTATGGGGTTTACAAACTCGGAATCAACAAGAAAAGAGAAAGTTACTTCAAGATAACGCCTTGAGACCTACAGGTGAAATTTAACTTTTACAAGTTCGTAAGGTGGAAAAATAAATTGTCTTTTTTAATTACGTCTATCTGTTTTCTGGCATCCGCAGTATAACTTCAAGCTTATTATGTAGCTAGGCAAATGGTGTGTTAGGCCTAGGTCTTTTATGCAAGATGTGGCAAACAAGCGAGCTAATGTTCAAGACAGCAATCTGATGGTAAGTGATGATCAACGCCAATAGACAATGACGATTTCAGTGGGATCGCTTAAATGTAAGACGCACTATACGGAAAAAACGCGACCGAAATCACGCGGCTGAATTTACGTTGCGTCGTGTTCATGATATGACACACTTTTAAGTTTGAGATGACACACTATGCAGAAAATACGTCGCGTATTTTTTATAGAAAATGCATTGTCGCCGAGCTTTAGCTTCGTAATTTCGGCCTAGTGTGTTCCTACACTAAGCATTGCCAGCGTTTTACTTAATTTATTTATTCATTATTATCTTATTAATTTACCTTAGCTGTATCAAGTCCCCAAGCTCAGCCGGCAACGAGCGCAGCTTGTTATTCGACACGTCCAAGGTGTGCAAGTTGACCAGCTGGTTGATGTCCGGCGGGATCCGCTGCAGGGAGTTGTCGTTCAGGTACAAGGCGGTCAGGTGCGTCAGTTGGAACAGCTGGGGCGCGAGGGCGCGCACACCTCCTGTTACCTGGAACAGTGATGGGAGCGTTATTTGATATCTGCTTTTTTTATTTTAGTGGGAGGCTAACGAGCGAACGGGTAACCTGATGGTAAGTGATCACCGCTGCCCATGGACATAATACCAACAATAATACCACAAGGGTCTTAGACAGGGCCATCTTGCACCTATTAGGGCCTTAAAACCTCTTGTTTGGTAAATGGGGAACCTCAGAACGTGGTCTGGGGACCTTATCAATCGCCGGGCCCTGGGCACGTGCATTTCGTGCCCAGTATGAAAGACGGGTTTGGTCTTAGAGGCAGGTAATGCATCAGCATGCGTTGGCTGCCTCTAAAACCCCATTACCTCCTCAACTGCGCTTGCGGAATTCATTTGTTTTTACGTCTTATAGCTAGTATACTAGTATATTGACCCCATTGAATTGCTTACGATCTCAAGGAATACGGCACAGAGAAAATGTTAATACTAATGCAGGAAATACAAAATATTCTAAATCTACACCACCAGCAAAATCTTGTTTGACATTTGAGTCATAATAATATGATTAAATTGCGTTAATCTTGATTATGCTTTCAAGAATTTTTTGTTGTATGTATTTACAAATGTTATCTTTAGATATCCAAAAACATCGATTAAAAGTTATTGTCCTCCAAAACAGTGAGTAATGTTGGTGATAGCATGTCATTTTGAGGTGAGGTAGATTAGAAAGTGACAAAATATACTTTGTTAACACTAAACTTGTAATTCGCAATGTAACATAGGTGTAAAAAGTCAAGTGATGTTTAACATAACAGTACCCCACCATGGTATCGGTCAGTTCGCTGTCCCACCGAATTATGAGAGTGAGGGAATAGGAAGTGCACCTGTGCTAGCGCACTCACGTGTGCACTATGATATATCCTGCGTACCTATCTGGCTGATCGTACGATCGGCCGCCATGGCCGAATACGGCCGGAGGGGTATGTATGATTATTACCCTACCATGATCTAGCAGAGAAGCGTGCGTGACAACGCTGCGATCGTCGCATACGCACAGCAATGCTATTATAACTAGCGCATTTGCCGTTGGACAGGCTCATTTGATTTAATTATGCATGTATTCATTTGGACTCAATCAAATAAAAAGTGTGTACAGTAGGACCCCGATTATCCGGACCCCGGTTATCCGAATTCGGGATTATCCGGACTGCCAATGGCGACGAGTTTATTCTAATATTAACATGTCAGAACTAGCATAACGCCACGCCACTCGTGCCGTCCGCGCACGTCGCCAAATATTTTAAACAAAGTTAAACTGTAATTATTTTATTTCATGATTACCTAATGCAAATTACCAAATATATTCATAATTATTGTAAGCAAGGTACAGACTGCATATGTACATATGCATAAAGCCCGTTTTTCTTCATATGTTGGATTATCCGGACTTTCAATTATCCGGATGCCTACCGACAACAATTAGTCCGGATAATCGAGGTCCTACTGTAATTGCATTGTGTGTAATTGAAACAATGCAACTTATATGTTGTGAGCAATAATTCATATGAGTCTTCTGTTTTGTAGGAAAAAAACTTAGTTTAAATATTAAAATAGTGTTGAAGTAATTGTATCTTAACCTCTACCTCTATAATTTACAAAATTCCTCCTACTTATTTGAGAGGAGTTTAGTCACACAGACTGTGGCTATGTCACCCTTAGTCAGGTGCATTAGTATTAATATGTTGACATACAGCGCAGGTGATATGAGAAGATTTTTAAAATATTTAGAATCATCTTCACAATGAAAACTTAACAAAGTTTACAATATGTTGAAATTATTGAAATTAATAGGGTTACATCAGAACAAAATTCCAATAGAAAACTGATTAAATCTTTGCCAGGTGGTCAGGGCCTTCTTTCACCTGTTGTAGGCCCAGGGAACATGATTACATGACTCTTTAAATCTCTAGTTTGTAATTAGTGGGCACCTCCCGACCCTGATGTGGGGCCTAATCAATCCAATGGGGCCCCGGGCACATTGTGCCCAGTGGGAAAGACGGATCTGCTGGTAGTACAAATCTTCTTACAGGGGTTGGAATTTGTTTCTCATGATACCTCCGCTGTCTTAATGATAAAGGTTTTCTCAAAATATAGGTCATCTTTACTTACCTCAAGAGTGGTCCAGCCACCGCGCCGACCAGACGCCCGCTCCGCTTCCGACATGATGTGGTATGTGCGGTTGCTAGCGCCCTCATGCTTATCTTTGTTGCGAGACATGCTGTCAACTGAAACATGCCATCCACGTGAATGTCCACATTGGAGCAAATACGAGAGTCTGAATATTCAGAAATGTTTTTAAAATACATATATATGATTTTATTTTATATAACTGTTACTGAAATTTATTATTTCTGTTTAACTTGTTTATAAATCTGTTACGACATATCAACCATAAATATTCGAAATGGTTATTTAGTATAGGTCCAATATATTTCAAATTTAAGAAACAAATAGTTTTTTGTAGCTATGGCAAATTTCTTCAGCAAATCATAGAAATTGTTTGAAAAAGTAGTCAAAACCATTATTTGTAGAGATATTTCTATTTAAGATACACTTTCATTTCCTTAATGGTCACGATGTGATTGAACATATCACATCTCATGATGGGAATGTGCCAGTAAGTATTGTCTGTTTTACAGTTTTAAATAAAAAACTTAAAAATCTTTTTAGTCCTTGTCTGTTTTGTAACTACAGTATACAAATCTTTTGAACAATGATTGTTTGATATGTAAGTAGGTCAATTTCTAATCCATTCTAGTCAGACATAAAATTACAGTTGCCAGTTTCATAACAGTTTGCAAAATTTCATACATGAGATACTTCAAGTTACAAATTATCTGGAAAGGAAAAAAGCTCATTCAGGATGTTAAAATGTCTCGGCAAATGTCCTGATTATTTTTTGGTCTCTAGATAATTTGATTAAATACTCAGAGATCAGAAGTAACATTACCTTTTCATAAAGACCAAAATGTTATGGTATCTGTCCCCATATGACTAACATTAAAACATGAAGAACAACAAAAATAATGATGTATGATATATTTCGCTACATTAATACAAACCTACCTCCTTTACGCTGAATTCAAGGTATTACCAAAATATAATAATGATCATAGTTGAAATGCTAGTCTAAAATGTACTGCAGCTGTCCACTATATGTAATGCTAAGTGATTTAAGATTTATTTTAATCAGCATTGCATACATAACTAAATAAACACTGATAGTGGTTGTTATTGTAATGCAACTTTATGCGTAAAGTAAACAGTGCATATATACCTTTTTAGCACCGCGAGGGGTCATTAGGGGAGTTAAAAAGCCTTGGTTTGATATACTATTATCTTCTTTTGAGAAATAAGTACAACACGATAGTTCCATAACCTCCGCCGTAAGGGAGGTAAACCTACAGAATAGTCAAAATTAACAGTTATACTAGGCTTCCCATTACTATACAAGGCTTATTTTAGAGAAAAAATTGTCATTTAATTCATTATTTTAGTGATTGGAAGGTAAATGCGTAGCATCTTTGTGTACAGCTGACATCAGAAAGATGGGTCGACTCGACGCATAGGTCCGAAGCGCCAAATTAGAATCCACACTTCCAACCATTATTCATAGAAAATAAATGTATATTCAAATAACTCATACCTTCATCTACTCCTTAAATGGTTTTACTTCAATTATGATTATTGTAACGGGAAATAAATCACTGTAAACACACAATAGCACAATCTTGACAAACACCACATCAAACGTCCATTTACCGACTGCAGCGACAATCGACACTAGCGGGGGATTCTAGAACTTTTCAATTGTGTTGTGGCGCCCATAGACAAAATATGTTTTAAGGCGGTGAATACACAATTCTAGTATTAACTTTGATACTGAAAAAAAAAATGGTAAGGAAATATAATAATTTTAACACATCTAAAATCGTACTGACCATTTCTATAATATCACAAGTAGCGTCATCTTATCAGTCATGAGACCTTTCTAATTTGATGAGGTTGTGAAACCCGCTCCATCACTTTCATTGTAGATTACCCTCAGATTAATGTATACCGGGAATCTGACGAATCCATAACGTTGTGGGTTCGTTCGGTATTATACTTAACGTTAAAGATATTGCTGAAACCAGATGTCTCTGTTAATACAAAACATATTTTGACTATTAAATGTAATGCCTCTTGATCTAGTGGCATTGAACACTCAGCCGAAGGTCGCGGGTTCGAATCCCG
Source organism: Nomophila noctuella (assembly GCA_958496325.1). NCBI lineage: Eukaryota > Metazoa > Arthropoda > Insecta > Lepidoptera > Crambidae > Nomophila > Nomophila noctuella. The sequence goes on along the minus strand of OY292491.1, from coordinate 6,986,311 downwards.
TCAGGCGAACAATATTTTTTGCGTGATTGTAGGTGTTTACTCAAGTCATTGGTGTTGTATGTATTTGAGTTTAGATACCTATGTCAATTCGTTTTCTTGACTTCCAGTCGTTTAAGCTTCTAGCTAGCTTAGTTACATAATATGATCTAAGCATGGTATGTTGCCTGTTTCTAAGGAATTTATGATTTAATTTATTTACAGTAAACACGAATTAACCAACTCATGGAACCCTCACGTAGAATCCACTATAGCAGGACAAAACAATAACTAAATTGCAGAACCCTATTTGCATCCATTGTATTCGATAATTTGAACTTTGACCATTTTTATGTTAACACCATACAACATTTGCAACACTTATTGAACATTTTAAATTTAAAGCAGTCACACGTTAGTCAAAACGAAAGTTGTTGTATATTATTTAAAATTATAGTGCACTGATATTTTGCTCAAATTCTGAATTTGTGACATTTTTGCTCCTTGTGATAAAAAATAACATTTTATTTATAAATCATAATGGTGGAAATAAGTAAATGTTTAGTAGATGCAAGTATAGTTGGTGCTTTGCCCTGTGGGAAATTGATTCACCCATGGACTGACAGCTGCTTTAAAGCCTACTATGATATGGTTATCACATGTGGCAAAGGATCTTTATTTTTCTACGCTCCTTTGTACGCGGTAAGTAGTTAAGTATTTTTCGCCTTACTGAGGTATTAAGTATATGTAATCATTTTGAAGGTCCTACGAGTCATGGTCTAAGCTTGCATGCAGATTTTGTGTTAGACAAAACGTGAGAAGGTCACCGATGGCCAGTGATCACCGACGTTTTTAAAAATCAAATCCACGTGGGTCGTGCGACCTGCTATTAACTCCGTGTTTCTGTGTTTTATCGTTCACTATAATCACTATGCTGCGGTCGGTTGTTAATCAGCCTGCCTACCACCGAATTGTACATGGGCATAACAATATCAAACGTCCATTATGAGGCAACTGGGGGAGGTTTACGTCCAGATCGACTTCAAGAGAATGATGATAATGACTACAACCCTTCTCACAACTGAAACGTCGCACTCAATGAAGCGTGCCAGCACATCTTCTCTAAGAGAAATGCCATACAGTGCAGTAAAACGGTAGAAAAGTATGAGCCTATCATTGAAATTTCACTTTTTACGTATTTACATTATTAAAATTAAGTATGTGTTCCATGTTTTCATTACTTCGCTCATCGAAAGAGGATAAGTCAAGGTTAAGTGATTACAAAATCGAGATTGTTTGGAAAGAAAGGAATACATATTTACCCAAACCGGGGGTTGAACCTGGGCTATCTATTATAATCTACGGTTTTCTTATCGAAGGCTAAAGAGATTTGCTAACCTGTTTGATTAAACATAAAATAAAAAAACTATTAAATTTATAAATCATTCTGCGGCAACCGCGTGTGTGTGCAACGTTGGCTTTGAAATTGTTATCGTAACATGGCTTGTATTTTTCTTCCAATACGTATTTCAAAATATTTTATATAGACTCTTGCAGGGCAGTAAAATCGACATGGTGAAAATTGATAATATAATTTATAGATAGATTATTCAATTTAAGTACCTTGTTAAAAATGTCGGCTTATTTAACTAATTCAACATTTTTGTGCTAAAAAGATTCTTCCATTGCTAGCCAAAAATAAGGAGACGTGTGACAGTTCATGTCATCAGCTGTAATTTTCGGACGGAAACTGTCATGTGCCAACCAAATGTCAAATCGAAAGGAAGAGAAAGGTGGATTGGATGGTTAATTGAAGAATAAATTGATAAATTCTATTTATCAATTTTATTCACGATAACTTTAACTGATAGTCTTAAAAAAATTACATTAGCACTAACTTAAAGATTTCATAGTATGTATATTGACGTGTCTTCCAAGTTTGGAATTGTATTGTGATAAATATCGGGTCACAAAGTGTGTTTCTTACTTGTTTCGCTGTAAGAAGATAAAGATATCTTCACAATGGTGGAGGCCAGCAAGCATTGGTTTGAGAAAGCCTGCGGTAGCAGCTCTTGTGGGTCGCTCATTCATCCTTGGACTGAGAGCTGTTCAGATGCTACCCCTTCAATGCTTTTGCATTGTATTAGGGGCAGTTATAAATTCTATGCTATGGTTTATCTAGTAAGTAGAAGTTTTGAGCTATTATATACTATGGCCTTCTTATTCCTAAACTTAGGGTTATAATATATTCCTAAGTTTGGTGTGCCTATCGGCATAGGCCATTCCAAGTCTTTCCATTGCCCTCTATCCCTTGCCACTCTCATCCAAAGGGATCCGGCTGTCAGCTTCAGATCATCTTTGAGCTATTACCTAATACAAAATAATAATTATGAAAGTTCAGGTAACTTTATTGCATACAAAAATAAGTGCAAAACAAAATGAGATTACAATATGGAGTAATACTGTTCATTTGTTTATACATGCTGCCCAGCTTGATTTCACATCAAGTAGCATGCATATTACAAAAAAAAATGGTTTATATTTTAATGGATAACTGCTACCCAGATGGGAAATTGTCTTGGTAACAAATAAATGTTCACCACATTGTAATAAATATATTACATAAATGATAATAATGATGTCTTAGCTTAGATAGATTATGATAAAAATGAGCTTGTAGGTTATGATTAATTGATAACACTGATAAGCTATTTCATTTATACAAATACCTCAAAACATGTTAAGATAATATTTTGTTTATTTCACAAGTTAAAAAGATGGCTATTATGCTTTTGTATGATACAACAATATCAATTAATTTTGATAGTACAAACCATTGTATATTTTGCTTTTATGAGATGCTCACACACTGACAAAGACTTTATTTTACGTCCCAAATTACAACTTTAACAATATTATACCAGCTGCTTCCCTATTATGTACCTGTTGTGTAGATTTGATGCAAGTGTAAAAACATACTATAAGGACTTGTCCATAAATGTATGGACAAAAAACCCAGAATCGACAGGAATGAAATGCATACCAGTGGATTGGCATTGAAATTTAATATAATGTTACCAAGGGAGCAACTCTGAAATCGTTATAGTATAGGAGCTAAAAGCAAAATAAAATAAGAAAAAAATTCGTTCAAAAAATAATAAAATAAGTTTACGTCATGTTATGACTTAATATGACGTTGTTTTGATGTTGTATCACTTGTGATAATTATCATCATCATATTTCACAAGCAACAGCAACATTATATCAACATCATATTAAATCACAACATAACAAACACTCTGTTTTTTTAATATTTTTTCTTCTGGCCCATGGATACTTAAATCGTTACATTACTGTGTGTATTATAGGTAATTCTGTGGCTAAAGATTGCAAATATTAAAATAATTGGTATAGTATGGGAGCAAAGAGCCATGTTGTGGGTGAGAATATCGTTGTTATTATGTTGCTGTTGCTTGTGAAATGTGTTGTTGATAATTATCACAAGTGAAACAACATTAAAACAACGTCATATTAAGCTAAAACATGACGTAAACTTTGTTTTGAACGATTTTTTTCCTTATTTTGTTTTGTTCCTAGCTCCTATACTATAACGATTTCAGAGTTGCCCCCTTGGTAACATTATATTATATTCCAATGTCAATCCACTGGTATACATTCAATTCCTGTCGAATCTGGGTCATTTTTTGGACATCACCTTTTTGCAGATCCAAATATTGATGAAAGGGAAGAAACTCAACAAAAAGGAAATGATGGAACAATTTAAACTATATCTAAAATCTGGAATATTCGGATTGACTGTTGGAAGTTCATTTGTCACATTGAACTGTATATTTAGGTAATTAACAGAATGTTCATTAATTAAGTGTAAAATATTTCATGTGAAAATGTAGTTTTGTCTGTAAAGTACAGTTAAAACAGTGCTTATTCAAATATTTAATTGAGGCTATTAGATATGGCAAGGTTTCTTTAACAATACATAGAATTAACAGTTTCCTTTTACTTTGGTGACAAGTATTACTTATGTATTACATGTACCTACACACAGCAATGTAATTTTTCATAATACATTGTGTTTTATTCATACATACTTGATTTTAAACTCTGAGTTGTTGGAACAACTTTCATTGGTTTGAGCTACCTAAATGAAAAACTGCTCATTGAATGTTGTTGCAAAATAAATGATTGTTTCAAATAATCAGGATAGTCAAATTTATTGTTATATTGTTCACAGGAAACTATTCTTTAGTCAGTTTTCTTACTACAATACTGTTTTGCTGCCATGTACCATCAGTGGCTTGGCTGTTTATTTTGAACCACCATACAGAAGAGTAATGGTTGTGAATTTGTTTGTAAACCTGGTAAGCCCTGTCTTATTACATTTTCCATAAAGAGTTGTATACTTTTGCTCATTATATTGTTTTCAACAAAATGACAAAATTATTTACATCTGTCTGTCAGATGTAACTTGCATGCAGTCATAAATATTTTTTCAATTATTTTAAACTAGCGGCCGCACGCGTCTTTGTCCGCGTAGATTTTAGATCCTTTTTTTGCAATGAAAGGTAGCCTATTTCTTCAAAATCGATTGAGAGGTTTAAGCGGGATACCGTAACAGACAGAGTTTCTTTCGCATTTATAATATTAGTAAGGATTAGTAAGAGTAAAATAAATATTATTTTATAGGTATTTGAGTACTGGCTACGCACATTAGAAATGAAAGGATGGTTGCGGCGCTCTCCTGGCAGAGAAACTCTCATTTTCATGATGGGTAGTGCCATCTTCTTCTATCTCATGCGTCTCGACAGGGACAACAACAAACGAACTCCTCTATTTTGGTAAGTCATTATTTTTCTAGTGATACAATATATCATTGAATGTTGGGAAGTTGTTCCAATTATTGCAAGCCTTATTATAAGCCTTAAAGTCTAATGAAAAGTTTACTGTGGTGCTGAGTTTGATACGTTATAGATCGCTTGCTTAATAAAATCTCGCTAATAAAATCTCCTGAAATAATATACTCTTTATATTGGTGATAAAAGAAAATATCCCTCAATAATACTCAAAAACTTATGAAATTTTTATTTGGTCAGTATGAATATGCATGAGCTATTTTTATTCGGAATTTTAATATCTGAATATATTATGGAGTCCCTATTTACAAGTAAAATTTGTTTATCAAAATTCTCAATGTCGGACGATGACGTCATATAGGTATCAAATAATGTAATTTCAACAAAAATAATTTTGTATTGTGTTTTTTCAGGTTCTTCACACCGCCACGAGTGTCAAAAGAAGTCGGAAAACCTGTTTCAGGAATCCAAGGTAGGAGTGTGGCCTGCCCGCACTCTGGTCCTTGTACGAAATACATATTAAAAGTAAGTATTGGTACTCTTTTTATTTGTGTTTTCACTATAAAATGTATTCTAAATGTTTAAAAACATATTTCGCAATTTTATGTGTTGACTTCAATATTTACGAATACAAAACATATTGTTAGCTTTTCATAGGGCGGCCATCCGTCCGGGTTTCCCCGGATTTGTCCTAGTTTAGAGGGCGTCCGGGGTGCGTCCGGGCACAGTAAAGACAGACGTCCGGGGAAGGTGTAACAAGAGGGACCAAAAAAAAAAAAAAAAATTATTTGAAACGGGTATATTATGATAAGACAAAACCACGGAATAATAACACAACCCAAAATCATCTTGCCTTATGTTCTTATTTAATTCACACCATTTGTCCTAACGGTTTCCTAGAACCATAATTCAGCATTTCTGTTGAAGTTATAAATTACACCACAAGCCATTTTGTTCTGTAATGCCAATAAATTAGAACTCAAATGTTGTGCCTCGTAGCTTGGAATATTGGGTAGGCTTACGGTACACCTGTAGAGAGACGAACTTCATAGCTATCCATGGATTCTCCGTGCGGGTGCCGGGTCCATCGCGTGGAACAGAGAGGAATGTCAGTCGGCGCCTGGGACTTGCGACCCAGCGTGTAGGTTTAAGGGGCCCCTTTATAGTATACTAACGATCACCTCCACCGATGACGTTCCTCTCCCTTCCCAACCATATTTGGTATGAGCCGAGTAAAGCGGCTTTAGATGCTCTTTCCAGATTTCTAATTTATTATGTAAGTTTTATAAATTTAGTGCCTATCATCTTAATTCATGACTAATACTTTTCGTTTCAGGGCACTGGGCAACTTTTCGGCGTTGGTTTGGCGATGACAATTCTACGGACGATACTGCCTAAGATACTCACTCCTGCAAAGGCCTTGAAATCCCTTAAATTCTCGCATTTAAAACTTGGACTCTTTTTCGGTGGATACATCGGTATTTATAGGGTGAGTCCCAAAAATAAATCTTGTTGTCACATCAATTTTGATTTTAGCAGGTCTTATTTATCATTATTATTAGCTGAACAGCTCGATAGTGGCGCAGAGCGATTGCTAAAGTTAAGCAAGTTTCGTAGAGGTTGGTCACCGCCAGACGGCGGTGACACAATCAAATGTCTATTCGATAAGCAAACCGTGGCCCTAGCACCGAAGCCCTTTTTAATCTATTGAATTAGTGTTGAGCATCTTCTTAACGATTGGTCTATTTCATGACAAGTTTTTATGAAAATTTGATGATATTTTTTTGCGAAATAAGATACAAATAGAGACTTATACTGTAACTTTCTGTCTCACGTGTGTAGCTATGATTTTTGTACAAAATTAGTTGCAATGCAAATAAAGACTTGTTTAGTAATGTTTCTCTCACTTGTGTAGCTAGTAGTATGCCTGCTGTGCCGGTCGCAGGGGCGGGACAGTGCGCTGTACGCGCTGCCCGCGGGTTTCCTCGCCGGCGCCGCCTTCCGAGCGTCCCCGTCCACGCCTATCGCGCTCGCACCGTTGACGTCCACGCTGCAGGTTGGTAGTTGCTTATTATGTTAATTAGTATTAGTTAATTCAGCTAAGATGATCCCCATGGCAGGTTTACTTCTTATACGAAATTAAACTTTATTACAATGCAATAGGTTCATGAGGTGTTTATATGATTTTCCGTTTGGTCTTATAACTTAAGCAGGCAAACTGTTACCGGGATAATCTTATCTGAATCCCTACCTATATTATAAATCCGAAAGTAATTCTGTCTGTCTCTCTGTCCGCCAGTATGTCACAGCTTCTTTTTCCCAAAACTATAAGCACTATACTGTTGAAACTTTGTCAGTAGAAGTATCCTGTGAACAGCATTAAGATTTTCACACCAAAATTGAATAAGAATAATAAATTACCCCATTGCTAGAAATGAGGTAATTTATTATTCTTTCCCATTGCATGTAATAAACATTAGGTACCATGGAAACTTCAATTGCGAATTGGTTTAAACGAGATCTAGAAAGTATATTTTTAATACATCTTAAATATAATTCGTACGGAACCCTCGGTGCGCGAGTCAAAATCGCTCTTTGCCTGTTTATTTAATCAATTCCTCCTTCGCCACTCAGATCCTAGGATCGTGGGGCTACCAGCGGGGCCTGATCCCGGAGCACTGGCCGCTGGTGGAGCTGCTGTACTGCGCGTGCCAGGGGCTGCTGTTCCACGCGCGCGTCATGCACGAGGACGTCTGCCCGCGGTACATCATCAACCTGATGCACACTGTCACCAGTAACAAGTGAGTACACATAAAAATAAGTGTCTGTCTGTCCGTAACGCTTTCCCGCTGAAGCCTCTTAACCGATTTTGGTGAAATTTCCAAAGACGGTGGAAGAATCATTCTATTTTAGGGTGTTTCCACACCAATCGATTGATCTTCTGGTGTGGTAACTTTAATTGATCGATTGCTGATCGATGGCACCGGTCGACGTTGTTAGATTGGCGAAACAGCTCGATCGACTGATCTGGTAGAAACTATCGATCGACGTCGACTATTCCAGGCTACCATCGATCGACGATCGATCGATAGGTGTGATAACACCCTTAATATCATTGAAGATATAAAGGTAAGTGCCTCTCTGAGGCCTACATAAATAAAGTTTATTTTGATTTTTGATTGCCGCCGAATTTCAGTTACCTTATAATTTTCTGCTCGCTCTTCGAAATGTCCTCGCATCTGCTGATTTAAATTTGATAGTCAGATTCGTATGACCGCCACGTAAAGTATACATATATGCCAAATAAAATTTAATCGAATTAAGCCTTCGGTTTTTCAATTGCTTTTTCTCTACGGAAAGACCTCTCATCATCCGATAAGTAGTAGGCAAAACCACAATTTGTAGAGTATGAACTGCACGTATAGTTTGTGCTGAATAACTTACCAAAGTAAAGTCATTTACTTTAGTGCAGGTCCTGAAATCCTGACATTTTTAGAACTATTTAAGTATCATTATTTTAATTGACATACTAAAATTTTACTTTCAGGGCCGACGAAATCCAAGCTGCCTTTGTACAGAAACTACTGAGAACAATATTGTAACGATAGAAAGGAATTCTAGAAAACTTAGTAATGATTTTGAAATATTATATGGTCTGTGATTATTATCCTTTTAGATTTTGAGGCTTAGGGATTATTTGACACCAAGTAACTTATATGTTTTTGTTATTTATTGCGTATTGACAAATATTTGTTAAGATTGACAAGTCAGAAATTTGGTACTCTAATGATTTTAATTTTACCTATTGTTCTGGCTATAATTAAGTTATTATGTTGCAACAACATCACGGATTATTTATAACAACGATTCTATTTTTGAAAGCATCAACTAAATTTTTTATAACATGGATTTGCTATGACTTTGTATGTCCACGATGTTGACTTCTAAAATTCTAAACATGACAATTATTCCGTTTTGTTATAACTACTTCTGTATGTAGATATTTTATTGGTTTTTTACTTAATAGTGATAACATATTAGCACATTGAATATTCACTTCAAAATTATAACCATATTGTATCATCGAAACAGCAGTTCAAAATTATGTGTTACATCGTAATTGTATATTATGCGTAATGTTTGAAGATAGGCATTTGAAAGGAAAATAATGGCTATTGTAGTGACATAAACATAACCCTTGACATTATGAAGAAGAATAACTATAGAAAAATTAAGAAAGCCGTGTAGTTCACATATTGTATTTCAAATAAGGCGCAATGAGTGATTTGATAGTTTAATGTACAAATAATGGTTATATTGTGTAGGTATGAATTGGTAAGATTTGAAAAACCGGAATTGATTATACCTATCATTAAGCCAATATTGGTAGAAGATAGGCAGGAATTTCAAAGAGCATTACTAACATAAAGATTATTATCCGAAGTTTCACTTTCCATTACATTACAATAGATATCTATTCATCATAATAATTTCGTACAAACGGTTATGAAGCATTTACTATTAAAAAATATTTAAAAAGAATTTGGACTTGGCTCGCCCACGACTTTTTTTGTTGTTTGTATTGATGTCAAAGAACCTTGGGTAATGTATTGAATAGGTTATTTTTTAAGGTTATCCCTGCTTATAATATATTTAGGTATAAAATAACTACACATTGCAAAATAGGTTGAAGTATGTAGATAACATTGACACTTAGTAACATTTTGTTTTTTATCTTGAATTTATCAAGACAATATACCTACATCGAATTAGTTGTAATAGTTTATAACTATTTTATAGAGCGATAATGGATGTAAGCTATCATTGGTGTATTCTTCACACATTCCCTTTTTCTCTACATCAATCAATTATGCGTGTGCCTCTCATAATAAATATATAAGTAGCTTTATTTTATGATTCTTGGAAATCTAGTTGCATTCATAATATATTTTCATACATCATGCCAAAAAGTGTAAAAATTAAAAAAATACAACGTCAGACCATACACATACATTATGAAAGGGATACAAACTACTTACGATACCCACGTAAATGTTTACGTTTCGATTTTAAAATACTGCAGAATTACATTATGTAGTGAACTTGGTTTTTAGACAAAAATGCTCAACGTTTTGTTTAAGTTTTGTTTTAATACACGCTATATGTATTAACAGTCTATAGGTACAATAATATGGTGCATGCGCTGGCAATTTGTTAAATATGTAGATGATCTATTTTAACCTGTAAACCACATGACAACGTCACATAAATAAAGTATTTTAGTATATTTTGCTAGATTATTGTAAAGGTTATATTAACGGTGATAGGATGGGTAGATGAATTATAAATAGTAAGTATATATGTAGTCTTTACCAGTTTAGTTATAATTTTATGTTAAAATTATTACAAACAGTAGCAGAATGTCTAGTTGTAAGTTTTATAAAATAAATTACTTACATACCACATATAAATTAATTCTATGCTGACTAAAATTAAGAAAATTTTACAAGACTCTTTAAAGTCATTGAGTTTGTTTCATGAATGTATTGGGGTAGGAAATCATTAAAACAAATACCTATTACTATAAACTTATGATGTTCTGGCAACAAGTATAATTATTCCAGAGTTACCCAGTGTTCTTTAGCGTTATCTATTAAACACACTTCTGGCGTTAATTGTAAAATACTTAGTAAAAGTTTAGAGGCTTACCATATATATAAGAAGAATTAGAAAATAATTGGGATTAATGGAATTGGTGAACATATTACTTGTTTATATAAGTAATAATTTGACGGAATGTATATAGTTTTTATTATGTTATTTGTTTGCATACACGGTATGATATGATATGACTTCAACCCGCTCTAAAATTGCCACCAAAATTAGAAGCGACGGTTTTTAATAAGCGTTTGTTGAAACGTCAAACGAACTAATGCCAGTTTTCTGGTAAAGGCATATCTATCGATTAATCTATGTGATATGGTATGTTGGACCCAACTTGGGTTTCAACATTGAGTCGCATTGGTTACAAAGTAAATTGGGAGATACACAATTAATTTAATGGCTTCTTGTTCGAGCTTGTTCAGATATCTGATCGCATCGATAGGTTAAGGAAAATTCTTTCTTCCTTTTTTATTAGTCACAAATAAAGAAAAGTTTTGGTATTGTCACAATGGTGGTAACCAAATCTACTCAAAGTGTGACACCACATAGGAAAGTAATAGCTTATATCCTTAGATGAACACTATAGCTTGTGAAAAGTGGCTTCGAATTAATGTAGAATTTTATAATTTGCAATGTCAGCGACAAACAGTATTGCTGTCAATTTTTAAATACTTATCGCGGGAAATGTATGATAAATAAATTATGTAGTTTAAGCACATTTAGATAATTATTTCACCAAATATTTAGTGCTCGGACATATTGTTATATTTTTGTAATAAAGGATTTTATAAAATGTATGCGTTTTAATTTTCTTCTAATAAGATCATAATTATGTGAAATAAAATGAATAGGTAATTGACAACAATTATATATTTTCATAATTGTTATAAATGTGGGCTTCAATATTATGTTAAAATGAATAAGGAGTTTTACTTTACTACTTTAAGGTTTTAGCAAAGCTTGGTCCAAAACCAAAACTAAATGGAAATTAAAACTGATTTCATGGCATCCGTAACAACATTAAAATTTTAGGGCCATCAACATAGTTTGGTGAATTGTGTGGTCATTTGAAAATTATAGCATCTTCAGTCAATTTCTGTAACTCTTGGGCCTCCCGAGCTGCTAGGTCTAGCACAGCTCGGTCCTCCTCCCCCCAAAGCCCCATGAAGCTTCATCATGGAAGGCTGGCAGACTTGTTGAGCCCTCTGTAGACGACGGTCCAGTTCGTCCTTCGAAGCATCAGGGTTCATCTCGAGCCATTTAAGCTGATCACTGCACTCGTTGAGGACGGCATTACGCTCGTCATCTGTTAATCTGCTGCTTGCGTTTTCTGCCGCCTGGTGATAAAGATAGAACTTGAAGAGATATATTTCTTTAAGTTTCGTTGTGGGGATTATTGTCAGCTAGTGGCATTTGTCGCCGGTTTTTGGAGAAGTTATTTTCCCGACTGGGCAAAATTCCCAAGTGCATATTCCCTTATCAAACCAAGAACACCACTCAACCGATAGACATGAACCACAGTGGCTTAAAGGTTGAAAGTTAACAAATGGATTGTCAAATTAATTTTACTAACCGTTTTGCATCCATAGAGATAGCCTTCTAACTGGTTTCTCGACTCCACCCTCTTTCTAATGTTTTCGTCCTCTGCCTTGAACTTTTCAGCTTCGTTAAGCATTTTTTCGATCTCTTTCTTGCTCAGGCGGCCTTTGTCGTTTGAAATGGTGATTTGTTCCGATCGCCCCGTGCTTTTGTCATGAGCACTTACGTTTAGAATGCCGTTGGCATCTATATCAAAGGTAACCTGGAAAAAGGGATGAAGTCGTATAGGCATTTGGGATTTCTTTGCGGTGAAGATCTTACTTTATTGTGAAACCAGTCCTACTTCTATCTGTGGAACTCCTCTCGGGGCTGGCGGTATTCCGGTTAAATTGAAAGTTCCTAAAAGGTTGTTGTCCTTTGTCATTGCTCTTTCTCCTTCGTATATCTGTAATTTATATCATGTAGTAAGATTAATTTATACAGACACTTGAAATCAATTGTGGAAACCGCTAAGTTCTAGATTATGAATTTTACAGACCTGGATTGTTACTGCAGGTTGATTATCTGAATAGGTACTGAATATTTGTTTTTGTGCTATTGGTATTCTTGTATTTCTCTCAACCAATTTCGTCATAACACCACCAGCGGTTTCAATGCCCAGTGATAGCGGTGTTACATCTACCAGAAGCACGTCTTGGATACGCGTGTCTTTGGAACCTGATAAGATAGCGGCTTGGACCGCTGCGCCGTACGCTACTGCCTCGTCAGGATTTATAGACAAATTCAACGTTTTTCCACTAAAAAAATCCTGTAATTACAGAGGACTTTAAATTTCACAGTATAGAGTTCTGCTTTAGATATATTAAATGACAAAATATTATCATCATCTACCTGTAATAATCTCTGGACCTTTGGTATTCTTGTTGAACCTCCAACCATAACTACATCGTGAATTTCTCTCGTGTTTAAACCAGCATCTTTTAATGCTCTTTCAACGGGTGCAATAGTTTGCCGGAATAAGTCTGAGCACAATTCTTCAAAGCGAGCTCTAGTAATTTTGGAGTAAAAGTCGATACCTTCATGCAATGCGTCTATTTCTAAACTTGCTTCAGTGCTCGATGACAAAGTCCTTTTCGCCCTCTCACATGCCGTTCTAAGTCTTCTAAGAGCTTTGGGATTTTCTTTTATATTTCTCTTATATTTTTTCTCAAATTCCTGAGCAAAGTGGTCCACCATTCTACAATCAAAATCCTCTCCTCCTAAGTGGGTGTCTCCTGCTGTCGATCTTACCTCAAACAGTGAGCCTTCAGCTATTTGAAGAACAGAAACATCAAACGTCCCGCCTCCAAGATCAAAGATGAGAACGTTTTTGTCTCCTTTCAAGTTTTTGTCTAAGCCGTAAGCAAGAGCTGCTGCAGTCGGTTCATTGATGATCCTTAGGACGTTCAAAGCGGCAATAACTCCAGCGTCTTTGGTAGCCTGTCGTTGAGAATCATTGAAATATGCCGGAACCGTTATGACAGCATCTTTCACTGTTCCTCCGAGGTACATCTCAGCGATCTCCTTCATTTTGCTAAGAACCATTGACGAAATTTCCTCTGGAGTGAATCGCTTTTTCTGATTTTTGTATTCGACTAATATTTTGGGCTTTCCTCCTTCAGATACCACTTCGAAAGGCCAGTTCCGAAGATCTTGTTGGACTTTAGGATCATCGAATTTTCGTCCAATTAATCTCTTTGCGTCAAAAACTGTATTTTTTGGATTCATAGCTGCCTAGAAATATTGGAAACAATAAATATTAACTAACAATGTACCGGTATTTCAATCTGCCGTAGCTGGCAAAACTTTCTCACACTCGTAAACAAACAATGCATAAATTGTTCTGAGTATTTTAGCGGAGCATCAACTCTAACAACTTACGAGTTACTTCTAGCAAAGTCTGCTTAAAGAGCGGCTGCAAAGTTTTAATAGCTCCGACAATGATCGCTCTACGGTCCTGTTTTTCACGAGAACTTTGGAACTAGTGACATCAAGGGAAACACGAAAGGCGTTTATTTTATTGCTTAAACTTTTCTTGCGTGCCTGCGATCATTTCGCTAGCTCATGTAATATTGATTTGGAAATGGGAGTGAATAAAACTGTCGTAAACTAGCATCCGGCGTCTCTCACTACTCACGACAATGTTATTGGCGTTATTCGAGTTCTTACATTGTAAAAGATCATTTAAAGTCCAATATCTCAAAAGAGATTATACGTTTGCTTAGTTAATAAAATTGGTCACGTGGTCAAAAGGTAACATGCGTATCACAAGTTGAATTTTGATTAAAATTCAAGAGAAGTACTAAGTCTACAGTACCTGGTTCTTTGCTGGGTCGCCGATAAGCCTCTCGGTGTCGGTGAAGGCGACGTATGACGGCGTGGTGCGGTTGCCCTGGTCGTTGGCGATGATCTCCACCTTGCCATGTTGGAACACACCTACGCACGAGTATGTCGTGCCCAGATCGATGCCCACCGCTGGGACTGCCATGTCTTATATGCTAAAGTGGAAGGTCACTTGATAACCCGTTGTAAAAGACAACAAATATTTATGGTAATCCGAGGGTATAGTTTAAGGTTAGACTGGATATTTATAAAAATAATAAAAGCGCTCCTTTGTAGGAGAATCGTCGAAATAAATGCTCTTTTGAATTATCCTAATCGCACAGTGTTCTTAAGTAAAAATTGAATTAAGATAGAAATGTTATATCAATGACTGTTTGCAACATACCTAGACTAAATTTTTAAATATTATTCATACTTGTAAAACCTTTCTGATAACGAACCTGAAACTCTCCGTATCCATCATCATCATTTTTATTTCAACATTTTCGTTGAAATCACCACAAGTAATTTAGTGCATATTGCCTAAAAATATGTATTGTGTTGAAAGTAAAAAAGACGTTATATGTCACCTGGCAGATGCCAATCGGCACCTGACATTTTCTTTGAAATTGGAAAAAATGAACGATTTCCTTGGAGATTTCCTTTCAAACGAAAGTGTTCAACATGTAAATATAAATTCTGTTCTGTATACTGTATGTAAGTAAAAGTTTTTATCGACGAAGTAAACTGAGTTCTATAATATGTAGGTAATAAGTTCTACTTCAATTATGTTGCGAAGTGTAGTAAGTAGCTACAAAATAATGGTAGGTAAGGAATATACAAAATAGGTACCTACGTGGCTACATCAGGGTTCTCCAGTTGAAATTAAAACTACATAATTTTCCACTGCCTTTAATTTAATCTCAGTCTTACTGCTCTAATATTTTTTGGGGTTGTTACCGTTGGCTAAAGGGTATTAAAATATATTGGTTTATGTACCTTACCGAAAAAAAAACCAGTTTTTTTAACCGTTTTAAGAGATGAGTCTTTAAACTCTAATTTAGCGCTTCCCCTTTTTCTTTTTCTTTGCGTAGTCAGCCGGGTGGAAACCTCTGGCTTGAAGAAGTTCTTGCACATTGTGACAGGCGTAGTACACATTGTCCATTGCTGCGTCTGTTAGCATGTCCACATTGCATCTGCCCAGAAAATAAGCAATAGAGAGGTACGTTTTCTTAATGCCACTAATTTGCGTGGCGATACTAGATATATGGTCTTCATCGAGTAATCTGGAATTTTATCCTTGTGAATTGAGAAAGCTACGTATCTGAACTTGTTGAACTTTTGAATTGATATGAATATCAGTTCACTTAACTACTGCGTAACTTATTATTCCTATAACTATCTAATATTGACACTGTCATAAAACTGCTGCTACACTATCTCATGATAATAGCCGTGGATTGTATCCTTTTTATCACATATCATCAGTATCTAAACTTTAACAGTCTAACTCTCGTAAACACAAAACGCGCTCCTCGGTGTCAGAGCATTTCATTCTGTCATCACTAATTTCTTTGAAGATGTCAGCTACTTACCTTCCTTTAGACTTTCCCTTTTTCCCCCGACCTTTCTTAGCTTTCTTCTCGTCTCCATCGCCGTCTTTTTCTTTTTTCTCCTTTTTCTTTCCCTTCCCTTTACCAGCCATATGGGATTCCGGAAAATAGCACCCAACAACTTGTTCTTATTCGAATAGTGGTTGTCAGGAGTTATTGATTATACGCTACGTGGTTACCTACGTTAATTGCACCAAACTGATTAAAATCATATTCTGTGCCAAACAGACAAACTCGTGTGTACATAATTTTATAATTTAAATGTATCCGGAAGACGAGAGAAGGTTCAACCTTTAGGTAGAGTAAAGTATCAGTCTATTAATTTCCCCCTTGCAGGGCAAAGGCCTCGTTCCATCATTTGAAATCATGTTTTCGATACAATGATGGGTAATCTATAGGCAATTCTCATTCTTTTGAATGTTGGAACATAAGAAGATATACCTTTAACATAAAGTTTCAGAGATAGTACCTATGTTAATGATAAAACATAACATAGTTTGTTTTCGATAGCACATTAAAAGACGAAAGATAAAGGCCTCTTGGCTTTTCCTTCCTTTAAACACGTATCATTAACTACAAGTAATTGTAACTAGAAATATTATAACTTTTATTTATTACATTGGCCGTTAGCAAACTATGATATTAACTTTAACTTACTTAACTTACTCAAGTATATGAGCGATGATCCAATAAAACTACCCCACTAAATTAAATAAAGTGACTGTAATTACTATCCTAGGGCTATCCACTCAGCCTGATCCTCGGCGACTCGCATCCAGCTCCTGCTAGCCATCTTGCGCCGATCGTTACTGTATTTTACTGAATATTTATTTTCCTTTCTTCTTCTTTTTCACGAAGTCAGGATGGTTGTATCCCTTGGCTTCTAGCAGCTCTTGTACATTGTGGCAGCCGTAGTACACGTTGTTCAGTGAGGCTTCACTCAGCATGTCTCCGCCTGTCTTTCCCTTCTTTTTTCCCTTGCCACCTCCACCGCTGGGGTCGTCAGCCATTGCAAAATGCTTTTACTCGTAATCATAAAATATGCTGGAAGTCTTCACGAATGCGACCAATTAAAGGTCCAATAATCGATTTAGCAATGACTGCTCTCTATCTTATTATTTCTGATAAAATAATAACTGAATTTCATTTAAAATACTAATCAAGATACTGATGATTCTTTAAGAACTTACATTCGATGTACTTTTAATTGGAAATAAGAATAAAAAATTTAAATGTACCAGAACTGCACTGTTGGTTTTGTGAAACTTCAATGAAAAGCAGGGCCCTACCAGTAGAAGCTAGCTAACTTAGTCTAAAATTACAAATATTTTTCAATTCTTAATGAAATCGAAGACAGATGAACATTTTGTATTATAAAAGCCGTGGTTAAAGATTTAGCGATTCAATAATGATTTCAAGACGATTTTGAGACGAATTTTGCTCAGTCTTTTTAAGGTAGAGTCCTCACCGTCCAGCTTAGCGTCTGACAGGTGGCGTATCTTGACTTTTACCTTACAATGGAGCAGTTGGATCTCATACATGTACTTATGTATTGTGTTTACGATACAACTTATTAAAACAACAAATTGTTGACAATATCTGAGCATTGCAAACAACGCGGGTAACCTCCTAACATTAGCTCATGGCGTTTCACTCGCTCTCGCTCGCAAAGGAACCGAAGCCGTAGAGGATTTGCATTTAATTGCATTAGAAGAGTCATCAATATAAGTTTTTATTACAGATCAGTTTTGCTAGAAATATATCCAGAGCTATGCCATTATTGAATTTATAAAATGAATTTTAGATTTCAATAGAACTATGTAGTCTTCTCAAAACTAGTGGGTATCTCTAGTGCCTTGCAAGACTACAAGACGGACAGAAAATTAAAACACATTTAAAACTGCGAGAGAGCGATGGTGGCGTAGTGGTACGGACGGCGCTTCACATACGTGAGGTCCGCGGTTCGAATCCGGGCCCACACCTCTGGAGGGAAAACACCGTGAGGAAACCTGCACATTCAGTGATTTCTGAATTTAGTTCAGTTAGATCTGAATGTGTAACCATGATCCAATCTGTCTGGTTCCCCTCTATGGGTTACGAAGGTCTGATGGCAGTCGCTTCACTGTAATAACCAGATTTGCCAAATCCTGGATCATGGTCAAAGCGGACCCCGTATAGAAACGGGATAAACGCTGGGAAGAAGAAGATTTAAAACTGCGAGAATAAGGGGCCGTTCAAGTATTACGTAAGCACTATGGGGGGGCGGGGGAGTCTTGGTTTTGCTTATTTTGGATGACATGGGGGAGGGGGGAGTCTAGATGGTGATTACGTCATTCATAATTATTTAATTTTTAACACGAATAGCAACCCTCACATTGTCTTTGTTTGAAAACAAAACGTATTTTCGGGGTTTACCCACAAATCCAAAACCTAGAATCATGGATTCGGGTTTGAAGGACTTAAAAATAAAAGTCAAAATATTTATTCAATTGGGCTTAATATAAGCACTTATGAATCGTCATAAAAATTAAAAGTAGTAATGACTCGACCACCGATTCCGAAGGCAGTTTCGTGCCGAGAAGAATCGGCAAGAAACTCGAAAGTTGCTCTTTTGAAACGCCATAATTATTACAATAATGCATCAGCAATTGCTGTCACTGAGTCATACAGTCTACTGTCAGTACTCAGTATACATTAAAAGTTAAAATTAATGATTTTAATTTATTCTGGACTGGTTGCGTACTAGTCGACCAGTCCCCAAAGGTGGCACCTGTTCACAAGTATGACTATGTGACGTAATTATGTGGCAGCCATCACCTCACTCAACCATCTTCATCAACAGCCTATCGCAGTCCACTGCTGGACATAGGCCTCTCCTAGGGCTCTCCACTTAGCCCGATCCTCAGCGACTCGCATCCAGCTCCTGCCAGCCATCTTGCGCAGATCGTCACTCCACCTGGCCTGAGGGCGTCCGACACTGCGCTTTTTGGGACTCTTGCTAAAACGCGGTATCCACTCCAGAACTCGTTTACCCCAACGGTTGTCGGCTCTGCGGCTTATATGGCCAGCCCATTACCACTTCAGCTTGCTAATCCGGTGAGCTATGTCGATGACCTTAGTTCTCTGCCGGATCACATCATTTCGAATGCGATCCCGCAGATCCCGCGATCCCGCACTCAACCATCTTAGGAGAATGAAATGACCCGCCACATAGTGAACCGCCACTGTCAATATGAATTCAATATGTGAATCAAAATATATTTGTAAGTTGTTAATGTTTGTGTGGTAGTTTTAAACCGTATCAGTAAAATCTGTTATAAATCTTCCGACGTACTATTTTTTAAATTATAATTTATAAAATCGAAAATGCTTACGTTACCATGGGGGGAGGGGGTCAGAGCTTTGCTTACTTTTGCTGACAAGGGGGATGGGGGGGTGAACAACTGTAATAATTCTGCTTACGTAATACTTGAATGGCCCCTAAGAAGGTCTGTTAATAAATTATATTGAATTTATTTACATTTGCATTAAAACGTTTTCCTTTGAGATTAACATGTCGTATCCAAATACAGTTGAAAGTATAAAAGTAAATTTTATAATTATTTTTGTACTATTGGCATATTAAACCCATAAGTATTTGAAATAAATTTAAATTTCAAAATATGAAATGCAACTTCGATAAAACAAGTCAAGATTTATATGGCCTGAACAATGATAATATTGCCTTTCGAATCCTTTGTGGGTGCAATGGTGATTGTGAAGATTTTGTTTTGTTTGATTGCCTAATCACTTCATGTTATACAGGGGTTCTTTAAGAATGTGTTCGACTTCTTTCCTGTGTAGGACTGCGGCGCCCACCGCCGGCGTCGCAGCTTCAGCTCGGCCAGCGTACAGAATCTAGAATGAAACAATAAATTAAATCAATACCTTTGGACTAACACACCAATTGCCTAGCCCCAAGCTAAGCTCGAAGCTTGTACTATGGATGCTTGGATGTCTATCCAAGCATTGCGATCGAATCCCACTAACGGAAAATGTTTATATGATTCGAACCCGCGACTCTTGGTTTTGTAGCTAGGTGACCACTGGACCAACGGGCCCGTCAGTTATACTTATCAAATATGTAAAATGTAAATCATATCATAAACTTAACCGTTTTATTCTATAGGTACTATGCTCTGATCTGACGATAGTGTCAATTCGAATAAAAAAGTACTTGCCAATTTAATGACGCAATGTTACATCAAAGTTATGGGCAGAACGTACCTTCGTGTAAAAGTTAACGCCGTCTTTATACTCGTAACATATTTTCCCACTAACTTTTGGCTCAAGTCCAAGAATCCTCCGAAAGTAGGTCATAAAATATTATACGAGTAAGTAATGTCAGAAGCACTTACCTTTCGACCTAATAAATTCTCGAATCTTGGTTTTATGAAGGTCCAGGCACCCATGTTTCTGTGTTCTTCTTGACTCCAAATGAATTCTGCCCGAGAAGAGAACAATGTTATCATCATGTTTGTGTTATTATACCTAAATATGGGATTGTACATTTTCAAAGCGTTGTTAAACATTGGAGCAAAGATTTCCTTTAATTCCTTTGTAACACAAGTTTTAAATCCTTATTTATGCCCGGCCAGAAGAAAACGGTGGTATTATTTTAATCAACATGACGTACGTTGGTTACTAAGGTTACTACCTAATGTTAAGCGACGGTAACTTCACATTACATGGCCTGTGGCAAAGAGGATTGTAGGGCGAGGATGATCTCGCATCTAACTATTTAAATCTTTGGTTGGCGGGGCATGACAGTATTGGATTTCCCTTTATAACCTGTCAAGTATGTATTTGTCAGAGATGGAGCGTTTAATGCCAGCTCGGTAAATCCCTCTTCATTTGGATTTATTGATCACCTCGAGTTGATTGATGTGAAGTTACCTAACAAGTTGGCTTGGCGTCAAATATAGGTTTATTAGCTAAAAGTTTCTAAATTACGCTTTCGTTGGTAAAGACAATAATGAAGAGGTATAGAACTCTAGAAGAACTTCCACTCGAATAAGCCAGTCGTTTGGGGAATAACTTCAATACGTCATACAGTATATCACTGTGAAGTAGCGCTTCTTTACTGATTACAAGGCATCTGCGACCATTGTAGTGTTGGTGGGTGACCCATCTGATCGTTTGCCTCCCTGTTACAAACAAGTATCTAAACAACAGAGAAAAGTAACAGAGTTCAGTTTGGGTGGGTATAGGGTTTTAAAGGCCGACAACGCATCTGCGACCCTTGTGCCGTTGTTGATGTCAATGGGCAGCTTTGATCACTTCCGACCAGGTGACCCTCCTGTTCCTTTGCCTCCCTATAACATAAAAAGAAAAAGAAAAAACTTACTTCTGGCATTGGGGTATTTGTCTAGTTCCTTCTGGAGTCCCTGGAGAGGGAAAGGACTCAGTCCCTCGACCCTCACGATAGCAACGTCTTCAATGTTCGCCTTTACTCGTTCTTTGTGCAGCTCATAATAGTGTTTACCACTGACTAGAATTACTCTCCTTACTTTAAGGGGATCTGCTATTTTGTCTCCTGTGGAAAAAGTGGATTCGAATTATTTACCCATGTTTTTGATAAATTAAGTAAGTATCGTAAAAACTAAGTATCGTCCTGTGCTTGTAAAGGAGTAATTGGAAACAATTTTAGAACCTGTGTTTCCGTTATTTAGATGGTTAACTAATAGGTAGTTAAAACACATATTATAATAATAATGAATAAATAAATATTAAAGCGCAATTACTTCTGTATTTTTCGGCGCACGTATGTAAATTACTACTCGAGCACACAATATTTACAAAATGGAAGCTAATTTACTGAGTGCCTAATTTGGTCCCCGAAACCTCATTGTAAATAATTGTGGCTTTTGCGTTCGCCTCTCTTGTGCATACTACGAGGTAAATCAAAGTTCCAAAATTTATGCACATGATGTTAGTATTCACTTTGATTGCTATTTGAGTAGCTTTGAGTTCTTCGAAGTAAATATTTGCATGACGAAACCATCCGGCCTTTATCTTCACAATATTGGATATGTCGCTGGTTGGAAACTCAATGGGGAAAACTGAGGATTAAACTAGACGCTGGTTTTTATGCATAATTATTAACGTATACGAGTATTTAAATTGACATTACGGATTCAGACCTTTCAAGTTTTTGTTTTCACTTTTTAATTAAAGGTTAATCTATTGAAAAGGTGATAAAGATTGCGAGTAGAAAAAGTTAAGTAGGTAAGTAAAAATAAGACAATGTAAAGATAGATCTTGATTAAACTAACACATCCCATTTAACGCTATTGAAGCTCAGTATGGTATGTTACATCTGGGTTCAGACTGTTACCTATGCATTTTAGAAAACTGAGCTTTGTCTCCTTCACTTTAAGCTCACTATTTATTGTTGACTGAGTTTGCAAATTAATCATCCTGCCCTGAAAAAGATCCCTGACAGTTTTATTTGGTACGAGATAACGCCCTGAATACTAATTCAACACTTACAAAAAATATCTCGTGTAAAGATTCAAAATATTAATTTAGCTTAGGATGTTTTACCGCATCCATTTACAGTAAGACTAGATATACAGGGTGGAATCTTGAAATGGGTTTTGTTGGGCAGGTACATTAACCGTTACAGTTACAAGAAAACGTCGTTAGGCAACCATCCCTAACTTTTTGAGATATTATGACCTACATTCACAGATTTTGGAAAAAAGTTACAGTCAGCAAAAAAAGTGCTGAAACTGGCAAAAATTTTTTTCCATGCCAATTGATCCTATTTCATGTAAGGATCAAATGACTCTATGGGACCATTTGAGGTTTGAGTACTAGAAATGTCAGAAATCGCAAAAAACTTTTCCCATACATTTTGTACTAAAAATTCAAAAAAAAAAATTTTTCGTGCCATTCGATCCTGTTTCATGTATGAATCAATACTTTGTATCAGACCATTTAAGGTTTGACTACTAGAAATGTGAGAAATAGGTTTCGAAAATTTTCAGTACCAAATGTATGGGAATAGTATTTTTTGTGATTTTTGCCATTTCCAGTACTCAAACCTTAAATGGTCTGATACAAAGTTTTGATTCATACATGAAACAGGATCGAATGGCACGAAAAAAATTTTTTTGAATTTTTAGTACAAAATGCATGGGAAAAGTTTTTTGCGATTTCTGACATTTCTAGTACTCAAACCTCAAATGGTCCCATAGAGTCATTTGATCCTTACATGAAATAGGATCGATTGGCATGAAAAAAAAATTTTGCCAGTTTCAGCACTTTTTTTGCTGACTGAAACTTTTTTCCAAAATCTGTGAATGTATGTCATAATATCTCAAAAAGTTATGGATGGTTGCCTAACGACGTTTTCTTGTAACTGTAACGGTTAATGTACCTGCCCAACAAAACCCATTTCAAGATTCCACCCTGTATATATCACAGTACTTTGTGTATGAGTTTAATCTAGTCACGTTGTTGAAGATTTCTTGAGCAGTATTGTAAGATGTAACGTTGTTATTTCCTGAGTAGTGTTATAATGGAGTAATGTTATTAGGGGTAATCACTCTAATATTATAAACGTGAAAGTTTCTTTGTTTGGATGTTTGACTGTGAATCACGCTGAAACTAAACTGATGTTGGTGAAATTCGGTACACATGCAGGACCCTGTGCTGGGCTGACTAAGGTGATGGGCTACTTTTCATCTCTATTAAATGCTCGCATGGGATAAACCAGGAATCTTGCCGAAAGCCGCGGGTAAAAACCAGTAAGAATAAATAGGTACCTAATGTAATTGGATAATAAATCCGGTATATAGCCTTTAATGTTTAAGAAAAGCGTTGTTTCCAAATAAGGTCCCGTCATAACGCTTCAAAATAAACAAACCGACGGCGACGGAATGAAAAACGTTGATTTGAAAAATCCGCAAGCAATCGTTGTAGCCATTTAAGTTTTACGAGTATTTTTACAGCTTCAACTTACCAATAACGGGATGGAAGTGCGTGCCGGGAGCGAAGTCTGATAGCGGTGAGACGGCGTCTGCAAGTCTTAGCAGCAATTTCGGAGCCACTATCACTAAAGGCTTGCGGTAATTTCGCACTACCTGTAGAAGAGAGGATGGATTAAATGGTTTCGTGTTTGAATTTTACTAAATTCTACAGTAGAAACAAACGCAACGCAGCTACAGAAATTTAATTAATCACGGAATTTAATACCGAATGAGGACGTATAATACTCGTATGTTTTAATATTAGGTATTAAGACACATTCGGGCATTTGACTGCATTTAAAATAAATTATGAAAAACTTACATCAAAGATGAAATTAAAAAAATATTCCTTAACCATTATGCCACAGTTACAGTTGCACTTTTAACAAATTATCACAGTTAATCGAAACTAAAAAAGTATTGATTTGACAGTACTAGCTTGTGACGTCATAGGCTAGTATTTCATACACATCTAATATAAGTGAGTGATTTGACCTGTCATTCAAATACCGGATATAATTATTTCTGAAACGGTACCAAGAGTTTCTGAAATGGAAAACTTGTCTGCTAGAAAAAAATATTAGCTAATTTTACTCAGATTTCATATGATTTGGTTGTGCCCGACTCTTCTTAAATACCTGTCTTCGCAGAAGATGGAAATACTGCGACGGCGTCGTAGGGTTAGCGATGTGCAAGCAGACATTTTCTGAATCAGGAGTCGACTCGCGACTGTCAGACAGCTGCAGGAACCGCTCCACGCGACATGAGCTGTGTTCCGATCCTGCGCCATCATATCCGTGGGGCAATAGCATTACTAGGCCGTTACTACGGACCCACTTAGCTGAAAAAAACGAATATTGAAAATAGTTTTATCTGAAACCTGCGAGCACAAAGCACGTTTTCAGTATACAAGGGTACATAACATTCGCAAATGATCCTTACATGAAGTAGTATGGACTGGCGTGTAAAAAAAATTGCCTATTTAAGCATTTTTTGCTGTCTGTAACTTTTTCCAAACTCTGCGAATGCATAGCAAGTAAGCAACATTTTCTTGTAACTACGAGTATAACGGTTCTTTAACCGTATGTATCTGCCCCTCAAAACCGATTTCAAAATTCCACCCTGTATATGAATTTATACCTATTGATAAAAAAAAATCCTAAAACTGTTCCACGAAAAACAATTCTGGCATAGCCAAAATATCTTCAGTAGCGATATAATCTTTAAATATATCGCAAACTATCTTTCGCAGAACTGCTATTAATAACCCAGTATGATAAGATAATTTATGTTTGTAAATAGATTTTCTTTGACCTGTTGAGTGAGACAAGTTTAGCATTTCCAAAGCTGAGACTTTCATATTCCAATTTTATGGAGGGTCAGAATGTAACTTAATTTTTACTCAGAAATTCCTCAGGATTATTAGGCAGTGAAGAATATGAAATATGTATAATGAGATGAATTAATTATTTCCCGAAGTTAAATATTATTCTAAGGTCAGAACCGAAATGGCAATTACAAAGAAAGGCGAGACGATAAGAATTTGCCAACCGCTGAATAATGTAAACTCCAAGGGACGGAATGATTTGATGTCCAAATATAACAAAAGTAGGACATAATAATATTCTTATTTAAATGTTAGTCTACAAGGTAGATTTACCATTTCTATTGTTTCACATTGTCGATTTTTAGTAGATTGTCTTGTAGGATAGGTTGGATATCGCGATAGAGAATTGTGTGTAGAAAACAACACAAACTTTAACAGAAAAAAACCTACATAACTAAAAAGCGATAAATAACCTCATTTATCTACTTAATGCTTATTATAATATATACAATTATTTAAATATTTACGACTTAATACCTAATACTTTTACAAAGTCATCTTTAACTATTTAAATATTTACAGTTATCACTTATTTTTGAAGTCGGTGCCAGCCTGCAGCCTAGGTTACTATCGTTTCAAAAGGTGCGTCCTATTCTAAGTTTTGCTTTGAATGTTAGTTTCGGTCACTTTTCTTAATTACATTTATTTGTTTGGCTGGCACCGACTTCTAAAATAAGTGATAACTGTAAATATTTAAATAGTTAAAGATGACTTTGTAAAAGTATTAGGTATTAAGTCGTAAATATTAAAATAATTGTATATATTATAATAAGCATTAAGTAGATAAATGAGGTTATTTATCGCTTTTTAGTTATGTAGGTTTTTTTCTGTTAAAGTTTTTGTTGTTTGTGTTTTTTTGAAGTCGGTTTAATTTTTTTTTGAAAAAGTCAGTTTATTTCATGATTTTTAGTTGTGTTAATGCGTTGTGAACCTAATTAATAACAGGTAGGTACTTAGTTGTTGTTAAGAGTTAAAAAATATTTATTAGGTATTTATATTTTTTTATTGTCATGGGTAGACCCACTAAGGCTGCAGCCCTAATGAGGGTATATCATCACATAGGACGCGTAACTATCGGAACATAATATGTATGTATGTCACTATTGTAAAAAAATGTGTGGATTCCTGACCACCTTAGGAGTAGATATACCCTTTTAAGCATAGGTGGTACTCATTGAGGAATTGTCTCGATTTCATTGAGATTTTTGTTAGAATTTCCCTCGATATTTCGTGATTACATCGTAACCATCACAAGAGCAGTAACTGCCCTAATAGCCCATCCAGACTCACGGCGAGAAACACCGAGAACACCCGAGAACGTAAATGTGAGGAGTTTCTCGCCGTGAGTCTGGATGTAATATACACAAGTATCACGTTAGCCCTACATACATTCGATCGACCAATTGCAGTACTGCTCCCAACTCCTAACCGTTAAGGAGTACTGCAACTTCATCATCAGCACAGCAGCATCAGATGTTGATTCAAGCATACCTCACAAGCAACATGTTAGCCCTACATATTACTAAATAGTTTCCATCGACCAAACGCAGTTCTGCCTTCCAACTCCTAACCGTTAAGGAGTACTGTAGCATCATCGTCAGGACAGCAGCATCAGATGTTGACACCCTGAATCATATACCTGAGTAAGACATGATTACGTATCAAAAACACCACACGAGCATACAATTTTCGGAAGTTGCCCTCGATTTCTCCTGGATTCCATCATCAGATCCTGGACTGGTGAAAATGGGACCACCACAGAAGTGAACCCTATCAAACAAAACAAAAATTTTTGAAATCCGTCTATAATTGACGAAAATATCGGTGAACATACATAAAAAAAAAAATATACAGACGAATTGAGAACCTCCTCCTTTTTGAAGTCGGTTAAAAATGATTCATAATTATTTAAAAATCAAGGTATACTTTTGTATCTTTATTTTTTAGCATTTGACATGCTTATTTATCCTTTAGGTATTTATTATTAAAAATAAAGATAATGCTGTTGACACAGATTCCGAAAATTTATTTGATAGCAAAATTGCTTGGTTCCCTATTGCGTAATGCTAGGATTTGAAAGATGCTATGAAAAGCATACAGCCCTACAAAACTAATGTGGGATATTTAGTAATGGTTATTAGATATCCCAGAACAGAAGTCCACTTCATACGTTTTAAACTAGGTACGTTAATCTAATAATTGTTAGTGGTTTATTGGGCGACGTACGCAGGGTAGGTACAGATAAGCTTGAGACGTTAATATGTAATCGATTGAACACACTAACCAAATGATCGATGAGAAGTGCCTGAAGCAATGTGTTGTCTCCACTGCTGAGATATAGCTTCATATGAGGATATTGCGTAAAGGTGCCTATGTATTGATATTGACTTTAACAGATGACCCATTTTACGAGGCATCTTGCAAACAGAATTTTAATCCTATTTCATATTTGTTGAACTCAGAAACTAAACAAACCGGTAAAAGAAAACCACTCAAGAATATATTAGCGAGGTTAAGGTCGCGCTAAGTTTCGTATACCTACTTCAGTGCGGAGGTACAAAGGAACGGTTCATACATTTACTTTACCGTGGGTCTTTTGAAAGGCCGAATTGAATGACGAGAAATCTATTCATTAATATTCAGAATAAACATATAACGCTAAAATATACTCGACGTAAGATTTTCCATTACAGTTAGGTAACTCATACAAATGAATTCCTTTGTGCTTTGAGCAGTAGGTAATGATTTCTTGTATAAGGTAATGAGTTTTTGCAGAAAGCCAAGGCCTTACTGGTTTTTGAATATGAAGAAGATAAAACAAATGTTAACTCACATTCACCCGAAGAGATGTAGGTGTCGAGCACGATCTGTGCTCCATTATAAAAGTCTCCAAATTGTGCCTCCCACAAGCATAGTTGATTCGGGTTGTCGTAAGCCATCCCGTATTCGAAACCAAGTACAGCTTCTTCGGACAAGATCGAGTTGGCTACCTGGCAAAGAAAACATTAACATTTTCAAAATTATTTCTTTTATGTCGGAAAATGTGATCGCAATGTTTATATGATAACGTTTACTGTTGCATTGCATTTGTTTAATTACGTTATTTACAAAGTAATCGATTCAAATATTGGTACGGCGGCGTCTGTTGGTTGGTACGTATGTTATAGCACTTATCTCGGGGAACTTGGTAAAGGAGATGGCTCAACATTCATTTACAAAAACCCAGCGTCGAAAGAATTTTCATGTAAGTATTTAGATTTTTCCTAACCAATAGGGGAATCTGCTAATCGCAAAAAACTTTTCCCATACATTTTGTACTGAAAATCGGACCTTGTTGTGATTTTCAGTACCTACCAAATGTATGGGGAAAAGCTTTTTTGCGATTAGCGGATTCCCTCATGCTGTCGACGTTGGATTTTTTAGAGCCATGTCCTTTACTGGCCCGACTTTTAAGCATACTTTTATTATTTGTTCTGATTGTCCACTCTTTTGAGCTTTGAAATTGCTTTCTGGCAAAGCATCGCTGCAATGTAGCGAACAAACTCGTTCTTTGTTGCAACAATGCTGGTTAATTTTGACGAAAAAATATTTGCTTTGCAGTGCCCAGGCACATGGAATTCATGCACTTAAACTACAGTGAGTTTCTTTTTAATTTTCTTGCATTTGAAATTTTATTTTTATGGAGAATAATAAATTAATATGGAGATCACTGCTACCCATGGACATCAACAAACATACAAGTGTCGCAGATGCGTTGCCTGCCTTTAAAAACCCCATAGGTTCCCCAAATGAGCTCCGGCGACCTTACTCACCAGCAGAACCATAGCACAACAGTTACGAAGTGTGTCTTCACTGTGTTCTTTTGAAAAGGGAGGTACTTCTTCAGACGAGCGGCTCATTTAAGTGGAAGTTCCACAAAGCTCTTCCTCTCTTAAATGTATTATATGAAGCCATCCATACCTCCAAGAATCCCTTCTGGTCTTCATGTATGTGATTGAGCGGCACGTAAATGCTCTCGTCGTCCTGATCGACCAGCATGGCGTGTCTGTGGGAGAAGGTTCCCCGACCTACGTCCTCCCCGCTCAAGCGAACATGCCGGCCTTCCATCAAGAGAGATCCTGTAAATGTAACTCGATTTTAATTGCTTAACTATTTTAATTTGAAACAAAATAGGTTACTTTGTCTAAAGCTTAGAGTATTTAATATAAAGAAAGCGTGTCAAGAGGTAAATTTTAGGGTAAAGTGTTAATGTCTTCCTTTGATGGATTTTAAATAAAGTTCCTGCTCTTTGCTCAAAAACATTAACCTGTACTACTGTAATGTAAAGATGACACTTTTTAGCTAGTAAGTAAACTTATTTCTGTTCCATGAGGGTACTTAAGTTAAACTAACCGTAAACAGTGAAAATCAAGCACCATAGTTCGGGATCAAGAATTTAGCACATTATGATTGAGGAATGCGATACAGATCAAGTGAATTAACCAAGAACTGATTTAACCAAGCACAGAATAGCTATCTATCGAGTCGCCTTTGTGTTCTATTCTCCGTCTACTTACTGTTGCTCTGCGTAGAGCCTGAATTATTCAATCAAGACGGAACAAAGGCTTGCAACACTGTTAGTTACGGGCCTGCACAGGATTTCTGTTTCATACACACAATAACAACTCGATAGAAACGAGGGGGTTAGGACTTAGAAGCAATTTATAGATCTATCGATGTTATCCGAGTTATCTATTTCAATTAAAATGTCATATGTATTACCAATTGCAAGAGCTTCTGCAGTCGCCCAGTCCAATTCCTTTTCGTCTGTTAACTTATTTAGGCGATTTTTGACATGAGTCTTTGCTAAGTGCTGGTGGATTTTCTGAAAATTATACATATAATAATTGAGATGATAAATACATACGTCAATACGTACAGTAACATTTCAGTTAAATAAATAAACATGATACAATAGTGTAGGGTCAGTGGGGGCATAACGGCTGGAACTGAAGTTTTACCCTTAAAGGCATACAGGGAAATTTCTTCCCACATCAAACTGAACCTTATGGCATTGAATTCGAAAAAAAATTACACATTTCATGGCGGTTTAAGGGTTAACGGAATGCTTTAAATATCCTAATAAAAACCAACATACAAAATCTAACACAAGGATTGACACATTGATACCGAGTATATGAGTACTTACAAAGTCTTGAGGCGTCTGTACGGAGGCATAGCCCACCACCTTCAGAAGGTTTGTATCCACTCCAGTATCCCAGGTCTCCACTGCATTCGGTGCAGGACCCACGCTTGACCACTGTTCTTGGTAGTAGCACACCTGTTGTCAAAATCACACCAAATTGTTAAGAACTTTGAAATGAATTGCATGAATCTTCAACTTATATTTCTGTGGATACATTTTTGCATAGTATAGCTTAAAAAACGAAAATGATGAGGAAAAAGCAGGGAAGTAAAAAAAAAAACAGGACACGAAACAAGAAGGCTTAAAACAAATTTAGGTTTCTACAATAAAGCAAATCACTCCGAAAAATATGTTACCTCAGGTTTGTAAGTTGGCACCGATTCGAACTGAGACTGTAAGTATGTGGTGTACTCGGCAGAAATGTTTTGGACATCATCTTCTGTCAGTACTTTTTCAGATACGAGCCTGTTACTGTAGAGGTCTGGAATTGATCTACAAACAAAAAATAAATAATAGTATACATAAAGTGAAAGAATTTAGTGGAAACTCTAAATAAGCGAGCAAAAGTTTGGAATCACTTACTTCAAACAATTTTGAGTCTGTATGTACTCAATTTTAATAATCATAAAAATACATTATTTGTACTTCAGTCGCCAAGGATCGGGCTAAATGGAGAGCCCTAGGAGAGGCCTATGTCCAGCAGTGAACTGCGATAGTCTGATGATTATGATGATGTGCTTTACATTGTTACGAAATTCATTAAAATCAAGCTAGCATACCCAACACCGCACGAAACAAATGTTCAAGTGATTCAAAAGTTTTTCTTGCGAGTATAAGATGTTGTATGCAAATCTTTGGAGATTCAATCTTCAAGAATTTTCATAGGTACTTGGTCTACATGAATTGCTACTTACTTCCTATTTCTAATGACTTTGTACAAGAGCGGATTGGTGAAGGTGGGGTCGTCGACCTCGTTGTGACCCCAGCGACGGAAGCAGTTGAAGTCGATGAAAACATCCTTCCTGAATCGCCGCTGGTACTCAAAGGCTATGTTCGTGGCTTTTGCTACTAGCTGTAACAAACATGCGAAATAAGGGTTATCAATAGACAGGTACTTCAGTAGTTTTGTGTATAGGATGAGTCCCATCTTATGGAAAGACAAGCGGCCGCCCACGACTCCGTCCGCGTGGTTTCCGGTTTCTGCACACCCACACACACACACACATATATATGGTTATGCTATAGCCTTAAGCCTTCCTCGTCAAATGGACTATCCAACACAAAATTATTTTTTCAAATCGGACCAGTAGTTCTTGGGATTAGCGCGTTCAAAAAAAAAAACAAATAAACTCTTCGGCTCTATACCTATATTAGTATAGATTCTATACCATATAAAGCCAAAGAGCTTGTTCAAGAATCTCATCAAGTTCACCATCTATAGTACACTTAGATTATATACTAATACATAAAGCCGAAGAGTTTGTTCAAGAATCCCATCAGATAGATGGTCAACTTGATGAGATGGACTTGGACAAACAGGAACATTCCTATTGAAGCTTTTATTTTCGACAAGGATCAATGGCATGATTGAACCAGAGATCCAGACAAGTGTATAATAGTGCAGGCAATGAAGCATTTTGGGTCCGAATTTTTTTACTGTGAACCGATTTGCATGAAATTTTGGAATTAGTTTCATTGCACCCTTCTATTCAAAAGTGAAAATGATTTGAACGCCGCAACTACCCCTGGAGTGGTTGCCACCCCATCTCGGGGGTGAGTATTCTTTTTTTAAGATAACCTCGGATATCGATAGGAAGACTAATTTTAAGCAAAAAATCATCTATAAAGTTTTTCGATAAATCTAATACTTTTCAAGTTATTGGCAATTGAATATTCGCAATTTTGTCACGTTTTTCATCGGTTTTTTGCAAATATCTCCAAAAATATAACTTTTATCGATAATGTTATGAGGAACAAAATTGTGGCAGGTAAAAAACTAAACAATTTTGTTTATTATAACGTATTCTAAGTGCAATATTAAGTTAGATATTAAAGATCAAAGCCGTTTTTTATTTTGTCTGCATTTTAATCGATGTGATCAATGTCATCTAGCGGCGAGCAGATGCATTTTATGCATTTTTATAATTAAGAGTTTTGTAGTGCTTAAAATAAGCTTTCAAATGAGTACAATTAAAAGTCTTTTGCACGTAAAATAAGTAAGCTGTATTACAAATAAGAGGAGCATCCAATATTTTTTCTTTTAAAACAATGGGTTTCATAAGTGCCGTTTCCACCAGAATTGAAATTATACGTATTCCGCCACGAATTAACTTTATTGTGAAGTGTTTGATAAATTGTATCAGTTTGGCCGCTTTAGGACACATAATTTTCAAAATAGACAGGATTAAAATAAAAATATAAAATCTCATATTTTAAAAAATCCCACCTTCTTTTCATAATATCTCAAAAATTACGATAGATGTGTATAAAAGTGTAGGGATAAAAAATTTAGGTATTTTTCTGACAAAAAATTTAGTAATTTTGTTATTTCTGTTAAACAAAAACTGACGGAGATATGATTGTTTAAAGAGCGCGTGGCAGCGGCAATCACAGCCTCTCTTAAGCCCTTTAACCCTTCACCGTTTTCGAAAAACGTTTTTAATTATATATTGCAATAAAGGATGTTGTAGTTCTTCTAATTACCTTTTTAATGCTGTTTTAGAAATTGTGATAGCATGAATAGCTTGGAAATGGCACTTGTGAAACCAATTGATTTACAAGAAAAAGCATTCGATGATCCTCTTATTTGTAATACAGCTTACTTATTTTACGTGCAAAAGACTTTTAATTGTACTCATTTGAAAGCTTATTTCAAGCACTACAAAACTCTTAATTATAAGAATCCATAAAATGCATCTGCTCGCCGCTAGATGACATTGACCAAATCGATTCAATTGCAGACAAAATAAAAAACGGCTACGATCTTTAATATATATCTTAATATTGCACATAGAAAACTTTAGTATAAACAAAATTATTTAATTTTTTACCTGCTACAATTTTGTTCCTGATAAAATTTTCGATAAAACTTATATTTTTGGAGATATTTGCAAAAAAACCGATAAAAAACGTGACAAAATTGCGAATTTTCAATTGCCAATTACTTGAAAAGTATTAGATTTATCGAAAAACTTTATAGATGATTTTTTGCTTAAAATTAGTAATCCAATCGATATCCGAGGTTATCTTAAAAAAAAAATACTCACCCCCGAGATGGGGTGGCAACCACTCCAGGGGTAGTTGCGGCGTTCAAATCATTTTCACTTTTGAATTTAAGGGTACAATGAAACTAATTCCAAAATTTCATGCAAATCGGTTCACAGTAAAAAAATTCGGAGGTTGGACCATATTTTTCGCTTCAATGACTGCGCTAATAACTACCTAATTCGTAACATTTGCCATCAATAAATTACTCTCTCAATATTTGTTAAGTAAGTAATCAAACTTGTTTGGTATCGTTATCTCGATATGAATATATTGGAGCCATACCAAACTTCTGATACGATTAATTAATTATAGTAATACGATCATAGATTAGGATACCCAATAAAGTACCTAGATTAGATATTTTTAATAGGTATCTCTTTATTTATTTATTGTCGCATACACAATAGGTATGGTTCCCTAAAAATAAGTAAATACATTCGTTTCTTAAGATTTGACCACAAGTAAAATTTAAATATATATGTTTAAGTATATTTACCTCAGGATAATCAGCGTTGACGTGTATGACGGGTACTGCTATTGATTTCGCCAAGTCGGTCACATACAGACTCGATCGACCTCTCAGAGCAGGTAATGTGAAACCAACCTGCATTGAAATTGTACATTGCTTAAATTCCACATTATTTTGTCGAAAAAACAATTGAAAACCGAGTTTAATTAAAACCACATTTTAATCACAATACCCGACGTGACATTATTTTATTTATTTTGTCATTTATTTTGACCGTCATTATCAGCATGTTTACTTTTATGCCCACGTAACATGCTAGGTACATTTATATTATTAACTTGCGTGGGTTGGTAATCGTTCTTATTTCACATTTCAATATTGATATTGAACTTTGTTTGGTTTTGGTATCTGTTTGAAAATCCACGTTAATTTGAAATATAATTTATCAGTATTCAAAGGAAACCAATTAAATGGATGTATCTGCGGTTAATTTACTTTATACAGGTGGAGTAGGTAGTTAGTTGAATTTCAAAGACTTATAGATTAAATCTTAGTTAAATAAACGAGACTTCGTGACGTGTGACTTTGAGACATTTAGGAGTTGTCTGTTGTTATTTGATACGACTAAGCTTAAGATAAAAGAAAAATAATGTTTTCACTACGGAAAAGCGAGGCTTACCCGTAAAAAATATTATCTGATTACTCTCTGGGGAGATCCGGATTTTATTGGAAATAAATTACTGACAGAAATAAATCATATTTTATTTATTTATAACTCGCAACGTTCCTTCGTAGTTGCTACGGAAATGTCGGCTAAAATGAATTTTTAGCCCGCCCTGGTAAATGATTTAGGAAAACATTCGTTAGGTTGGGTCCACTTACTCATGGCTGCGGAAAAAACAAATCGAAGGTTTTACTGCTAAATTTATACTAACTTGGTTGTTGACGACAACATGGAGAGAGCCTCCGACGTTGAAGTGCGGTGCTTGGGACAACATTAAAGTTTCTTGGTTCACACCCTGTCCAGTGAACGCTGCATCGCCGTGTATCTGAAAATATGTTTTTTTTTGTAAATTCAATGGTAGAAAGATCATTATGGTTTTGACCATATTCGTAACTGACATGATGGTAAGTGACTGTCCCGTGAAAATCAAGTGTCGCAAAATAATAGCCTCGCATGGCCGAACGTGTACTTTCTATATTATTTTTCTGGTAGAGCTATGACAGCGAATTTACTCTCCCGTTTCAACACTTTCTTTCTTGTAATAAAACCTAAGTCGCGTATTAAATCTTCACACGTCTTCGTGTTCATGATTTGACACACGTTTAAATGGGATATGAACCACTACGCCGAAATTACGTCGCGGAATTTTTCGGCGTAGTGTGTTCCTACACTGTTTTTGTCAATTATAAAGTCAGTACTTAATTGATTAAATAAGAGTTGTGTTTGAATATGCGAATAAAGGATGTACCTGAACGTTGAGGACTTTATCTCCCATCACAGATGAACCATCAAGCGAGTAGTCGCCTTCTTTTAGCTGCAGTTGCTTGGACCTAGTTTTTCCCATTGAAACAGGGTTGGCTACCTGAAAATTATATGTGGGCATCTTGTAAACAAGTATTAATCAGTTCACAACGTCCTCCTATATCCGTTGTACGACTTAGTAGCAGATTCAAATCACTTTAGCTTACTGAACGATCGGAGAATATTGGAAAATAATATTCTGTACAATATTGACTTAAAAGATATTTACGAAGAAATATGAGAATATCTTTACCTCTAAATGTGAAGGATTATTCAGAAGAGAATATCTACAAGATTTCCCGTTCATGGTGATATCTACTGAAGCACCTGTAAATTGAAATTGTCAGCTTAATTCCTTAGTGTAGTATTTTTAGAAACATTATGAATTGTACAGTATTTGCACATACGAAATCTTACAATTTCACAAAAGAGTCTAAAGAAGATGGTTGGTGATGTGTGAATAAGAAAGTGGCGCAGAATCCGTGTAATGTATTCAGAAAAGTCAGTGCCCTGGATGAATGAACAAATTGTATACAATGTATTATCCCACTTTGGAAGCGACGGACAATCGTGCAACCTTGTGACAATACAGACAGACCCATATTGGTTGCTTTAAAAAACTTTACATAAGTTTTTTTAATCGCTGCTCAGAAAATCTGGCACAAAGTTTAGTCACTGAGGGGCGTTTTTTTCGCTTGATGGCGTAAGTAAAATAAACATATGGGATCATGTTTACGTAATGCTATTACAAAACACCCACATTTTTTATCTGATAGAGAGGCAAATGAACAAGGTTGTCACCCAATGATAAGTGATCACCGCTGCCCATGGTCATGAACAACCGTATATGAGTCGGAGATGCTTTCCCTGCCTTTAAAAACCCATACCCTACCAAACTGAGCTCTGGCGACCTTACTCACCAGCAGAAGCATATCACAGCAGTTACGAAGTGCTACTTCACTGTGGTCTTCTGTAAAGTGTGTTGTCCAGACGAGTGGCTCATTCAAGTGGCAGTTTTTGTGAAGAAACACTCACTAAACTATTTTTTTTGTGAATTTAGATACAAATGGACTTACTTAAATGAGTTGAGATGTCGCAAGTAGCATTCGCTTCCTCCGGGAACTCCTGCTGGCCGTTGAACTTGTGGAAGATCTTCACGGGCGGGCATTGGAGGAGTCCACTCAGCACGTTCAGCTTGCCACGGTGAGCCATGGCTATGACCACGTGTTCTAATGCCTCTGGTGTGCAAGAAGAAAATAAAAACAAATTATTGATGAAGAAGACGATGCTCTTGAATAATTTCCACCACGGCGAATGCATCACTAAGTCCGCTCATTGACGGCCCTATCGTCCGCTTTCATTTGGCTCTACTTGACATTTTTATCCGGAACAGGTGGACACATAGACGACACGTTAAGACTCCATCAACAATATTGAAATATGTGGCTGGAGGTCTGGCCTTCAATTTATCTCGTTTGGCATCAAGATCCACTGTTCTCGCTTCTTTACGATTGCAAAACCAGAGGCTTAAAGGCGCTTGTGCCCAGGGCCTCTGATAGGTGAAAGACGGCACTGAAAATAAAATAAAACTGACTCACCAGATGTAGTTAGCCTGAACAAAGTAGAGAAGAAAGTCAGCAGTGATTCTGCACCTTCCCCGCAGTACCTCTTCACCGTAGGGTACTTTACGCTGAGGAACTTATCCCATGCTTGGGAGTGCAGCATTTCCTTGGCGATTTCTATTCGTCTCTCCTTTTCCAGGGCATCGGAAGAGCTCTCTATTCGCTCGGCAAACCATTCTCTTTCTGCATCTGTCTGTGAAAGCAAAGGTAAGCAATACTTTTAGAAATTAAAATTAAAACTATTTCTGAACTTAATTCCTAAGCCGACTTTGTCTTAGAATTTACTTAGTGCGGGAAAAGGGCAGGATAGTGATGATGATGTGAAACCATTGTTCAATCATATATGTGCTTAATATTATAAAGCAGAAGAGTTTGTTTGATTGTTTGTTTGTTTGTTTGAACGCGCTGATGTCAGGAAATACTGGGACGAACCAAAAAAACATTTTTTGTTGGGTATTCTCTATGTCCTTAATGTCGATGAAGGCTTTAAGCTATAGTACCACACTACAAATGTGTGCGGTAACCGAAGGCTGCTAGTAAAATACAATTTGTACTAAAGCCTAAAGTTTTCACTCCCAAATACGTTCGGTATGTAGAGCGATATAAATCTGTTTTCTACAGTGAATGACGTTGGACTGTTTTTTTAATGGAAGTCGACTGAATCTGCAATTTCATTTAACCCGACAATAAGGGCTATTCAAAATGTCCAATTGGCCGAGACAGCTGATAGGAATTGTAATAAATATTGCTTGCACCGAAGAAGCGACTCTCGAGAGTTTTGTTATTGTTCTAGTTTAATGCAACTTGCAATAACAATGAATGAATGGGTGCTAGAAAATAATAAATATGCCTTTACGTAAGTATTCATTTGGGTAAAGGTTGTGGTTTATCATCACGCTTAAATCCGAGTAAAGAAATAGCATACCTATTGTATTATTAACTTATCTCTAGATGAAGGTTTAGGTTTTTGTAAGCTGTGACGAATTACCACTGATTCTTCTTCTTGAGTCGTATTCCTCATTACTGAGGGTCGTGGTGATCATTGTATGAAATGAAACACAACAACTCTCTTAGCAATTTTAATGTAGAATTTTGTCATTGCCTTCACCATTTTGTGAAATGGAGAAGGCGTTTGGAAAGTGTGCTCTTACTCGTAGTTTGTAGGTTCCCTCACGATGTTTACCTTCAACGAACAGCTGGTATGCAATTACGCTCATAGATTTTTGATAATCCAGAAGTGCGTGCTTGACCGGGTTTGAACCGCCGACCTCACACATATGAAGCGGCGCTCTTACCACTAGGCTACCGAGCTGTTACTAGGCTACCAAGGTGTTACTTACCAATGATACTAAGATTAAAGAAAATGAATATGATGTACATAAGTTGCTCAAAAGACTTACTTCCAAATACGAGAATTCATATGATATAGGTCCGCAATATATCTTCTCAAGTTCCTCTACAAGGCTTCCAATAGATTGTTGGCCGGAATATCCATATAGCAGGCCTAAGTCCACGGGATCTTCTGCAGACAGACCATATCTGGCTGCACAAAGTTCCTTGACTTCTCTGGAATTTAATTAATTAATACGTTGAAAAAGAGTTCATAATTGCATCGAATATTCTTCAATTTCTGTTTGAATTATTCAAATATTCATTATCACACGATAAAGAACAGTATTTGGAAATCGCTACTCAGCTACAATAGGTACTCTGTTTATGTAATTATTTATTCCTTGTTATCTCGTCAATATTGTTTGAACGATAGTAATAGTACTTGACTATTACGAGTATAACTATCGTTTATCGACACTCGTTTAGTTAAATAAGATGATAAAGAATCATTCATCACCATCATTCTAATCATTCAATGTAACGGTCCAATAGAAAATAATTATACTTATGAATTAAAAAGCTTTTTTACTTTATCCACATTAAAATAAATTTTATGCGTTAGTATCTCGTATTATTCTGGTGATGGCAATAGAACATGTTATTTCTAACCTACGAGTAGTATCATTAGTCAATGATACTACTCGTAGGTATCTTAATTATTAATTTATTATCTTTGCTTTTATACCTTTTTTCGATTTTATAATCGACATTGTCAATGTTCGCTTTGAGGTGTCCGTGGGTCCGATAAGCGTTGACTAGATGTTGCCCGCGACAGTTCTCGTATCTTCGTTTTAATACTTCTTCAGGGATATCTGAAATACCAGAGAACATTTTACGGCTTGGCTCCTATCATTATTGATGCAGATTTTGTATGTCTTTAAAAGCACCTATGAATACATTAACATTTAAAACGGTTCCTAAAGTTTTATTTAAAATGTTTGGGGCCTGTAAAGTGTAAAGAAATTTTATCATTTAAATTATATCATCAGGGCCATTGACATATTTGTGTTTATTGAGTCATATTCCGAGTTCCCTTTTACCTAATTAACAGCAATTATTGAGTTTCGTAGTCTCGGTGTGCGCGTATCAATTGGCTTTCTTAATGTTAAGCTTTAATCAATATTCTTTAATAAGCTTTAATTCTTTAATAAGCTGTACGAAAATATCTGTTCTACATTTTATTGATTTATTTTAGTCTAATAAGAATGTATAAAAAACCTCACATTAATACAGGGTAACTTTCATTACAATTCTGAGTATCTATGTCATTCTTGATCATTGAATAGCTCAATGAGTTTAACGCGCAGTGTGTCTTACAACACTATTTGTTTCAAACTTCACGTTGTTGACTCTCTTCACACACATCATACACATACCGGCATCACTAGCGGTCCGCGGTCGATGTCCGACCACTCCCACTCCAGAATGGTACTTCAACCGATTGTACACTTTCCACTCCTTCAACAAACTCACATAGTTCCTCCCCACTTTACAAAGACCGATCATTGTAACTGTTATCTGAATTAACTTCTGATTTTACAACATGTTCCCGAGTTATTTCAAGGCCATTTAATTTTGTCATGCGCTTGAGTGGTCGACCGCGCTGTCGACTCGTCACTGACTCGCGCGCTGGTTGATAATTCACTTGTTTACAAAGAATTGTTGATATTTAACGTAACATTTGTATGATCGCGATAACTAGCCGATCTAAGTATTATCATCGTAAGATTTTTAATGAGTCTCTTTGGCAGTAAAATTTTTTTTGGAGAATGATTAAAGCTTCTGTCGAGATAATGCAGTGTTACCTACCTACCAAGTTTAACATTTTGTAGGTCATGAATTGAGCGTAGGAAGCCCATGTATTTTATCTGATGAAACATAATATGTATATACAAATATTAAGTACTTAAACATTATCTAAGATACCTAAGATAAGAATACAATGACTATTCTGATAAAGTGGGTATTTGTTGTTTGTTATCATACCGCTACACAGCAACTGTATTATTAGGTAATATGTGCCCCCTGCGATATATCATCAAATGGCTTTATCTTTTGCATGTTGGATGCCAATATTAATATGAGTTGGATATACAAAAGATTGGAATTTATATTACGTCGGGACTGTAATAAGAACAAGTAATTTCCGCATCTATTACAGATTTCCACGAATTTAAATATTTTACATATTTACCTAGTTTGCTATTCAAGTAAATAATTGCACCAAATACATATCTGCACGCGATAGTGCACTTTTATTATCTGCATTAGTAATTAAAGTTAAAGTTACTAATGCATTATTGTAAATGATCAGTTCAAAAACATGTAACATCCATTAGGGAAGACTAGGAACGAACAAATAGCTATCATGCAAATCCGAGTGATTTTATTTAATTGGTTCTGAATATTCATGTCGCTCTACTCATAGCGCTGTTAAATTTTTATTTCAGTTCGTTAGTTGTCCTTTAAAATGTTCCAAACAAAACGAAAATATTTCTATAGTACAATCACAC
The DNA here is from genome assembly GCA_958496325.1 of Nomophila noctuella. Lineage (NCBI taxonomy): Eukaryota > Metazoa > Arthropoda > Insecta > Lepidoptera > Crambidae > Nomophila > Nomophila noctuella. Next base: position 6,944,912 of record OY292491.1, on the reverse strand, counting down.
AGGATGTAAAAAATACGATAGGATATTTTGGTGATAACTCTTCCTTGCATGGTGTACAACGTGTCATGTCCCTGAAACCAATACCGATCTACCGAAGGTAAATATTAATCTAACATTGAGCAAATCTTCTTGTGAAGTTCCCATTAAGAGGAAGAATCGTGTGACTTAATACTGGCTATATCTTAACTTTGCAAAGGCATTTTCTTTTTCCAAAGCACATATTAAACTACTTGAACGAAACTGGAGGAAGTTTCAAAGGTGTCTAAATACTCTCGCGTATTTCCTTTGCCCTACATTCCACGAGTTAATTTAAGTTTGATCTGCCTGGAGATAAAAGTGAGAGCAGTTAGCTCCTACGTGGCTAAATCGCTAAAAGCATTTATTAATTGTGTGTCATTAAAGAGTTCAAATTATTTTTTTGTCCATCCATATTTATAATGTAGTCTCGAAAATCTATAAAGGGGATCAAACTAAAAACCTTAAAATTATGAGCAAAACGTGAACATTGACAATTTACCTTAATTTCAGTCCTTTTCTCCTTCATAATTTCCTCACGTCTATTTCATAAGAAATTACAATAAATTAATGTTGTATCGTTAGCACGTTTATTGTTATAAAAAAAACAGAAGCATATTACATATATTAGACTATGAAATTGGAACAACGGAGGGATGAAACCACAAAAATCTGGTACAGCGGCTGAACAATAACGTTTTTAATAACAGACGTACCTACATTTCTCGTAAATTCGCCCATAAACACAAGTGTTCCCACAGACGGATGTCCTATATAAAAAAGTTTACCAGGAAAATTCGGGGACACGCGGAGAAAACTTTACATTCAAGATACAGTAGTTTATTAAAGTTTAAGCGGCAAAGAGAAGTTAAAACAATTTAGCTAGACTGGGTCGAGCAATTGCTTTAACGTTGCTACCATAGCGAGTAGAGAAATTCATTTAGCTGGATTCCAGCTATCCCTGGAGTTTAATAGATATCACTTTTTAACTCGAGAATGTATCTTAGGTCTTAACGCGGACAGTTCATTTACTGAACAAAAATCTACTAGAAGGACGGATTTATTTAACGGGAACTTAAACGAAGCAAAAATCTCAAAGTTTAAAATAAAATACATATAAATTTTAATTAATATTAAAAGTGACAAGCCAATAATCCCGGGATCATAAAATATCGGTGTTAGGCACGTCGAATGCTAAATAAATATAAAACAGAAAACTGACTTATTTTAAGAATATACATATATATCAACTTACCAATTTAGCTTGTATTTTGTATTTTCAATGGATTACGTACGTACGCGCCACTAAATATAAAACTACAATCGTATTTTTTTTTAATTGAAACAAACGCCTTTTGTTTTCTTTTTTAACTTTTTTTGCAGCGCGGCTCTTGCTACTGTTTATGCATGGCCAGTTACTTTAGGCGTTTACTCAAAGAGGTCAATATAACATATTGTTTTATTATTATGAGGAATAATTAAAATAACTCTGAGAAGGATAAATGTAGCTCGACAAAAAATGTTACCGAACGCGTAAATTCACAATTAATCAATGAGTGAACAGTTGCCTAGCCCATTGCTACCAACTCCGTTTTGTTTACGCGGGACGGGATTTGAAATACATACTGCTCCATAATATTCAGTTAATTTACTATAACTTTAACAAATTATACAAAAAAAAATACATGTACTAAATATGCTGTTGGCAAAATTATCACAGTCAGCGCTATACCCCTACTACTGGCAATCACGAAAAAAAAACATAGTTTGACATTTTGGCGGCATTTTTTTTTTATAAATGTAAATTAATGTCTTGGCAGATAAACTTTTGGGTGTTTATTTAATTTCAATTTAACGTGATGCACACATAATTACAACATAAGTATTTAATGCTTAAATTATGTGAAACGTTAATTTATAAATTACTTTTATTAATGAAATTAACAAGTTAATGTGCAAAATAAAGTTTCTCCACCTACCATTTAACGCCCATGGGGAATAACTGAATTACTTATAGGTCGTAAGACCTCACGGCCTTTTCTTTCATCAGATTTCCATTTAGTGTACTAAGAAATGGCTAAAGATTTTTTATATGATTGTGTAGGTAAGCGGCTTACTGTTTACTGGTTATCCTCTTTCCATCTTAATAGATATTTAATCAGGAACTATTAATTACACTCTTTGGTTAAGTAGTGCAATTAATAGTTCCTGAAAAATTGGGTAATTTAGACCACAGTGAAGTAGCACTTTCTGTTGTGCTGTTTCTGTATGTCATAAGGTCTCTTGAAGTTGTGTGGGATTTTATGGGGTTCTAAATGCGGGCAAAGCATCAGCGACTCTTGGGGGCGGTTCATGTCCAAAGGCAGCGGTGACCCTATAGCTGATTTGCCTCCAACGTACCTATGTATATGTATATAAAATTGAAAATATTGCAGGATATTCTGGCTGCTCATTCTGATAGCAAGCGCGGTCTGCACATATAGGATGCTTCTGCAAGTCTTGAGTCTGTACTCAGGAGGTGCTGTGTCGTATTTCGTCGAGACCGACTACCTCGAGTTTGAGACGCCTTTTCCAGCAGTCACGCTTTGTGAACAGTCTTCAACGAGTAACGATGATAAGTACAAGAAGTATTTGCATGAGTAAGTATAGAAAAATATTTTAAGACCCTTTAAACATTGTTGGAGTAATTCGGCAAGATAAAAAAAAATACGTCAATATTAGGGATTAGAAAATATTGTGTTACATTTATCTATCTATAGACAGTTTTAAGACCGCCATGGCGGTCGATATATTCTTTACTAGCAGCCGCCCGCGAGTTCGTCCGCGTGAGTTTTGGATCCCTTTTTTCGCAATGCAGGGCAGCCGAAGTTCTTTCTCAGGGTCTAAAGATTGTCTGTACCAAATTTCATCAAAATCGGTTAAGAGGTTTAAGCGGGAAAGCGGAACAACCAGACCGACAGAGTTATTTCGCATTTATAATATTAGTGCATATTTGTGGGGATACTTGTGGCGAAATAAGTGAGGATGTTTTGAAAATAAACAAAGATTGTATTATTCATAGTATTATGCGTTGTATTATGCGCTTTTAAGCACAGTACGTACACTTCCTTCAAAGAAAAAAATTGGCATAGACTTTTTAAAAACTCCGCCAAAATAGGATTATTAATTTGCCTGTTAAAGAGTATTTTAACTGACAACTTTATCTTAGTTCATAGCAGTTAATGTTAACGTTAACGAGGCGATGCACTTTACGCTAGAAGTTATTAGCATCCAGTCTAGCAACATCGTCCTTAAGTGATACTTTTATAAATACAGCAGCTTATTCTACATTTCTTGGGTACATGTATGTATCAAGTATTAATTTCATTCCACATCGAACTGAATTAAGTAGAAGAGAAATTAATTACTTCACTCTAAATCTCATTTTAGAGTTTTAGCGTGTGTGAGTGTGTAGTACCTACTTAGTTTCGAGTAAATAGCCGAAATTCTACCTTCTACAAATGCAGTATCTCCTATGTAGGCACTTATTATAAGTAGTGGAGATTATAAACAATATACATATATGAACATAGGCACTGAAGGTAAAATGAGTCACTGGCTGTTGGCATATTACTTTCTCATATGAAATGCAGATTTAAAATACAATGAAAAATAAAGTGCAGTGGAAATTGCCCAACACAATTGGTGGTACAAATTGAACAAACAGTATTTTTCCGCGCTTCGAAAAATTCGTTATCCCCGAAGCCACACAATCTCCATTCGAAGCGGTTTTCAAAATTACGAGCTGTATCAGAGATTTTTTGATAGGCCCTTGTTGATCAGATTGTAAGAGTTCACAAAACCACAAATTGAAGGCCAGGGCAAATGCTTGTTTCTTGATTACATATTGCGATATTAATCATCAGCTCCCCAACAGATTTAAGCTCAGTTTGCAGCTGAACAATTGGTTTATTACTTCAAGGAATATTATTTATACGTAACACCTTATTCCGAGTGCATTTTTTTGAAGTAGGTACCTACGCTTATTCTCTTGAGAGGAAATCACAGAATATCGCGTGGTATCGGTGGACAAACGTTGCGGGATTTTTACACAAGTCTCTGGGGAAAGGATTGAGCAATCTCGCAGAGAGCCTTAGGGTTGTATCATCCTTTTTCTTGTATTTTATAAGACGTCGACGACAAAAAAAGACTCTGAACTATTTTTTTTATATAATATTCCGAAGATGCACTGTAAAAGGGCTTACAAATTGCAAATTCATTTGTTCGTGATTGTTAATTAAAGTTGCATCTTATAATTATAATCAACATAAATTACTTATTGCATTGTGTATCCATCCCACATTTGTCCGTTCAACATTTTCTATTCTTTCACCACAGAACTTGTTTTTCTTGTCCCTGCAGCCATGGAATACCGGTGAATCGAATTCGTTTCTTCAAAGACGTATTGTTTTGGAATCCGAAGTTCTGCAAGACATGCAACCAGTGTAAATTGGAGAAGAATTGTGAGGAAGACTTCATCGAACACGTCAGGAACGTGAGGGTTCGGTGCACAGACATGCTCACCGACTGCTGGTGGGACGACAAGCCGTTCAAATGTTGCGACAGGTTAGTTAAAGCAAATGTAATAATATAGCAAAGTAAAGTTAAGTGTCAGAATATTGTAAATATCAGGTGCCATCTTTAGGGACTGGCCAGCTGGGCCTCAATCTATCCACAACTACTTATTTTAAGTAAAAGTAAATTCCGTGGCAAGCACCTTAAGGACTGGTGTTACAGATATCAGAATTATAAACTGTTACTACAAAATTATACTTAAACTCCCGGACGAAATCTAGCATGGAAACAAATCTTTGTACAGTGCCGGGAACAAACGCGCTATAATTGTTGAATAATTGACTTATTAACATTTAGGACGTAGTCGTCAAAAGCACACACTAATAACTTTGTGTGTATGTAATTTGAAGGTTCCTACCTCTAGCATCGGAGTATGGCACCTGCTTCTCCTTCAATTCCCGGCTGACTGGCAATGACTCCACGCTTATCGTCAGTCGTAAAAACGGACTACCTAGTCTCACTTTCACCGCTATAGAGGACGTAGGGGTATGTAACTTTTTGTATTTTAATTTAAATCGTTTTTAGATGCTTAGTATTACTATACCTTTATCTGTAATTTATTCATTATAACAAAGAAAAAATCATCAGATCTTAGGTGGCTCAGGCGGGATCGAACCCAGCGCCTCTTGCAATCCGGGCAAGATTGCCCGAATTTAAAATTTATAGGAAACTTAGTAAGACAAATGTAGGAAAAATATATAATTACAATAAGTAAAATAATGGGTCTTGTAAATGGTGAAAAAGGTTGTTGCCACTTTGTTTCCAATTTGGAAGGGTTTTGCACCCTTGCCCTCGAGAACAATGTTAGCCCAAAATTACGACAGGATCGCTTTAGACAATGAAACCAAAGGGAACTTCACACATTGATCGCAGGAATGCGGCCTGTGACCGTTGAAGCGTATTAACTCCCAGATTATACTACACTCGACCGAGCAAATGGAATGTATAAGTGAATAACATCGGATACGAGTATTTAGGTACTCTTGTTAGACTCTAAGTACAAATTATTGAAAAGGGTTGAACTTGAAGGAGAACATATTTACAATATTCCTACATGAAAACTTACACCCCAACTAATATTATAAATGCGAAAGTAACTCTGTCTCTCTGTCTGTCTGTCTGTCTGTCTGTCTGTTACGCTTTCTCGCTTAAACCTCGCAACCGATTTTGATGAAATTTGGTACAGACAATCTTTAGACCCTGAGGCAGAACATAGGCTACTTTTTATTTCGAAAAAAAGAAATCCACGCGGACGGAGTCGCGGGCGGCCGCTAGTATAAAATATCTTGTAATGTAGGGCTGGCGTTGCAAAGAATTGCCTTATCTTCTTTGCAATGCCAGCCCTCTTTGCAATGTATGTCTTAAGAAGCGAGATGGGTCATTCCAGAAGCCAACATGTCTTTGTAGACTTCAATAGGATGACGTTGATAAGTTTTTACTCGATTCATGATTTAATCGTGAGCTACTCTCGGGGAGTCTATAAGTCCAGTTAATAAAGTAATATGTGGCTTGAACGACACCCAGTGGTACAAAAATACATTGTTTCAGATAAGAGCCCATTCTCCAGATGACATGGTGTCGGCGGGGATGGAAAACATCCTGGGACGCCCAGTCGTTCTGCCTCTAATTACGGATTTTGAACTGATTCTGAAGGTAAGGCGTGAATTGTACTGCAGCCAGTTTCACCTTAGTTTGCTAGTATCCTTTATTAACTATAATATTTGCAGAAAAGAAAGATGCTTTTTAATTGTGACCATGTCTTATCGTCGTGGGCTAGAACCTTGAATTCCCCTTCGTTGATATTGCTAGTCAATTCCTGAAAAGACCTGATAGTTTCGTTGTGAGCTGTCTGAAGACCAGAATTATTGTACATCTATAGTGAAAAATATATTCATTTGATTCAAATAATGGCAGCTATCCTGCTGCTAAATGAAAATCTTCACCGTCGCTTATGTTTCAGATAGCCTTGTTGTCTGAACAATTTATTTAACATTACAACAGGACTAAACGCGATATTATTTTTATAAGTACTTGAGTACTTACTGCTTGACGTTTCGGCTGTGATGCTGCAGCCGTGGTCACAAGCGGACTGGCGGTGCGCGGCGTCGTCTACTTGAACGGGCTTGAGATGGTGAATCGGAATCTACCCCCGTAATATCACTTATATTTATACTGCAACGATTGAACAATCTCAACAATTTTTTTACTTCAGGTTGAGCAGACAGTGAGCGACAAATCAGTAGCGACTATGCCTCCAGCCGTCCGCAAGTGTCTGTTCAAGGACGAGCGGCCAGATTTCGCACAGTTCTGGCCCAGCAACCGTTATTCTTACAGCACCTGCGTCCTGTACTGCAGGGCGGTCAACCAGATGCAGCTGTGCAACTGCACTCATCACTTGATGCCAAGGATGGGTAAGAGTTCCTGTGGGTGTTGTATGAAGCGACTAAACCTTTATAAGGCTTTGTCCATAACATTACGATAAGGTCGAAAACAAATGTAATGAAAATAAATCTCCACCCTACTGAAGATCACAGTGAAATAGCACTTCGTAACTGTTGTGCTATGTTTCTGCTGGTGAGTAAGGATGCCAGAGATCAGTTGTGAACGGTTTGGGTTTTTAAAGGCATGCTACGCGTCTGCGATCCTTGTGAGGTTGTTGATGTCCATGGGCAGCGGTGATCACTTGCCATCAGGTGACCCTCTTGCTCGTTGGTCTCCCTATAACATGAAAAAAGAACATGTTCTGACCCATAAAGGCCTTAAGAACATTCTGGGGGGCGTGGACGGGAGGAGTTCCCCTGTGTAACTACCGCTTACCTTACTGCATTCACCAATAAGCTTGCCGAGCGTTGGGACGATGTGCATAGCCCCATGATGATGGTCAAAGGTTACGGGTGACACGGGTGATCTCTTGTTCACTTGCCACTCCGTTTAATAAAAATCCTCCGTGATCATTCACCAATTCACGTTTGATTTTTTTGGACTTCGACTCCCCCAGACATGGGGAATTCGGGAATATGTTAAACAAACATCATACCGGACAGTCTCACTGTGTATGTCCTATTTACAGTGACAACGCTTTTTGTCACGGAGCGTTTCTAATAAAATGTTTGTTCGCAGGCAACTTTCCTCCGTGCGATATCGAAGGGCTAACTTGTCTCTTTCATAATAAAGGTATGTAAGTACATTACAATGTTCAAATATGTACGTTAATTTTCCAAAGCTAAAGATTATGATACAATCTACCTTCATTTAGTGTGTATTATATTTTTGTAATACCAATATTAAGAACAAACCGACATTGTAAGTTCTCATGTTAGGATTACATGTAGAAAATACATGTCATGTTTGAGACGTGGAATTTTCTTTTGTACTTTTCTTATAAATCTAGAACAGTATTTATCCTGCCTGACAGCTTCCCTGGGGTAAACAACAGAACTGATAAAAGTGTCATGCATGTAAGACATCGTACCTCACACAAAAAACATTTATCATACTCACAAACAAAATACGCCATTATTAGTATCTCGGCCCAAAGTTTAAATAACTTTATTTACTCTGATTTATCAAGATTGTTTTCAATTGTTTAATTCTCAATTTTAAATTAAAAACTTCTGTTCACTCCAAGTCACAGATCTGTGATAGCAGTTAACTGTTCTCCAAGTTAGACATTTAACTTGGCATTAGTTTGATGACTTCAAGTTGGGGAACGATTGGGTCGCTCAAATCCGCGTAGAACTTTAACTGAATACACAAATAGAGTTAGAGGGCAGGGTTAAAATCTCCTTAAAATAAAGCAAAGTCCCAAGGAAACGATAAAATTAAAATATTTAATATGCGGAATACCCTGAACAAAAGTTACTTGATCTTAGAATTTAATCGGTCCGGGATAAGTTAGGAAAAACTAAAGGAATTTTCCGTCAGGAACGCACCTCTGGATTATAAGTACAGTGTAGGAAAACTTTGTGAGGAAACCTTCAAAGTACAAGCTAGTGTGTGAAATAGAGAAGGCAATAGCAAATTACTCCGAGAAATAGCCAAGATAGTTGTTGTGTGTTTCATTCCATACAATAATCATGACCATCAGGAATACGACTTAAGGAGGAGGATTTATAAAATAGTTTCTAACCTTTTGTTATATTGTGTTTTGTTTAGATTTAATTGGAACTAACAGCTGCGACTGCCCTATGAGCTGCGAAGAGATTAATTACAAGCTTGTTCACATGTTTAGTGCGTAAGTATTAAGTGGAATAAGAATGGGGTATGTACATGACTGTCAGGTCAAATCACTCACTTTTATTAAACGTCAAAAACGTAAGCTTGTAGGGAAAATTGTATGAAATAATGAAATACTAAGGTTTGACGTCACAACTTAGTATTGTCAAATGAATACTTTTTTAGTTCCGATTAACTGTAATAATTTGTTAAAAGCGCAAAAGTTACTGTGGCATAATGATAAGCGATTATTTTTTAATTACTTCTTTAATGTAAGTTTCATAATTTATTTTGAAGTCAGTCGTGTACCTACCCTAAGTAACATTATCAGTAAATTCATTTATTTATTTCTCAGAGTCTAGTAGTGAAATCTAATTCTACCAGACTCCGTTGAGTTGGTAAAATTTCCGAAATTCAGCTAAAATCTATCTTAGTACTTTTTTAATTTATTTTACAGTTATTATCTATTCAGTTATCGTATTGTAGAACAAGCTAGGCTTTTGGTCTCCTGGGTAATTGAAACTTTTATTGTTACCTTTAATATTTTAGTTTTCCTCTGGGGCTTGCGTCGTCGGATCGTACGTGCGTGCCCTTTTATTAAATATGGAGCCAGCTGTACATAGCTTATGTTGTCCCTATGAGACAATGAATACATATAAGATTATTTATTTTCTTATACATATTTAGGTATTATTTTCTATATCAATAGACTTAGTGAGCAAAAAATATTTGGGTAACAACATATTTTTCTGTCCTATTAATGCAACGAAGAAATATCAAATATAAATTAGAGAGAAAACTATCTTACGTTGAATTTTTTAAAGAATAAAACATTTTCTATGAAAAAACTTACACAATGTGCCTCTTCACTAATTGATGAAATTATTCGTTGGAGTTTTTCGCATTCTTTGCAAACGAAATAACTCTTTCACAGTGTAAATTACATTCAAATTGACTTTAAAATTGCCAGACTGAAAGCTTTTATGCAACTTTCACCACGGCTTCTTATAAAGGAAAATTTGAATACAAAATTCTTTATTAAAAGTTCCATAAAAGGGTACTTAACTCATTTTGATCTTCTGATTTGCAACAGATGTTGTGAGTTATATGATAAATACAGCAATACATTACAAAACAATTTAAAAACCTATTATTATATGTAAATCGTTATAAAATTAAAAAAGGCAAAAAGTCTCAGAAGATATCAAAAATCAAATCACTTATGTTTTTACGTAAAAGAGTACTGAAAACTAAACAATTGAAATTAAGAGGAACGTTAAAGAACATATAACATTAATAGAGTTAAAGTTATTAAATGAAATCAGGAACTCAATAAAATAGACGCAACAAAACAGTCAATAATCTCGGTAAAAACAATCAACATTATAATCGTTCAAAAAGTCGACACATTCAAATAAATGTCATATGAATCGGTACAGTCAAACCGCCGTAAATATGGTGATATGGTGACTAAAAATGTTTTTTTTGCGATTCCAGCCGTCACATTGACAATCTGACGCCGGATCTCGTAAAGAGGGGAACACGAGCTCTGGTGAGACTGGTACAGCTCCCGTCTTCGAGAATTCGTAGAACTGTCATCAGGGACATAATGGGTGTCGTGGGTGAGTTCCAATATCATGATCGTTCAATCCTTCATTTAAATGATGTCAACTCAACGTCATCCGAGAACTTACAAAAAGGCACAGCTTTATTTCAAGAAGGTATTTAGTTAGACTTCTACCCTACTTAATTGAAATTGGTCAATTTCCAAGCTTACGCATTAAAATAAACTAGAAACGAGTAGGATTTCAAATCACTACGACTAAGATTGAGATGAGATCTAGTTAAGACGGATCGCTGTTTTCTGAAAGCAGATACAATACATCTTTAGGCTTGTATAACAATTTCATCTAAATTATTAATAAGGTTTCTTTCAATTGGATGTAAGTAGGTACTCCATTAACACTCTGGCACGGCAAGTGAATAATTGCTCCCAATTGATGTCATAAATTGGGATCCCGTAATTTCATTATCCATTACAATACGCTTCACACACCCTTTCAAGTGTTAAGTTAATGCAAAATAGGACGAGCTTAGTGTTGTACATAACTTCTTGTGTCTGTGGTGTATTTAAAAAATTTGCGCGATTTTGCATTTTCTGTCCAGTTTTGCATTAAATTAACACTTGGAAAGGTGTGGAAATGTGTGGTAATACAAAATAATTGAAAAGTTTAACAGTAAAAATTGCCATTTTTAGGTATAATCCCATATAATATTTTTGATGAAAATAAACCTACAGAAATAAAAATACTGAGTCAAATTTCTTACAAAAGCACCCAGCATTTTTACGTTTCTCTTGAATTTCCTAATCCTTTTATACAAACCTTGTCCTGATAATGGTAACAAACAAAATTCACCTCTGCCGAGACTGATGGAGCAAATTCTTTTTCTGAGTTGTATTCTAAATTATGGTAAACAACAACAGATATAAATATTTTTAGAAAGTTCTGAAATGTTTTAGAAGTATGTAAAATTACTTTCCAGTGGATGTCGGCGGCATCGGTGGCGTGTTCTTCGGAGCTTCCTTGCTGAGTATTATTGAAATAGTCTATTTATGCTGTATGAGAAAGAAGAGATAAAATTTATTATGAACATACGAGTACTTGTGTTCCATTCGCTGAATCTTATACCAAAGGCAAAGTTACGAAGCTACAAAATTTGGGATCAGATTGAATGCATAAATAAATATATTTATATAAATCGCGGCTTTCAGCACAAGAATCAGTGTTATTAATGAATCAGCACAATTTATTTACTATGTTTCTTATTTCTAGTTGTCAACTAATAAGGTACCAGTGTATCTAACGAAATAAATAATGTTTTTACTGTCTTTGCTGCATTTGTTTTGCCTTCTTTTACTTCAGACAATCAGTTACTGCTTGGTATAGTCACAAGTATTCTTACTGAAGATTGCCTCAGTACGTCAGGCGATCGAGCCCGTATCGAGAAGGGTTTTGTATTTTCATTCAATTCCCGCTTTGCTGTCGTGTTGAGTTTTATTTATCGGGTCTACGTGAACGCGTCCACACTACATAAAATCTGAATGCGATGGGAACGAACGAATGTTTTTGGGAAATTCGTTGGAAATATTGCAGACATGTGTCGAAATCCGTAAACTGGTCCGATCTTTGTTAGACAAATAAAGTGCCAATCGAAATGTTAATATTTGTTTAAAATCGACACTATTGTCAAGCACAAAGAACCTTGGAAATTTGATAAATTGCTCGTAGAGCTTATTGCCTTGCTTCTTTATTCAATAAAGTTTAAATTCGCTTATGAAGTACCTACCTACCACAGAGATCTAAGCACGGACAATAAATATGTGTTGATGATGCAATGTGATAGGTTAACTAGATAAATGTAATTGAGAAAACAAAACTTTCTACAATTGATTTTTCAATTTTATTACTTTTATTTCAGGTTTGGAATTCGTTCGATTCTTTCATTTCTATTCTATCCATAAAAGATCGGAATGTTAGCAACGTTAGGAGTTTTGTTCGGTAGAGTGGCTTGTAATCCCGGCCTACTTTTCTCGAGGGAGGAAGTCCCTCTGAAGGGACGTGAGCTATTGGTTTTGTTAAGTACCTCCCTCAAATCTATTGTGATTTAAATCTTCTTAAAAGAAGATGTAGAAATGGTATTGGGTAAAATTACTTGCTTATTCTTGCCTTTGAATCCTTGTTATATCAATATTGGCGCTCGAGGAGCTCGATGGCGCAGTGGTTAGCGCACTCAGCCTGCGGTTGCTAAAGTTAAGCAACGTTCGCAGATGCCAGTCATCGGATGGGTGACCGAAAAATTTCATCTCGAGCTCCTCCGTGCTTCGGAAGGCACGTTAAGCCGTTGGTCCTGCGCCTGATCTCTCTACGGTCGTGTCAGATTGCTGTCCCACCGAATTATGAGAGTGAAGGAATAGGGAGTGCACCTGTGCTTGCGCACTCACTTGTGCACTATAATATATCCTGCGTACCTGGCTGATCGTAAGATCGGCCGCCATGGCCGAATACGGCCGGATGGTATTATTTATATTATATCAATATTGTTGACTCACCATTCACGGAACAATAATCTTAATCTTCTTTTAAGAAGATTTTGTTTAATTGATTGTTGATTGATTTATTGATGATTGTTGACTTATTACATCCTCTTTGGGCATAATGAATTTCCAATGAATTTCAAAGAATTCAGAATCCTTTGGTATATTTACTCTATGGCTATACTCTATGCTCGTTTATTGACTTGACAATTATTTCAAGAAATGTTTTGTACACTTTATATTTCTTTAATATTTATATAAATATTTTACTTTTACTTCGACTTCAGCACCAATAATGAAGCAAGTTTTCTTCATGATATTTATATTAACCCCAGACCTGAGCAACAGTTTGTTCAGTGAATATGCTTGGGATGTGACTTCGAAGATACCAATAGGTAAGAATTATGTGTTTGTGATCGTGTATAAACGATACTAAACGCAATTTCATTTGTCATGCAATATAAATATTTAAGTTATAGCATGGTGGCTCTCAGTGAAAACTCCTACATTTTAATTCATGACCAACAAATGAAATTTACAAAAGAAAACAAAGACTGGCCAAATTGTAGCTTAAAAAAGTGGGATTTTCTGATGATGAAACGGGGAATCGCAATATTCTCGGCTAGGATCCGGCTGATCCGGCTAGGATTATAGCTTATTTGAGGATCAGTTCCGCCTCCAAACTGGTATAGGCAGGCACCAGTCTTCTGTATTATAGGTACATGCGCTAAATTGTTCACCCGGCGATTGTTAAACCTATTTTTTTTGTGGAAAGAATACCAAAATCTTGTATTAAACTAAACTAAAGTACTAAACTTTCGTCCATGCTATTCTCCATGTCTCTTTTCCGATTCATTCTTTTCAATTCTTAAATTACAGACCCGTTCAAAAACTGCAATCAGAGCATATGCCACGTGCCATGCGAAGGTGCCGGGTGGCCGCCAGCCTGCCCCAGTGTGGTGCCGACCTGCCTCTCAGGGTGTGCCTGCGTGGCCTTGTGTCCTCAGGAAGTGGGCATAAAGTCAGTCGTCTGCTACGAGACCAAGTATTGCCTCGAGACCAGACGACGATTCTTGAGACGACGCAAGACTACACTCCCAAATCCTGAAGGCTAAAAATCTTATTGGGTTGATTGGCTACCCTTGTGGAAATGCTGTGAGTCTGAAGACAAAATTTTAATGAGTGGATTTGTGCTTCATTTATTTTGACTCAATTTAAGAGATTTTATTATTTTCTTTTCATATTGAATAATATACACTACGTTTTTGTAAGTATTTTGAGTTTTTGTCAAATTCAGATAGGGAGAAAACATTCAAAAGAAAAAAACTGAAATTGCAGTGAAATTAACGAAGTGTTTGGACAAAACATAAAATTAGCTGAGTAATGACACAGCTAAAAATAGCATTGTTAGAATTCATAAATAATTATCGCTAAAACTCAATTAAGGTTGGGTACAATGGAAAATTTACTCTGCCTCCAACCTTTTAAAATTTATCGTGTCGTAAATGCGGTCGTTTGAAATTTACGAGATAAATTTTTATCGCTATGCGTACTTTCGGTGGTTTAGACGAGGTTCAAAGGAATTCCTGGTTTATTGTGCCAAAGGAGGTTAATTTACGTGCGCTAAATGTTTAGTCATTACCTTTACGCTTGACGACTGGGCATGCAAATAAAAGAAGATAGACCATTGTCAGTACCATTGTGGAGTGTGTACTATTAGCCCCTCTGGGACCTGAATTGGGGTCTGATACAAACAAAAAGTTTCGTGACTTCATAATTCATAAAGCATAAACCTGTGACCTATGAGAAGCTACAATTCACACCACTTCTCCTTATTGTAGATATCTGAAATTCCTAGATATACTACAGTGTATTGTATGTGTAAATTATACACTTTCATGGCAAGTTATTTTCTACCAACTTATGCGTCTGCGTTCTGCAACTTACTACGGTTAAGTAATAAGCTTCATAGTACAAGCGGCGTGATGAAATTTCTCATCCCCTTGATACCTTCTCATAAATGATGTACTTTCAATTAATAAGCAGCTATTAAATTTAGCGCGCCTGTCGGCACTTAGTGAAATTAAGCAACAGAGCTTACCGCTTAATAAGGTTTTGAGAGGTGCTTTTTATTTCCTATAGGATATTGCAGAAGTATTCGGTAACACATTAGTAAAAAAAAAACCCATATGAAAACAATGTTTCATTTACCCAAAACCATATTTGAGCAATCATACCCTGCTCACTCACTTGTCAAACACAAAACTATTCAAACTTTTGCATTGTGTGCACGAAAGTTGCGATATTAGTCACTTTTCTAACAAGTCTTAGTCACTCATATATGATACAAGTATATATGAAAACCTATGAGAAAAGAACAGCCACATTGCTTCACAAGGACATATAATTACATTCATACAATACCTGTTATTTAGACAATTTTGTTAAATTGTCTAAATAACAGGACTTTATGGGAGTCTGTGAATGTGTAGAAAAACACTTAGCTGAAATAACGAGACCAAAGTTCGGCATGCTACGTCATCTTCCATTTAAAATACATTATACTTCGTTGTAGCATCCTAGGAGATTTAATAATAACGTATAGTATGTTTCCAACGTACTGCATCATCACACGAATTTTAGACATAATAAATAAAAAATTAAATCGTTCTATTGACTACCGCGCCTAGCACCTCAACCTGCCGACAGGGGGCGGGGGCGATCATTAGTTTTCTGTGTGTTGCATCATCCGCGTGCGCGCCGATTTAAAAACGTAATTTTATTTAAATTTAAGCAAATTTTGTGTATTTGTGCTAGTGAAAATGGGGAAAAAGACGAAAACCAAAACAGAGGATAACATCAGTGCAAAAATAAGCTTCTGGAGAAGAAGTTTTTCTCGACAAACGTTCACGGATACCCGGCGTTTTTTGTTCAAATGAAGGTTTGGACTAATTTGTGTAGAAATACATAAAGTTAAGGTCAGTAAAGTGTTTTTTCTAAGTATTTACGTAATAACTTAGGAATCCAGGGATTTTGTTCATGATAGATAATACCACAGCTATCTTCTATATTAACAAGATGGGAGAAATTCCCATATTATTTAAAGGTTATGTCCATTGAGAAATGGCAGTGGTGTACATGATGAACCGACTGGGATTATTGTGCTCAATATCGGCCAAACCAGCCTTGTTACCCAATTTTATTGTCATTAACTGTTCCGGAAAGTTTGTATTTTGAACCACATGAAAAAGTGTTACTTACACCGTCGCATTACTTGTGGCCCATCCTTACACTGGTGGGCTTGAGCAGGCTAGCGTTCGCGTGTCAGTCATTAGATACTTAGTGCTGCTACATTTGTTGTCTCAAAGTGCCTTGGCACAATATAAATACGGCGTATAAAAATTGGTATAATTTAGACAAGTCAAATAATTTAAATATGTTCTAGGTGCTATTCTGATTAACATAGGTTTTATGTGATCATTAAAAAAAAAAAAAAAAAAAAAAAAAAAAAAAAAATAAAATAAAAAAAAGTATGGCGCAATAACTATATTTATTTTCTTAATATCTGTTATTATATATGAATTTACCTACTATGGCCTATTATTACCTATTATTCATTGTACATGACTTTAGAATTGCCAACAGATAAACGTCATAAAACTTATGAAATGGTGGCTGATATGTCTTCTAGAAACTCGGTTAAGGGAATTTGTTTCTTTTTTGGGCACCTTAACCGCAGCTTGTATTGAGGTGTCTTAAGGCTGGATGTAGGCACACTAAACTCCTTGAGAGAGAAATATTAATCCTTGCTACCCAAGAAAAGCTACGTAGCTAATATGAAAATTAAGCCTTAACAACAGGATAACATTATATGACGGAGTAATAAAATTGAATTTATTGATAAAGCTATAAGTCCTCGGGCTGCATTTGGAAATATTTTCCTATGCCTCTTTATCAGGGTAGAAAGCTGTTTGTTAAGGAGCAACTATCCATGGAAATTAGTCTTTGTAAGAGGAAAAGAGACATATTAATTTTGTATAATTAAGCAGCCTTTATGGGAATAAAATTCTATTGCAAGTATTTAATTAAATACAAGTTTGCTTTTCTATGTGGTGGCACGAGATGTCATCCGAAAAGTATTCAATATGTACTTCACTCGAGTTCGACGATGGAACAACATACGTACGACCAGTAGTATTTCCTCAGTGGTAGCACGAGATGTTATCCGGAAATACAAGTTTGCTTTTCTAAGTGGTGGCACGAGATGTCATCCGAAAAGTATTCAATCTGTACTTCACTTGAGTTCGACGATGGAACAACATACGTACGACCAGTAGTATTTCCTCAGTGGTAGCACGAGATGTTATCCGGAAATACAAGTTTGCTTTTCTAAGTGGTGGCACGAGATGTCATCCGAAAAGTATTCAATCTGTACTTCACTTGAGTTCGACGATGGAACAACATACGTACGACCAGTAGTATTTCCTCAGTGGTAGCACGAGATGTTATCCGGAAATACAAGTTTGCTTTTCTAAGTGGTGGCACGAGATGTCATCCGAAAAGTATTAAACATGTACCGACTTCACTTGAGTTCGACGATGGAACAACACACTACCAGTAGGTAGTAATGGATTTCCTCAGTGGTAGCACGAGATGTTATCCGGAAATACAAGTTTGCTTTTCTAAGTGGTGGCACAAGATGTCATCCGGTAAGTATTCAAAAGTACTTCACTCGAGTTTGACGATGGAACTACATACTACCAGTAGTAATTGATTTCCTCAATGGTAGCACGAGATGTTATCCGGAAATAAAGTATCTAAAAATGGGGATCAAATGATATAATTGTAACCTTTATTTCATAAGTGATGGCACGAGATGTCATCCGGAAATAAAATAAAATCAAATCAAATCAAATATTTACATTGCGATTG
The DNA here is from genome assembly GCA_958496325.1 of Nomophila noctuella. NCBI lineage: Eukaryota > Metazoa > Arthropoda > Insecta > Lepidoptera > Crambidae > Nomophila > Nomophila noctuella. The sequence continues at coordinate 6,927,040 of OY292491.1, read as the reverse complement.
TAGGTACATTATGGTCTTAAAACTAGCTCTCACTTCAGCTACAATTTGCCAATTTGATGGCATGCAATATTATAAGGTCCATCATAAAAAACTTAAAATGTTATACATTTATTAATCAAATACAAATACAAATATTTATTCATAAAACAGGTGGGTTTTACATTTCTATGTTGCGATCGAGGATTTATTTGAGTAAATAAATACTTGTGGTAGAATATCCTCCCTTTCCATATTTATTTAACAATATTTGACATGCTTATCGTTATTGGAAAAAATAATTATTTAATTTACTAACAGTAAACAATCAGATTCTTTAACCAAATAACAAATGAAAGTTTTATTATAACTACAATGGATTAAGTTTTATAATTTTACATATAAGATAAAATTAAGTTAGAAATTTTAATTTTGTTAAACATTATTGTTATAAATATGAATATTATAATCATGAATCATTTTCAAAATCATATAAATTAAAATCATTGTAATTAATAAACGAAAACAAATGTACATAATTTTAAAAATTTTGCTTTTTTAAGTGGTGACAAGATGTCATCCGAAAAGTATTCAAAAGGAGGTAGTTGTACCTACTGATACCTAACATTGATCAATTTTAAAACAGATATGGGCATTATTGGGAAGGAATTTATTGGGAGCAGGTATGCAGGCATAGCCAATCTCACCGTAGACTTAAACCAGAATGATTTTTTGAAGTTGACATTGTATTAGGTAGTATTAAAAAGTATTTAAATAGGTGATTTGAGTTTTATCAAACAAGAGAATATTGGATCCACACCATGAAGAGACCATGAATTGTCGCCATCTCATTTTCCCATCACTGGATAAAAGCTTCATAAATATTGATTGGTGATCAAAGTGTGAAACGGGACAAAAATTTATTTGGAGAAAATTTAGAAGACAATGTCAGATCGATCAAGTTTATTGATACATCTAGCCTGAAAATAAAGAAATTGGCTCCTCAACATCCTTCTGCATATCGCAGATCAACGTCTACAACCTCGCATGGGAACTTGTCAATGCCTCCATATCCAGTGAACTGACCATGCACAAGCACGCGTGTGGCGTGGCCCACGTGTACGCTCGCCACTACCCGCACCAGCTGCGTCGCCGCCGCCAGCTGCATGCTGGGGCCCGCGCAGCCGCCGCTCCTCCCTGCCTCTGCGCCGCCGCCGCCATGTCCGAAGGCCGACAGAGACGCCCTGGAGGTACTTCATGCTGGTCGTATTCAGTATCTTTTGCTAAACTGGCTTAATATTGCCTGTGTCCCACGGGTCTTAGTTAAAGTTATGTAAGTTGGAGGTTACTCGAACACGGTTCAAGAACAGACTTACCTACCGGCTTTAAAAATTATAGGTTTGATGGTATGGAAAACCTTATGAAATTAACAGCAATTGTGTCATGTAGTACAGGGGCAAGTTTTGTTACCTATTTTTTAAATCTGATTCCAAAGAGTATCATTGATTTATTCTAAATTCGAAGCACTATATATTTACTTTACAAAGACATTTTAAACATGAACATTCAAACAGCCAATAAGTTATGTCTCAAGACTCTTAAATGGCAACAATTGCTCTGACTTAGGATTATTAATGAGTGTGTCAGTCGATTTTTAAATAGTGCGTTTAGGGCTAGACCGAATCTACCCAAATATGTAACGCAGATTTTGTACTATCTCATATTTGTAAGCTATTTCCTAGGGAATCATTAGACCTGGATGTAATAAACTTATTAAACTGGTTGAGACGTTAAGACTTATTAACAGTAACAACATAGTATTTAACAAACCTAGTACTATTATTATTATAGATGACCTCGTTAAAACATCGACGTCCTATAAGGCGAATCAAAAACTGTCCTTTCACATTACACTAATAATAATTCTATTTTTCCAGCGAATGCCTTAAAAAGCAGGTGAGAGGTGCTAGTGCGCAGAAGGTAAGCCGCTGGATAAAGCAAGTGCTGGGAGATAGCGGCACCAAAGTGCGCGGGTCCTGGGGCACAGCCCGCGGCGCGCGGCCACGTCGCCGGCGCCGCGCGCGGGCTGCTCCGCCGGCGTCATCCGGCTGGAGGACCTCCCCTAGTTGTTTGTTGTTGTTGTAACCTTTGGCGGGTCCACGCCAAGCAGGGCTTTATCTGACGCAATACTTAAATTACCTTATAATAAGTTCCTATGTGCCTACCTCTAGTATTATGCTGATTAAGAGACTGATATGTATTAGGAAAATGGTTTAAAAGCGATAAACATTGTTAAATTCAGTCGCTTTTATTATTTATTCTGCAATTATTTGATCTGAACATCTACGTTATTATTAAATCTCCTAGGATGCTACAACGAAGTATAATTTATGGTTAATTGAACTTACCTTAAGTGAAGTTCAACCAAAATTATACGAGTTGTAGCATCCGTAGAGATTTAAGATCCCTACCCTCCCAAGTAACCCCTGTTTTAATAGTGTTGCAGAATAAAATGTCAAGGAATACTCTAAAATAAATGATCGCCCCCGCCCCCTGTCGGCAGGTTGAGGTGCTAGGCGCGGTAGTCAATAGAACGATTTAATTTTTTATTTATTATGTCTAAAATTCGTGTGATGATGCAGTACGTTGGAAACATACTATACGTTATTATTAAATCTCTACGGATGCTACAACTCGTATAATTTTGGTTGAACTTCACTTAAGGTAAGTTCAATTAACCATAAATTGTCGGCGCCAAAATTCGATCGCGTTTTTTCCGCCGTGTGTGTCTCTAACTTTTTCCGCCGTGTGTGTCTCTAACTTAGGACTAAAAATATCTACTAAACAGGCAGGAAACATAGCTCGTGTGCTATCATCCTACGTGGTGTGTTTTCACACATGTTGGGCTCGCATAATCGAATCGTGACTTGGATGAGCGCGCATGATAACCCTGCATACGGAGAATAGAAATATTCAAAGGCGCCATGTTTTCTTATGCAGATTACGACCCTAAGCATTATAAGGTTGGGTAATATTAATATGTAAGACGAAGAAAATGTGTATGCTATTACGATTGACTAACATGATTTTGTTACTTCGATGTTTTTAGAATATGATGGAAAATACAATCAGGTATTAATACAATTATTTCCACTCGTTAGTCATTTTATACGAGTAATTAATTAATTAAGGTAATTAATTTTTCGAAAATTTGCTGATATTTTTAACAAAAATACTGAAATAAAATAAACATGCCCTTTTCCTTTTCATATTTATTATAATATCTTAATAATTTACAGTCATTTTATACAGTATTACTATCTAAAATTATAACCTAATCATTGTGAAAAATTGTTGGATATGAAATACCTACGAGTGTTATGAAAGTGATGTTCATAAAGTTGACATTATGGCCGACGGTTTATTATAATAAACTTAATATGTAGTTTTCAATGACCCATATAAATTCATAAATTCAAGAGCTAAGTATTTCTGTCCAAACATTCGTTTTTTTTTAATGCACTAATTTGGTCGTACTTTAAGTATTCAAACACACTAGGCCGAAAAAAACGACCGAAAGTCGGCGGGCTGACGCCCGCGTAATGTATTTTAAATGGAGGATGACATACCGTACCGAAATAACGACGCGTCATATTGTACAGGAAATGAACGTCTGTCGCGTTTTTAGGGTTCCGTAGCCAAAATGGCAAAAAAACGGAACCCTTATAGATTCGTCATGTCTGTCTGTCTGTCTGTCTGTCTGTCTGTCTGTCCGCCAGTCTGTCACAGCCTCTTTTTTCCGAAACTATAAGTACTATACTGTTGAAACTTGGTGAGGGGATGTATTCTGTGAACCGCAACAAGGTTTTCACACGAAAATAGAAAAAAAATAAAAAAAGTGGGGGGTCCCCATAGTCAGAACTGAAACTCGAAATATTTTTTTTCATTGAACATATACGTGTGGGGTATCTGTGGATAGGTCTTTAAAAATTATATTGAGGTTTCTAATATCACTTTTTTCTACAGTGAATACTTTGCGTGACAGACCCTTCCAAAGTGGAAAAAAGTGTGTCCCCCCCCTCTAACTTCTAAAATAAGAGGATGATAAAACTGAAATAATTATATAATGTACATTACCATAAAAACTACCAACGAAAATTGGTTCGAACGAAATCTATTCAGTAGTTTTTTTAATACATTATACATATATCTATCATTATACATATTAATCTTTTTGAATATCTTTGTTAGTCTCTTCATCTCATTTTTTATAAGTACATACTTTTTTTTATACTGTTGCATGTTGTGGTTATCTATAATTATAAGTGCAGTTAAGGATTCAACCTATGTAATTGTGTTATTGTAGATGTATTGCTGTAACTTATGTTGATAATCCAATAAATAAATAAATAAATAAATAAATAAATAAATACGTCAAAAATAGAATTTGTACCGAACCCTCAGTGCGGGAGTCTGACTCGCACTTGGCCAATTTTTTCTGCTTAGTGTGTTTCTGCACTAAAGTCGTCCAGGGTTATATGTATTTTCGTTTGTAGGTAAACAAATGCATGCTCCATGCACATAGCAAAACTTTTGTAAATCAGGACATATCGCTTTACTTATAGTTAAAATTATAATATCCATCATTTTAATATTTTAGGTCATCCATGTAATGAATATTGTGTTAACCATAGCGGTTTTAATCCCCGCGGCAACTGCATAGCAATGGAATGAAAATTTAATTATGAAAATTAACAAGCATAATCGGATTTGAGCTAACGAGATTTGTGTAATGATCTAACAACGATTCAATAGAATTTTAATCACGAGAACGCAAGTAGAAGATTATTGAAATACTCCAAAGAATATTTAGCTTGCACCGCGGGATTTTGCAGATCTAATTAATTGTAAGCTAATTAATCATAAAACCATCAGCTCAACATTATCGTTAATAAATATCTGCAGACATGATCCCCTCTGAGCTATTGGAGCTATGTCTGCAGAGCGTATATTATTATTTAACGTTTTTCGTAAGTAACTTTCTTCATTAGGTATGTAGGAATTCAATTTCTGTCAAGCTTGTGTTGAAAAGTACATGCAAAAAAGACATCCAATCCCCAAAATTTGACACATTGCCCTCAGGCATATGACGAAAAACCATAGCGTTGTAAATGTGCTGCAAGATATTTCTTGCCGGAAAAGATTTCAGTAAAACCAAACTCAAAAGTTGTTTGTTCTAAAACTTTGCCTTTGAATGCCTTTGAAAGCACTCAAGCCAAATCAGCGCGCATGGCATTTTCCATTCAAGGCATTTCGGTCTGTGACGCCGACCTTTTAAGGTAAAATAATATAAAGTCCTAGTGTGTTTGTGCACTCTTTTGTGATTTACAATGAACTTTGCGATGTTGGGTTTCGCCTTAAATACATTATCAGGGGTATTTTTTATGTTACGAACAATAGTTTCACCTGATGGTTAGTGAACATCGCTGCCATGAACATCAACAACCGCAATAGGATCGCAGATGCGTTGCCTACCCTTAAGACCCCATACCCGCCCCAACTGAGCTTTGGCGACCTTACTCAATAGCAGAAACATTGTTCAACAGTTACGAAGTGCTACTTCTCTGTGGTCTTCTGTAAAGAGAAGGTAATTGCCCAGACGAGCGGATCATACAAGGGGAAGTTTCACTTACCTCTCTTAAAATGAGAATTCACGTACACATTAAGCGGTCAGCTAGGTACTTAAGTTCTCGTACGTTCGATTCGCATTTACATAATATATTAAGGTGGGGTCTTCAAACTTGTTTACGTAGTTTTCTCTGTACATTTGCTAATGAAAGTGGTTCATTAACCCCAGTGGATTTAGAAACATTCATTGATAAGGAAGGGCCGAGACCAAGACTTTTTTAACCATATAAAGATGAAACCTAATTTGTGATTATGAACTTAAGTGGAATTTATTTTTTATATTTACACATTGAATATTGTTGTATTATTTTATTTTATAAAAGGTATATCTTATCAATATTACTTCGAGTTGTATAGATTTAGATAGTACTTTATACAAACTGGCAGTAGTCTTGATTCCTTACCAAGCATTCACACCGTGGACTAAAGTCTATGTATAGAAAGACACAAGGCGGAAAAACGCGACTGAAATTCGGCGTGACTACGCCTGCCATGTACGAGTATTTTTAATGGAAATGATACAGCATGCCGAAATTACGTCACGTAATTTTGTAAAGAAAATTAATTTCCGCCGAACTTCGGTTGCGCTTTTTCGGCTTAGTGTTTTTTTACACTAATGCTCGTATTAATAAATCGTACTCAACTCTGAGCTCGATCTTGAGTGCGAACTTGATATGTGATTCTCATACAAAACAGTACCACAAGATCGCGCTCAAGTTCGATCTCAGAGTTGAGTGCGAATTATTAATACGAGCCTAAGACCCTTAGACGATTTGACTAGGAGTACAAAAATAGTTCTGGTTTCCACAACGGCGTTCAGGCCGCCTCGCCGCATCAGGTGACCGGGTCGGGTTCCTTGTCCTTACTCAGCGGGCTGCCAGCGGGCTCGCCCTCGCCGCTGTTGCCGCTGGTGATGGCCACTGAGGTCAGGGGCACCTGGGAAAAGTGAAAATAAGGTTAATGTTAAATATAAATTTCGAATCCCTCGCCTGGCAGCACCAGCTTTATACTCGCTGCTCTTTTTAACAAAATAGTGAAGGTTCGTTTTCCCACGCTAGTAAAATATAAAATAAAGTTAAATTAATAATTAGATGGTTATTATTTGGCTAAACCCATTAGTTAAGGTACTATCCTCATCTCCATTTCAGAACTGCTGGTATGCGTCCTCCCCTTCAGCAGTTTCGACCTGGTTACGAGGATGGTGGATTACCACAGAAAATAAAAAAACTGTCCATATTGTGTTAGTGTTGAGGTACTCTGCTGTGTATCTTTCTTTATTTGTACAAATTCGTATTGTCTCCTAATTTTCAAGAAGCAAACTGTAGATGACGCATGTTTTTCATACTAATGAAGTGATTAGGTCAATCAATCAATCAAAGGAGAAGTAAAACAAACGACACAATTGGACACGGTCTTAGAATATATCTTTTGTTGTAGTGGTACTTACAAGAAAAAAGCGTACCTACAGTGAAGGAAGGTTTTTTTAAAACGTACACAATACGAAAGTAACATTCTCAACATACATAAATATTTTCTAGAACTATACCTTCCGAATCATTATTGGCATGGAGTGTCCTATTTTGTGATTTGAAACTTGCATTTCTTATTTGAGAGTTGCCTTCAAGCTTGTTATTTACTCGAGAAACTTCCAACGAGTAGTTTGCCTTGCGCTTCAGAATGTAAAGAGTTTCGGCCCGGAATATTTGGAAGTTGTTAGTATGTAGAATGTATAGGTGTATTCCTCATTCCTTGAATTAAATTTTCATGAATGTAGATAATATTTAATGAATGCGACTGTTTCTTTCATATGAGCTAAATATATGTACATGTATGTAATACAAATATAAGGATTACGACTTTTTGTTCATTAGTTCTTTTTGTATTTTATTTAAGAGAAAATACATTTAAACACGTACCTATAGTCAAACTGAGAAAGTTTTTGCTTTAAAAATGACCTTGTGGTTATTTTGTAATAAGTAATCATAGGAGATTAGCGCGTCAAACAAACAAACAAACAAACTCTTCAGCTTTATTATATCAGTATAGATTAGTTTCGATTCAGTCGTTTCTTCGAGCTAATAATTTACCAACGGTATCTCGCCTTACCATCTTAAAAGATAAATATACTGAATAGAGACCAAGAGTTGGCACAAGTTGACAGCGCGGCGGGCGGCTGCTTCCGACGTTGGGCGGAAGCGTCGGCGATGATAATTCTTATAATATCCGATATTTGCACCCAGCGCCTCTCATAAAACGCAGTTATTTGATGTGGATACCACTGGACCTTTTGGGTGAAATTGGAATTCATGCATGTATCAAGATGTTTTTATCGAGGCTTATTTGGATATGAACTAGATTTAATAATTTATCAGAAAAGTTATGATTTTTTTTTTGAAGATTTCTTTAATTTTTCTAATTAATGTCTTTACCTACTAGTGCTAAAACAACTCTGAATCAAAATTTTCATACACATGGAATCTGCTTATTTTTATCTATAAAACCATACATAAACTAACGGCCAAGCCCAAGATCCTATGGAGTTTTGCCATTCTCCTTTCAAAAATATAGTTTAGTTCTTCATCGCACGGTTGACGCTTTATTGGTCTAAATGAAATAATTGAAAAATTATGGGAGTTTTCTATCTTAAATAATTACTGTCCTCTGGAAACATATTACACATAATATGTTGGTGTCGTGACTGTCGTGTCTTCCTCGTTAACTGGAAAAATCCTTGGCAAGTAATTACTTGGCTTAATTAAGCCGGGTCTTTTCACCGCCATCTGCAAGTGACCAAGACTAACGAAGGCTGGAAATTACACGTCACAATAGGAACCACCATAGAGAAATGTTCTCGCAACCGCTTTTGTGAGACGTGACATGGATTCTCTCTTTGTCACGTAGTATAGTAATACGTACATAGCAAAGGTCGTCAGTACCTTAAATGGATTTTGAGCAATCTACCTTTTTGATGGAACATGTTAGTTTTTTTTATTTGTTCTGGGGATAGTGGAATTGAGTTATGATTCAGACGAAGGTCTTTGTGTGCTTTTACAGTGATGCATACTCATAGTATGAGAATTTAGAAATGTAATGCAGGTTTGGTTTGGACAACTTTGTGTCAACTAACTACTAGTAAAGACGACTTCTGTTGGATCAAGAAGTTTCTAGAGCATGGTTGTTTCTATTTGTATTCTTTGATTCTATGTTATAATTAACTTATATAAAGCTTAGCAATTAGGGCAAAAATAATTAGTCTGTAGCTTGTTCATCACTTTGATAAAGTAAATTGAAAACAATCTCAGAAAAAACTTCTTTTAATTAAGATAAATCAAATTTAGAAGCTAATTAACACTGTTTCGTCTAGCTCCAGAGTTCGTTAGCGTAGTAAAACGACGCTTCAGTTGAATATAATGTTACTTTGTTTTCAGAGTACGTGACGTTAAGTGTAGGAACACACTAAACGGAAAAAACGCGACCGAAATTCGCCGGCAATGCATTTTCTATAACAATATAAAGCATGGCCGTCTTTCACCCATTAGGGGCCCTGGGCCCATGGGCCTTTTAATCTCTGGTTTGGTAATCGTGCACGTTCTGGGAGCCCGTTCGATTGTCGGGGCCCTGGGCACGTACCAACTGTGCCCAATGGGAAAGAGGAATCTGAAATTACGCGACGTAATTTTGGTATGGTGTGTCATATTCCATTTAAAATACTTGGCAGGCGTAGTCACGCCGAACATCGGTCGCGTTTTTTTTCCGCCTAGTGTGTTTGTACAAGATATTTTGTGTCACGCGTGCTCTAAACGAAATATAGGCAGATTACGTAAATATATGAGGAGAGGAGCTCTTGACGTATTGCATTGAGTATGTAAGTAGGTAATACAATTTAGGATTATGTGAGAGTATCTTTCCTTGGCGGATGGTGAGTTAGCTGAATTATGATGGCTTAAGTGTGTTTTTTTTCTCAAAGGATCCATTCTTGAGATATTAAAAGCACCAAAGTATTTTACTTTAATTTTTTAAGGCCTGATTGAGACAATGAACAATACCCTCCGGCCGTATTCGGCCATGGCGGCCGATCTTACGATCAGCCAGGTACGCAGGATATATTATAGTGCACAAGTGAGTGCGCAAGCACAGGTGCACTCTCTATTCCTTCACTCTCATAATTCGGTGGGACAGCAATCTGACACGACCGTAGAGAGATCAGGCGCAGGACCAAAGGCTTAACGTGCCTTCCGAAGCACGGAGGAGCTCGAGATGAAATTTTTCGGTCACCCATCCGATGACTGGCATCTGCGAACGTTGCTTAACTTTAGCAACCGCAGGCCAAGTGCGCTAACCACTGCGCCATCGAGCTCCTCAGACAATGATATGTTGAGACAATGATAGAACTTAATAAAGAAAATTAAAATGAAATTAGTACGCCCGGATTGTAATACCGATAAAGACTTACTTATTAGAACGATTTAGCTTTAATAAAGATTAATTTTGAGAGAGTCTCTCTTCATTAAAACTTGTTGATATAATTAAGTTGAGCGTTGCCTCGCTGGGAGACCGGAGATATTGTTACCTTCGCCCACTTTTCATTTTCTAGGCACCTAATTACATACATATAGTACCTATGTATGAAACAGAAAGACGCACATAATACTTACTAATAAAACAGCACTTTATTTAGAAACAGTTTTAAATAACTTTTAATAGCTTGTTTGGAAAAGAACATCATGTTTACGAAGTTTCTACCCGCGCCTTTTCTCGCGTTATCAAGATTTCTGTTTTTCACATGGGAGCATTTAATCGGGATAAAAAGTATCCTATCATCTAAGTCAGCCCATACCCTGCCTGTCCTACCAAATTTCACCAAGATCCGTTCAGTAGTTTCAGCGACAGCGTGATTGATGGACAAACATCCAAACCACAAACTTTAACATTTATAATGTTAGTATGATCCATGGATTTATTTTCCTTTCTGAGACGCCGACTGAATATAAATTGACGAACGACATCTGAATATCACATTAAAGACACATCGAAATTCAAAATACGTAAGGGTAACTTCCTTTTTTATGATGAGGCTCAGCCTCCTTTATAAATCAATAATTAATTGGAATCCTATTCAATCCCCAAATGGATATTGAATGAAAAGTAAAGAAATTAATGTCTCAATGGAGAGGAAAGGCAGCCATTATTTAAATCGCCATAATGACGAGAAATTGGCTTAATCGTTAAGCATACCAAATACGATCTGGCTATTTCAAAGTCGAGTGATTTAAAATATACTAGAACGTACTGGAAATTGAATATCGAATAATAGATCACGGATCGGGTATTATGTTTGTGTGCATGAGAATTATTGCTTCGTCGTTTTTGCTTTCAATCAATACATAGTATAAAACAAAGTTGCTTTCGCTGTATGTCCGTATGTATGCTTAGATCTTTAAAACTACGCAACGGATTTTGACGCGGTTTTTATTAATAGATAGAGTGATTCTTAAGGAAGGTTTGTATGTATAATACATGTAAGTAAGTACCACGGGCGAAGCCGGGGCGGGCAGCTACTTTCTTATAAATACTTTCCAATTTCCATCCTGCCATATTTAACCTGTTAATAATGAACATTGCAATAACTATGATTTATTTTTAATTATCTTTAAAAGCGTGTCTGAGTCTATTTGAGAATTTTGACTAACGATTTTGTTTTTGTAGATTTGAATCATTAACACACCCTTGCACAGCTGCGTTTCATATTGGGCCGCGATGAAAATATTATGTTAATTGTCACTCAGATTAATGTAAATAAGTCAAAGTTATGACCACTGCATCATTTAGCATTTCTGTTACTGCTGATATTGTCATGATCGTATCTGGTGCACTGCATGTGACGGAAAGCGTCAAAGGTAGTGCTAGCGATACCTACTGCAGATCGAAATGTGACGATAGTACTATGAATTTCTACAGACGTTGAATGTACGTACAGATACCGCATTGCAACGTCGAGGAAAATTCTATAATAAAAAGCTTTTACTAAACAGAAAATTTAAAAAAAAATAACATGACGAAATGGTCCCTTCGTCGACACGCAAAAGAGTTCTATTTCACGGGAAACTGGCTTTGATGTCTGTTAACTAACCATAGACACAGCGGTGCATATCTGCGCATCCGACGGCCTCGGCGGCGGCGACACCGCTGCATCGAACCGCAGGTCGAGTTGCAGCATGAACACAGCTGCGACCAACGTTGTTATCGACACCGACAGCTGCGCCGCCGCCACTCCCACGCATGTTGTGCTGCCGCATCTGAATAGAGATGGTGTTATAGTCAGCTGATCAAAGTCACAATGAAAAGCAATGGGATATAGGGATAGAAGTAAATAACTAAATAAATTCTTTGGACTACCACACCAATTGCGAACCCCAAACTAAGCTCAAAGCTTGTACCATGGAAGCTAGGGAACGGATTGACATACTCAAATATTTTTTATAATATCGAAGACTCGAGAACACAAACATTTGCCCTCAGCGGAATTCGAACCCGCGACTCTTGGTTTTGTAGCCAGGGTCTCTGACCACTAGTAACTAGACCAACGAGCCCGTCGATCGAAGTAATGAGGCCCACACCTAATATTAGGTGTAAAGGGCAAGAAGTTGCTTATTAGACCGCGGTTTCGATTACCGCAAACATTTGTGTGCATGAACGAACATGTCTGTTTGCCCTGGTCTGGGTGTTAAATGTTGGATACATATAAAACAAAGATAAATAAACAAATACTTCACTACATCACATACATTGATCTGATCCGTGTTAAGCACTTATGTGACAGATATCAGAATCAACAGTGGTACCTATACAAATATACTTAAATAGATACATATGACACCCATACCAGGACAAATAGACATGTTCATGCAAACAAAATGTTTGTCCTGTGCTGGAATCGAACCCGCGACCTGGTCTGATATAGTCAACTCGTTGACCAAAACAACAAACGGCTCGTCATGGCAAAAATAATATTTAGTCTATATCGAGTAATATATAGAACATGAATTGTATTTGTACCAAACAAGTAAAATACAATATAAATTAAAAGCTTAATCTAATAACCCGATAGTAATCATTCAACTCGTATTATACAAAACTGTCAGAGTCAGAAAAGTTATAGGTTAGACTGAAAGTTGCCTTGTTAATTATTTTCATCTTCTTATCTTAATAATTAGTACACCAATAAACTGTGAATGGACATTAGACAGCGATAATTTTAAAACAACATTTGTGTGCATAGATATTGGAAATATAAACAGAAATGTTATTTTTGATTCCGTGCCTCGTTAAAAATCATCTTACCGACAGTTTTGTAATGTGAAGAGTACATAATTATGTATGTAAATATGAAAGCAAGGAAACGTTCAAATTAAATATAATTGGCTCAATCTGAAGAGGGCGAATCAGCCTTCCAGTCACATTGGAAATACTTTTCCATTCGGAAATGGAGTTTGAGATCAAGCCCCGGTATATTATTTAATATTTATGCGAAGAAGATCATGTTATATGCGTCTAAAAAACTTTTCTGGTTGACAAGACGACATTTATTATTACCTACGACTTAATTATATTTTTTACTAAGAAGACATCGAAATTGAAAATGACAACACAAGTGAAGAATTTTAGCAAAGTGAACATGAAAATGACGTGCTGAAATAAAGATATCCTTCTTTACGGGAAAAGGGTCTACTATTTTTACTGCATAGGTATAGTGTGTTATTCTTAATTCGGTACGCTCACGTTTAAAAACGACACTGAATCGGCCATTCTTCTTTTACTTTTAATTTAATAAAATAAACTTTAGTTTGAAGCAAGCTAAGCAACAGCAATAAATAAATACCAGTTAAAAGCAACAAGTAGTGTGGAGGAGTAGGTCACACCTCCTTATATATGTATAATCGATGCATGCATTTACTAGGGCTGTTAATATAGAGACATAGCGCATCAAACATCTCATTTATTCCGCTTCGAAAGCCAACACATTGCAAACAGAACAAAGAAAAAGTGAACAATTCTTACCCAATATTCATAAGCGATCTTATGCAGAAGGCGCACATAGCTACGTGGGCGCCCACGGCCGCCGCCCAGAGTATCGTGAGCGGGACGGCGGCGCAGGGCGAGGGCCCCAGGGCGCGCCAGGGGGCGCCCCAGCGTCGCGCCGACCGCGCGCGCGCCGCCGCCCAGCCGCCGAACCCGCGGCTGTAGTACACCGATGTCGCTATACATGATCAACAGTTTAGACATGCTACTGACTACACTTCAATAAACAATTCAAACTTTTTATTTAATCTATACTATATATTATAAATATAATTAATATGAAGAGTGTGTTTGCATGTATGTTTGAAGTTTTGAACGCGCTAATCTCAGGAACTACTGAAAGCTAAATTTAAAAACTGCTTAGTGAGGAAAGGTTATTATAAGATAGAAGATTTGTTTAATTCTTTTTCAACATAACCTAACTTATTAATTTCATTTTTTTAAACTGAAATTATCGACACTGTCATTTAAAAAACTGTATTGCAGTGAAAGAGCAATAAGATGCGTCAGAAAAATCTTCCTTCACAGGCAAGAAGCATTATACAAAAAAACGTAATAAATTAATGCGTTCCACTGAAATCGAATACATGCTCCTAAATTGTGTAATCCGAACAGTTAATTTAGTACAATGAATAAATTCCGAACCTAAAGTAAACAGTGAAAGCGCTTGTTATGGAAATTTTCCTGTGATCTTACATTAAACACGAATTTGATTTAACGTAGGGAGCGCCTAAATCTGTTGTGTAGATGTCTTTAGTAATGACGCCTCCGGCTTTGAAATACTTGTCAAAGCCCCACTTTCTCACGAAGAACGTGAACTTCTAAGCAGGTCAAGAGTTAGGTTAGAGATAACATCGGCGGGCAATTCCTCGCAAAGCAAAGAGATAATAATGCATTCAAAAGGTGGTTGTCTTTTTATGTTTCGGCTGCAAGATTTTAGATCAGTTTGATTTGATTTTAGATTAGATTTGTTAAGTGACTAGAGCTCGCGTAGCTAGTAAGTTGGGTAATAATACCAATAGGTAATGCAACTCAAACTATTGCTTTATAAAAATACTAACGATCATTATCCCGAATTTAGACCTAACAATATTAAAATAGGTAGAACATCTAAATTTTAAAGTTATCTTGACTTGTGTTAGAACCATTTATGGGTTTTCATTTAAATCATGCTGTTCCCTCAATAAAAGGCATCCATTGTGCTAATGCTTACATTTGTTTTATTCAGACGGATGCAGCCTTGCAACTACATTTAGACTTACACTGCGAAGCTCCAAAAAGCACTCTCCGCGCATGTAAAAGCCTATTACATTTCTACATTATCGTACCATTTGCATTTCCTTTAAATAAATCTTGATATAACGTACATTATTTCAAATCCTTCAATACATATTTAGAAAGTTTAATTTCATTCGCTTCAAATTGATAATTTAGCTATCATCATTTTGAAGCGAAAAAGTTAAGCAGTAAAAGAGTTTTCGTCAATTGCATTCGGAAAAAAACATGAACGACAGATATTCTGATTTGCAACACAGCTTATTTTACTTTCAAATAAAAAATATGATAAAAAGGTGCATCTTAGAACCTTTGAGAAAAGTAAACATAGGGAATGCAAAAATGCGTAAGACACTCCCTTAATAATAAGTCAAAACAGTACAGAAACACAAAGCCGAACCACCTTTTCAATCATTTGCATAACAATTGTAGCCTATTAAAAACTTTTAAAATAAGTTCTGAGCATCATTTGATTTAACTCAAAGACTTGTTACGAGTACGATAGCTGTGGCACTCCAAAACTTCAAGTTCACAATAAATTCTATTAACTTCAGAATAGTCTACAATCTCAAAAGTTACACCTCTTTATTTGTTCAAAAAAAAACCGGCCAAGAGCGTGTCGGACACGCCCATGAAAGGGTTCCGTAGCCATAAGATGGGCCGCCCGCCTGACACACCATTTAGTAAGGGCAACTGCACGTCATAATTTGGTCGAGTTGTACAAAAATAACTAGGTATGTATGATACAGAGTTCGGCTTAGTTTTCGTTGAAAGTACTTACTTGGAGGTATACAGCACATTTTTTTTAAAATGGGTGGGTGTAAAAATTCATTATTTTTCGATAATTTAAAAACAAAAAAGAGACGTTTGTGGATGAAACAGCGAGAGAAAAAAAGTTTAAAATGTAAAAAAAAGGTGTTTTGTGTATTTCTAATTACTGATATTTTTGGGGTCATTCTTTAGTGGAAATTCCACTAAACCATCTCGCTAATAACCGTCTTTAATATTAATAAATGTGCCGATTCACAAAATACATACATATTTTGGTATACCTAAGTATAGATATGTCGCTTCTGGCTGTCTTGGTTTATGCATGTTTATGTACATGTTTTCTTAGATCTTTGACACTATTTACACAACAGATTTTCATGCTGTTTATGAAGATGTATAATAATACCTATGTATTCAAAAGAAAAGTTTCACAATACGAGTACCTACCATCATAATAAAAATTGCACCCGTGCTAACTTGCGACAGGTCGCTAGATTAATTATTAAAATATACTTACTCGGTGAAATACGCCTCTTAATTCACACGTTAAGAATCTAACATGCTATCAAATAAAACATACCACAAACTTTTTAATCAAAAGGTTGAAGCGGCCTTTCTGAATTTTCCCTGATCATTAAAACTTTAATCTCTTCCAGCCAGTGAACAGGCTTTATATGTAACTATACATTAGGCCTCTACACATCATTAGGTGAGATTGAATGTTTTATCGTAATCGCAATATACTAAGGGAGTCATATAATTTCTTGGATTTTTAAAGAAGATCTTGACGAAGGTTAAATGATCATTAATCATTAGATCACGTTTCTTAGATTTGGCGTTACGATAAAGAAGCATTTTAATAAACGCAGTTCAAAAGTAAAATAAATGTTCCAACATCAAGGCAATAAGATAACAAAAGTCATGAAAATATGAAATAACTCCGACCGAATTGTCTAATAAATGTTTTTTTAAGGGAATAAAAATGCGAATAAGTCAAGTACGTTATATCACTTGCGACAAAGTTTTATAAGGTACACGATAACAAAGTATTCGACACAAGTTTTTTATTTGTGAAACAAGATTATTTTTTTCTCGCTTGGAATATAAATGAGTTTAGAAGTAAGAGAACACGGAACAAAACTTTTTGAAGGTTCTACTATACTTGTTTTCTTGTTCCTGAAGAAAATTTTGAACAAAAAGGTTTATATTCAGTTACCAAATATTTATAAGCGACGTTATATTGATCAGTAAGGTCTTAATAGATATCAATTTCTTCAAAATTGAAGCGACTTCCCAGACCTCAATAATCCTACTAGTTGGATAAATCCGTTATCTACACAACCAAACGGCGAGGTTTTTCACGATGTTTTCCTTCATCGCCGAGATCATTTTGGATCGATTTCTGAAGCCCCTATTACATTACATATTATGCAATACACATAGTAAAATATCTTATTACCGAAATGAAAATGATCCCATGGTTTCGATGTCATGCCATAATAACTAGTGAGGCCTGATAATAATTGTAATTTTATGCCTCTTCCTCGCCTGCCATCGTAATTCAAATACGGAACGATCTCTTTGTTCAAGTGTCTTAATGTCCGTTACATTTGATGAGGGATTTGAAGATACTGCCTTGTAGATAATACTAACAAGAAGCCTTATCGTATTTCTATACGAGCAAAAGTTACTGTCTATTTTAATTGGATGACTTACATTTCGTTTGATTGATTAACAAGGTATTTATACAATTAATACAACTGGCTACAGAGCATATTGTAAAGGTAAAATGTACGTTCAAACGGAAGTTATCATGCTATTTTAAAACTTGACTCACTCTACAAATCATATGAAAATGAAATTGATAAAATTTATCTCCACGGAAAGATCGCAGAGGCGTCAGCGAAAATATTTTGCTACTGAATAATATTTTCCGATATCTTTCAATGGAAAATTATATTTTTGTTCTGGTTCGTTGCCACTAGATCCATGATGGAAAAACTGATAAAAAATTTACAACAGTAGTTCTTTAAAAATGAAATTCAAAATAATGGAACTAGTTTTAATTTTGGCTTAACATAGTACCCAAACCCATATTTGTGACGAAAACATGATTTCAAATGATGGAGGCATTTGCTCTGCAGTAGGCTGATACTTAACTTTTACTTTACTTTAACTAGTAACCACTTAATCATGACCTAAAAAATGCCTTAAAATTGTATTCAAGACATAATTGTCCATACAACATTCAAAAATAATAATAATACACTTCTAATTTTACATGGCTCTGGTTATGGGTTGCTATAATGATCATGGAACAGTTAGTGACAATTATAAAATAGCTCAGTATGTTATTGGCGAAACTGGTTAAAAGCCCCTAAATTCCCTAGATCCTATCGACTATTATATAAAAAATCTCTGACTACATCAGACAAAATCTACTAATAGCATGCAAATACGAAAGTACTACTCCAATGATCTAGTTTTGCATTGAATCGTATTTGCGTCACGGTTATCATGTAAATTGCGGTTCATCTTCCCGCGGCCGATTCATACCGCATAGATCAATGCTATCTGAGTCCGATGCATTTATGCATGACCACGCGCTGCAGATGTAAGATTTATTTCTCTATTGAGATAGTCTTGTGATGTTCGATTTTAAAGGAAGAGTATTCTCGAGTTTTCATGATTTCTGGCGAAGAATCTGTTATAAAATATAGGTGTCTGATGGATTCATTTCTTTTGCTGTGAACGGGAAACTTATCAGTAAGCGAGATACCTGAAGTGATCACTGCTGCCCATGGACATCAATAGCCCAACAAGTGTCGCTGGTGCCTTTAATAACCCCCAAAAGTATCCATTCCAACTGAGCAGTGCCACTGTAGCACATCGGTTATTAAATTATGAAGTACCACGTTTTTCAACCTATACTTCTATATCTATATCTATACTAATATATAAAGCTGATGAGTTTGTTTGTATGTTTATTTGTTTGTTTGTTTGAACGCGCTTATCTCAGAAACTACTGGTCCAATTTGAATTAATATTTTTTTTTTGAATTAATATTAAGGTTATTGGAATTCGAAATCCACGTATTTAATGTGCACCCGCATATATTTGTATTGTTCGTAATTTTATTTATATGTATTGCAGTATGCTACGTTCTATCCAAAACAACACAACACGGACAGCGTCAACATTGGTGTTAATTAATTATCCCAGTTGCCCCGACATCGACATATGGACTGGTTATATTGCAATTGCAGGACACATTCACTGTCACCAAACGCGAGATCGGTTACCAAATTTTCTACACATAATACTTGGATTAATTTAATAATGATACACCCTTGACAGAAGACAGGCGTGCGTATTGAATTAAAATTGGAGTAAAGGGTACATAGGTATATGCTATCCTTTTAGAGTTGTTGACATCCACGACATTGCTTAAACATCAAATGACCCTTTTATTTTTTCTCCTTTTATCTTTGATCGAATTTTAAATTAACTTTTTGTTATTTAACCGGGAGGCTTACTAAAGGAAAATATGATTAATTATAGGTATTTTCATTATGTTGACCAATACTGAAAATTATAGATGAACTTTTATAAAATAATAGAAACTGTTGCGTATCACGCAGAAAATTTATTGTACATTTACCAAGTTTACTCGCGAGGTAATTGTAATTAATAATAAAAGATTCCAGGGTGACTATTAAATACGTATTGAGAGAAAAGCTTCATTAATTTCCAAATTAATAGGTACGTAGGTACTTTGGTATTAATAACGAAGTTTATGCACATAATTATACACAGCTGTGTAACAGTGTTATTTGCAGAGCCAAAACTAATATTGGAAATATTATTAATTAGAGTAGAAGAAGACGTAATAACGATACAGTTGAAAAAGTCTTTAATAATAATAGTTTCATTTATATTATAAGTCCGTCTACATTTATATAATAATAAAATATGCAGCCGTAACAGTAGTATGCAGAAAATTAGGAACATCAAAAATTATTGATTTCTATCTAAGGCATCGAATTCAATTGTTAAATGAATGTATAGTTCTAAAGGCAGGCAACGGATCTGAGACCCTTGTGCAGTTGTTGATGTCCATGGGCAGCGGTGATCACTTACCATTCAGTGAGCCTCCTGTTCGTTTGCCTACCTTTAATATAAAACAAAAGATTCCGAGTTGTACATAAAAATTTAATTATCTACTGACTCTCACCGAAATGCTTTTTTCCATAACAAAGAAACGGCAAAAAATAAAAGTTGTGTGTGATGTCCTCTTATTTACAAGTCTATTGACATCACCACACCATGTTTCGGCCTCCATAATTGTTTTGGGGTGGGCGTAATATGTTTGTTCACGATTTTGGCGCCCGCCAGTCGCCTGGGTTAGTGCTTATATTCTCATAGGAAGTAAGTAAAATTACTAACTAACTTTTCATTAGAGCTCACTAAACCAAAGTTTCTGAATCTAAGCTTCTGTGCAAGAAGTGTTCTTACACACAACTTACTTCCGTATGAAAACAATAACTGAATCCATTTTACTGAGTGAAAATAGTTTTATTTAAACCTTTCCGAGGTACAAGCTACCCTGGTTCCCAAAGGCCATAAGCGGTGACCGTAAGGAAGTAGTTAACATGCAGTGGAGTTTGCTTCCGTCTTTCTACTAAGCGTCAACAAAGTGCAAGTTGTCAATTCTTTTAAAAAAGTTACGAATAATAACATACCTGCGGCGAGAACTGTGACCGCCCCAGCTGGTACTCCGAGGCCCAGCATCGGCTTTTGTCTCTCTTCCAACCAACCCACGGCTCCTACCACCAGCCCGCCGATTCCACACACTATCTGTAACATGAGTCCTTTTCAGAGAGAAAAAAAACAGATATGTACAAAACATTTACCCTCATTAATATGAGGTAAAAATAAAAGCAGTTTTAGGTTGTCTTCCATGGAAGCAGTATTGCTACTTCTCAAGTAAATATCTCACAATCTGTCTATCAGAAATGTCGAAATCAATATACATATTATAACAATCTCAAAATGATTTGCAAATTCAGGACTGCTAAAAACTTTAGTATTAAATCAGTTACATTACAATTACAAAACGGAAATCGAACCCTTTTGTATTGAAAACGGGTCGGTAACCAAATTCTCAATCTCGGCATCAGATCGGCCGACGAGACAACCTTCGCGCCATGTTTTCCTTTGTTGAGCGTTCATTACCTACAAATTGAGTTATAAGTTATTCACAGTCGTGCCACTGGTCTTAGTTACGCCTTATTATGCAAATTACTAACAGGACAGGCCTTTAGACCAAGTAGTTCATGAAATTCCGCCCTGAATACAGTAAAAGTAGTAACACAAACTTCTACTAATAATACTATGTAATACACTCGTGACCGTAACAGATTTAGTTTCATTTCTCGATTTTAGTCCTTAAGTTATTAAGGATTAAGTAATTTATCGTATAAGTTTCATGTTGCAACTTCAGCTGCAGCTCGACAGGAGAGAAACTCGTGTTACGGTCCCTAAGGAAACTGACGGGAATAATGTAGTAAGTAGGTATTAGGTATACCGCAGACAATGTACTACATGTCTACAAGAATAATATAATGAGGAACAAATTGTTTGTTTGGTTGTAATGAATAGGCTCAAAAACTACTGGACCGATTTTAACATAAAACGTCGTAATGAATATTTTAATATTTTAAAAATGCACATCAAAATCCTTTGCTCTCGTTAAACTATTAAGTTTTGTAATTGAAAATGATCGTTATTACTTTTGTGAAGCATTATTGTTTAATTAAGGAGTGAGCATTCCATATTATTCGTGCTCTTGTTAATTTCTATCTTGTAATTTCTGTGGCGGGAACTTAGCCATATGTTTAATGGTATAATGCACATAATAGATCAATATCGTGACAACAAACTATTGCGTTTGTTTAACAAACAAGGCCCTTCTATGTATAGGTAACTATTTATTTAATTCCCTTCTATTTGACGACCCGTAAGGTGAAATGGTTTAGAAGTTGACTATTACCCATAAGTCGCCGTTTCAATCCCCGCACTTTGTATATACAAACATTTTTGTGCATGAAAATTACTGTTTGTACCGGAGCTTATACGAGTATGTACGTATCTATTTAAGTATCTTTGTAATTTCACTGTTGATTCTAGTATCTGTATCACGCTTAAGCTATTATTGCGGATTCAGATCAATGTAGGTACCTTTGTGACATTATTTAGATATTTAGTTATTAATGTATTATACCGAACCACAAAATGTGTAACGTAAGTGCTTTACAGTAAAAAACCATCAATGTATGAAGTGTTAACAGATAATTTTTAACACATTTTCTATATAAAAAAGTTTTCTTAGGCAAGGGCTTTCAATTTCAAATACAAACAAAAAAATTTTGAGCGATCTTTCTAATAATGGAATACTTTTTATATCTCAAATTGCCTGTCTCAAAGTGCTTTTACCCTCTTAAACAAATATTGCATTGTATAAGATAAAAGACTCAAAAGAACATTTTCATTCAGAGTTCATTCAGTTATTGTGCGGAGCTTGGGGAAGGCTATTACCCATCCATAAATTAATCCTCGGCGGGCAAACTAGATTAAAATTTAATCACCAGTCAAGAGGCTGATTGGTAATATTGATTAATATCTGCTAAGGGTTTGATTTAAGTATGATTAATGAGCAGGAGAATATTTCAATTATCGGGTAACAAAAGCGTAACGTTAGGATTAGGAGATGGGTAAGTTAAGTATTCCAAAAAATACAATAATATATTTGACCTGTTTATTGTTCACTTCTATTCTTTGTTTCTATTTATGAAGAATTAAAAAATAAGAGTAAACAATCGAAAAAATAACTCGCAAATTAGAAGCTAACAGCGTAACATTCGAATTCTAAATACTTTTCTTTCAAGTACAACGTTAAAAAAGTTAAATTTTAACCAATAACATGTTGGTTATTTCTAATTCAAAAGCAAATGTGAAATGTTTGTGCCTTTCCTTTTACGTCAAATGAAATGAGAAATTGAATAACTTGTTACACAAAAATATCCAGGTCAACTAGACTTGGATTTTTATTTTAACTACAATAATGAGTTCGCGCTCAGAGTGAATTGCGTGACTTAAACGCTATTAAAAGCTGTTAGAAGATTAATCCTCAGCAAGAGCTGGAATTAAACCTTATCGCCTAGCTAGGAAGGCTAATTAGTAATGTTACTATAACTAATTGGGTTTTGCACTTTTCTTATCGCTGATCGTGGTAAAACAAAAAGTAATGAAAAAATATATCTGATTAATTAAAAAATAACAACTCGATGCTTGTGCTGTACGCAGATATCACTTGTTCGTAGCAGAACTTAAATTATTTTACACAATTTTATTTTTGTCATGTGTTGATAAATGCTTATCGTCTTGAAGTTGCATCATGTTTCTGTCTTTTCCACAGAACGGTGTGAATTAACAGTGTAAAGATGATTTTCATTTATGTAAGCGGGAGCAAGAGTCGTGATGTAATTGATCACCGTTGCCCATGGACATCAAAAACCCACAAGGGTCGCTGCTACGCTTTACTCCATTGTTGGTTTGATACGAGAAAGTGTCTGAGTGACCACGTTGCCTTGTGGAATAATGGGGAACAAGGCCACAGAGAAAATTGTAGAGGTACCTGTATTAAATACTCACTGAGTGCTTGCGCGACCACATCGCCTTCACATAGAGCACTTGGGGAGCAAAGACACACACAGAGAGAGAGGGAGAGATAGTACCTGTAAGACCCGCACTCGCAGTGCAATGGCGAACGGATATATCTGCAGGCCTGCGACATCCCCTTCGTCTCCCTTGGATGCGCCGCTGACTGCGCTGCACACAGACTGCTTGCGCGACCACATCGCCTTCGCTAGCCAGCACTAAGTAACAAAGACACAGAGAGAAATAGTACCTGTAAGACCCGCACTCGTAGTGCAATGGCGAACGGATATATCTGCAGGCCTGCGACATCCCCTTCGTCACCCTATAGGCGCCGCTGACTGCGCTACACACAGACTGCTTGCGCGACCACATGGCCTTCGCTAGCCAGCACTAAGTAACAAAGACACAGAGAGAGATAGTACCTGTAGCACTCGCACTCGCAGCGCAATAGCGAAGGGGTATATCTGCAGGCCTGCGACGTCGCCCTCGTCGCCCTTCAACGTCGACTACTTGCGCGACCACATGGCCTTTGCATAGAGAACTGGGGAACAAAGACACACTCAGAGAGAGAGAAATAGTACCTGTAAGACTCGCACTCGTAGTGCAATGGCGAACGGATATATCTGCAGGCCTGCGACGTCGCCTTCGTCTCCCTTGGAGGCGCCGCTGACTGCGCTGCACACAGACTGCTTGCGCGACCACATGGCCTTTGCATAAAGCACTGGAGAGCTAAGACACACACCCACACAGAGATAGAGAGTGAAAGTACCTGTAGCACTCGTACTCGCAGCGCAATGGCGAACGGATATATCTGCAGGCCTGCGACGTCGCCTTCGTCTCCCTTGGAGGCGCCGCTGACTGCGCTGCACACAGACTGCTTGCGCGACCACATGGCCTTCGCTAGCCAGCACTAAGTAACAAAGACACAGAAAGAGATAGTACCTGTAGCACTCGCACTCGCAGTGCAATGGCGAAGGGGTATATCTGCAAGGCTGGGACGTCGCGTCGCCCTCGTCACCCTTGGAGGCGCCGCTGACAGCGCTGCACACCGACTGCTTGCGCGACCACATCGCCTTTGCATAGAGCACTGGAGAGCTGAGACACACACACACAGAGTGATAGAGAGTGAAAGTACCTGTAGCACTCTCACACGCAGCGCAATGGCGAACGGGTATATCTGCAGGCCTGCGACGTCGCCCTCGTCGCCCTTGGAGGCGCCGCTGACAGCGCTGCACACCGACTGCTTGCGCGACCACATGGCCTTCGCTAGCCAGCACTAAGTAACAAAGACACAGAGAGAAATAGTACCTGCAAGACTCGAACTCTTAGCGCAATGGCGAACGGGTATATCTGCAGGCCTGCGACATCCCCTTCGTCTCCCTTGGAGGCGCCGCTGACTGCGCTGCACACCGACTGCTTGCGCGACCACATGGCCTTCGCTAGCCAGCACTGAGTAACAAAGACACAGAAAGAGATAGTACCTGTAGCACTCGCACTCGCAGTGCAATGGCGAACGGGTATATCTGCAGGCCTGCGACGTCGCCCTCGTCTCCCTTGGAGGCGCCGCTGACTGCGCTGCACACAGACTGCTTGCGCGACCACATGGCTTTGCATAGAGCACTGGGGAACAAAGTCACAGAGAGAGGTAGTACCTGTAAGACTCGAACTCTTTGCAAAATGGCGAACGGGTATATCTGCAGGCCTGCGACGTCGCCCTCGTCGCCCTTGGAGGCGCCGCTGACTGCGCTACACACAGACTGCTTGCGCGACCACATGGCATTTGCATAGAGCACTGAGTAACAAAGACACAGAAAGAGATAGTACCTGTAGCACTCGCACTCGCAGCGCAATGGCGAACGGATATATCTGCAGGCCTGCGACATCCCCTTCGTCTCCCTTGGAGGCGCCGCTGACTGCGCTGCATACCGACTGCTTGCGCGACCACATCGCCTTTGCGTAGAGCACTGGGGAACAAAGACACACACACAGAGTGATAGAGAGTGAAAGTACCTGTAAGACTCGCACTCGTAGCGCAATGGCGAACGGATATATCTGCAGGCCTGCGACATCCCCTTCGTCCCCCTTGGAAGCGCCGCTGACTGCGCTGCACACAGACTGCTTGCGCGACCACATCGCCTTGGCGTTGAGTACTGTGAAAGAAAAAAAATCTTGTTTTATTGAACCTTGCAGTACGAGAATAGAGCTACCCTATTTCTTTCCATGATGTGTTGCGCTTTATCGTTCACCAACCTGAACTGAATTTTTATTCAACTGAATTTATATTAAATGTTGGAATAGTTCTTAATATTTTCAAACTTGCGGAAGCGTCATTCATTTGTAAATTCTTTCATTCTTCGTCTGTTAGACAGCATAAGATGTGGATCATTAGTTGGTGAAAAAAGACATGACATTACGACGACGATAACTGTTTTTCAATCTGGGGAGTTATAGTCAATCAAAAGAAGAAAATGCGTTTCATGCAATTCATAAACACAAGTGGTTTCTGTTAGTTAAGATAATAATTACGGCCTGTCTGCTTTACAGCTAAGGGTACATAATTAAATACATATTAATAAAACAATAGAATGGATTAGCGAGAATAAAGGCATTAAAGATACCATCCTTAAAGTAACTCAAACAAAAACTAATGATTTAGATGACAATGAAGCAAAAAATATAATAAATGGCTGAGGGTTTCATTTGGGAATTTTCGAGGTTTCCATCATTCACTGTCGAAACTCCGTAACGAGCCCGGTCGGTTATCCAAATAGATTAAGATCATATTTACTGAGATTTGTTTGAAGATTCTTAAAAGAAAATATAAATACAGATATTTGCGACTCTTCAAAAGTAATTTGAAAGAGGAACTGACTTTAAAACTTTGAGAAGCGGATTTGAATACTTTTAGTGGTTGGAGGAACGTGGGACCTTTATGGGTAATCCCTCAGATCTATTTAGAGGACAACAGCCGCTATTTGGCTACTTTTAGTAATCCTAAAAGCAATTTGAGGCTACAACCCGTAATCGCTTAAATAAAAGCCCATCGAGAGATTCAGTACGTACTCGATCAAAAAGTTTGGGTTATCAACGTCATGCTTTTTAACCAAAGCTAATTTCCGATAATAACACTATCTTATCTTACTTATCTGTAAATTTCAACCGCATTAATAAACCGAATGTTCCATGACAGAGGCTACACAGTAATGAAATGTCAACACAACACACCTCGAGTGTCGAGGACCGAGAGTGATTAATGGTTACCACGAAAATATAAATGTACAATTCAGGTGAATTGTACTCCGAACTGAAACAGCGTTGATGTTGAGAAAATAAACAATTAAGAGGGAAACAATTATTACACCATAATTTCGCATCTTTTAAAATAAAATAAAAATAACAAAGTAGAAATAAATAAGAAAATTGAATTCGTTTGATGAAAATTTTCGGTCAAAGAAGAAGGAACGAGAATAGGTATTCGCTTTGTAAAATTGCTAAACGATTCGATCTCATTTGAAATTAACTTATTGATCTTTACCGAGTTATAAATTGAGGTCGCTAAGCACGTATGTACTCGTACATACAATACAATACCTAAACGTCCCTAGCATATTGGAACAGTCTATGTGAAGTATTGTCCAGCACTTAAATTGTTTATGGCCCCATGAGGCATTAAAGATGTCCGCAAGGCTAGCAATTTTTCAACGGTTTTAATGCAATTACTTCTGCGAACCATACCCGGGGGAATGATTAGCTTTATTGCACAAAAAGGGCTGCAATTACTTCCAGACAGCTGAATAAGTATCAGCTTTTTATGTTAACTGCTGGCGTAAAGGCCATCATATTTATTTTGGCATCATTATTAATTATATATAATATATAACTAACTTTGGATGTTGCTACGCTGACTATGAGAAGTGAACGTTAGCGAAAACCATCAGAGACGCAACATGCTGGTATTCATTCAATCTCATTTATCAGCCAGAACCAAAACAACTGCAAAGATAATTCTAATTTCAATCTGTATTAGACAACCTGATGAAATTTTACTTGCACAGTCAATTAGACTGTGCAAGTAAAATTTCATCTCGAACCACAGAAACAATTTTATTAGGTTCCGTACAGAACGTGGATAATCGTATCCGAATGCAAAATTCGATTGCACCAGACCGATTGATGCGACGCGGTTGGCAAATTGAATAACGAATGATGGACAATCCGAGACACCTGTCGGTTTGTAATGTAAATCCGATATAAGCGGAGCGCAGTTGAATAAGATTTAGTATTTCTATGGAGCATCTGTGCTACTACAAAAGCTTGGGCAAGTTTGGAAAGATCTGATCGAAGCTTAGGTACTGGACGGACAGAGCAAGTTGGCCTCGATTTTAATTAATATTGACTTTTTATTATATGAATTTATTACATATCCAATAAACAATTCGCCCTTAAAATATTTGCAGTACATTTTGTTACACCTTATACTTCAAATCTGTCGTCACTGCTATGAATATTGATAAAATGCAAAAAATCCCATGGGTAGCTGGAGGACACATTTAGTCCCATGGAGCAACACAGACGGTTGCAGGTCCCAAACGCACTCTACTCGACACGGGTCTAGAAGGGCCCGGTGGATGTAACCCTTTAACGTAAAAGCCATGCCCATCGAGAAAAAAATGGACTAGCTGCCTTGCCGGTAGCTACGAATATCTACAGCGTGTTAATATACATTACTAGCGGCCGCCCGCGACTTCGTCCGCGTGGATTTCGATTTCCAATAGCCTAAAGCCTTCCACGTCAAATGGACTATCCAAAACAAAAATATATTTTCAAATCGGTCCAGTAGTTCCTGAGATTAGCGCGTTCAAACAAACAAACAAATATACAAACAAACTCTTCAGCTTTATATATTAGTAAAGAGTAAAGTTAAAGATTTTTCGAAATACATGATGTAATTTATCTACCTACGTATGTTTAATAGCTCCCTCGACACATATATAGCGTGGTTCAATGAAGCGAAATGAATACATTTTGTTTCGCATCGTTCCCAGTGTAATTTGCGCCTCAGCACTTAATATCCCTATTCTGGATGTGGAAAGTAAAAGACCGGAAGGGTCGCCCGATGGACAAGCTTATCTGGGAAACGGTTACGTAGGTGATTTGTAAAATAGTTCCATTTCTTGTACCTTTGCGGCTTTTATCACTGACTAGCAACTCCGTCCGCGTGTATTTCGGTTTCCGCACACTTCCGAGTGTTGTATTACCTACCTACAAATTAAAGCCTTCGTTAAAAATGTTTTTAAAATTCGATCCAGCATTTCCTGAAAATAGCGCATTCAAACAAACAAACGCTTCAGCTTTATTCTTATAGTAAGTATATATTCCATAGGTAAAGGATGTTTGTCCTCATGAAATGGTATGAAGAGTTACCTCTCACTTACAAGTTATGGATGATAAGGCAGCGCCAACAAAATTGCATACCACTGAAATAGAAGTAGGTAGAAGAGAACGAATAGTGTAGTTATTGACTCTAGTTTGAACTGTCTGACATCAGGTTAACATATTTATTTTCCGAACATACCTTCGCCAATATTTCCAGAGCCGGCCTTTCTAAACACGGATCTGAAGTCCGTTAAAACCCTGAGATAATATTATTCTTAGACCCTGATTCTCAGGATAGGAACCATTCGTCGAAGCCTTAATTATGCCATCCTAAACTTGGAACTTTAGTGATTGATCCGATTGAAATCAAAACTTTAGTGATTTATTTTGTGAAAGTTTGAGGGTCAGAAAAAATATTGGGGGACGATTTCTCAGTTGTATCTAGCTTTTGTGATGACTCTTTTCTAGGGATAAGAATGAATTTAGGTATTACACATAATAATTGTGTCAATCAAATTGTTCTGGGTCTAAACCTAAAAATAGGTACCTAACCAATTTGCAAGGAAAAGAAATAATAAAGTTGATAATACAAATGATTTAATAATTGTGGGTTGAATCCATGTATCCCTAAACTTTAGAGAAACATTAGAATTGACACATTCACACCTCCAATTAAGGAATCACTATCCTGTTGCAGTTGAGATCTCACTGCACGCTTGCTATAATGAGATGCAAATATAGCTGATAGTGTTGTCATTACATCTCACAATGTAGCTCTGAAGCTCGGAGTAAGACGAGCTATGTTTGCGCTGTTACATTTAAATAATGACGGTGTGTCTCGTTATCGTTACTTAAGATAGCTAAGACAGTTACCCGTTCCCTGAGGGTTAATTAACGATATAATATTAAAGATGGTTCCATTTCAATCGTGGTCGGGGGCATTGGCACTAGGTAGTGTTCCTTCGTGGCGAATGATGATAACGTAAAAATGTGATAATTAAAATGCATTTGCGAGCATAAAAAAATACTCTAACCTTTACGTTAACTAAGTGCCCAAAACAAAAACCTATATCGAAAATGTCACGTAGAAAGTTAATATTTATAAGTTCATTGTTAACTCTAATTCTTTTGGTCCACAGAAATGGCAGACAAACAAAAACTTGTTTAAAGCGGAAAGAAATTATACCATTTTAAGTTCATGCATAGTGAATGAAATGCAAATCACAAAAAGTTAATTTCAAAACCGGACCTATTTTTTCTTCGTAATTGCTACCTGAGTAATTATTCCGGGGCATTTGAAACCTTTAAGAAGTTTCCCTGTTTTACTTAAAACAGAAGTTTTAATTGAAATCTAATGGGAAGGGGTTGAATAAGGGATTTTAATATCGTGTATTTCTTAATTGGTGTTGGCATGCTGCGAATTACAATTAGATAAAATGACATATACTAATTGTTAGTAAAAATTAAAAAAAAATCTAGTTTTAACATAATTCTTTATATGAATATATAATTTAAAAAAAACACTTTAGGCATAGGTAGACAATGGATTCACAAAAAAACTTGGTGAAAATACCTACGTTATTCAGAATACATCAATTTGATTGACGTATTGTGAGAAGCCTCTCGTATGGTTTGGTGCATTAATTTTCATCTAGATTACCGAGTCATCTTTATGAAATTCAAGCCCTTTTTATAAGGGATCAAAGTCAAAGTCAAAGTCAAAATATGTTTATTGCAAAACCTAATGTACAGAAGGGTGTTATAAAAATATATATGGACACAATTATGGACCCTGTCGGGCACGCAATACAATAAGGGCTAGGAGAGAGGAAACGCGTTTATATACATTATTCAATTTTACCATAGATTCACCTATTTTTTCTACATACTAACTTATACAAATATCATTTTAAACTCAAATTAAACTCAAATAATACCTTAACAACATAAACAAATATATAAAATTTTATACATTCAACATTACTTAGTGTGACCTACATAAGTGAGGTCAATAAAATATTCATTAACACTATAATAACATTTTTCTATGAGGAAGTTCTTTAGTTTTTTTGTAAAAACTAAAATATTATTTTCATTTTGTAATATATCTGGTAATTTATTATAGATTTTTACGGAATAACTGAAGGTACTTGATGATTTGATTTTTAAACGAGAAGTTGGTAATGTTAATTTATTTTTATTTCGTAAGCTATATTTGCATGGTAAATCTTTTCGCTGTGTATAAAATTGTGGGTATTTACGCACAAATTTGCACATTTCTAAAATGTACAAACTTGGCAAGGTAAGTATTTTATATTTAAGAAAATATGGTCTGCAGCTGTCGATCTGTTCTATATTAGCAATTATTCTTATTAACTTTTTCTGGAGGGTAAACAGAGAGGCTGCGTCGGTGCTGTTTCCCCAAAGAACGACGCCGTAGCTGAGCCAGGCGTGCGCGTATGCATAGTATGTTGCTAGGGCTGTTTCTATGTTCGTGGTCTTTTTAATTTCACGCAACGCGTATGAGAAGCTTGACAGTTTGGATTTTATTCTATTAGTATGTATTTTCCAGTTTAAATGGGTGTCAATGTCTATGCCAAGTAATCGAAATTCATGTACAGATTCTATTTTGATGCCGTTGTAATTAAAATTTAAATCTAAAGATGATTTTTGGTGCGGATGGAAAGTAATTAATTTTGTTTTCGAAAAGTTTATTTTTAGGTTGTGGTCATTAAGCCAGTCTGAGGTTTGCCCCATGAGAGCATTTAATTTGTGGTAGATTTCGCTATCATTTTGGCAAGATGTTAATAATGATATATCATCAGCGAACAGCACACATGTTTCATCAATTCCTTTTGGGAGGTCATTTATGTATATTAAAAATAATAAGCATCCTATAACACTACCTTGAGGTATTGATGCATTGATTACCTTGCAATCTGAACGTACGCATGAGATGGTATTGGTTGTAGAGTCGTAGTGTTCAATTTCTACGAATTGTTGCCTATCTTTCAAATAAGATGCAAACCAGTCATGTGCGGTGCCGCGAATACCCATCCCGTAAAGCTTTTTTAACAATATATTATGTTGTACGCTGTCGTATGCCTTCGTCATGTCTAATAAAATACCTACACCATATTTTTTACTATCTAAAATTCTTACTATTTCATTTATATATTTATATACTGCTAACACTGTAGAGCGGTTTTTGCGAAAGCCGTTTTGTGCGTCATCTAATATTTGATATTTTTCACAAAATTTACTTACACGATTACATATAGCTTTTTCAAATACTTTGGATATGGTCGGCAAAAGGGCTATTGGGCGGTAGTTACTTGGATCAGTTTTAACATCTTTTTTATGTAATGGTCTTATAATTGTCTGTTTTAACTGGGATGGAAAAATGCCTTCATTAAAAGATTGATTTATTAGGAACGTTAATGGAAATGATAGTTCATCTGCACAATATTTTATCAGGGACGGGGGCAGTTCATCTATGCCGTAGCTTGATTTATTTTTTAAATTTTTAATTATTTTGTTTATCTCCATAGAGTCTACCGGGCTTAGAAACATAGTATTTTCCGTTGGTTTCAAAACATAGCGGTGTGAATCATGAGCACTGTTCGTCTGTGAAGGCTGACCGATAGATGCAAAATAATCGTTAAATAAATTCGCCACATCCTTAGGATCTGAATTTATTACATTATTTAACTTTAGCTTAATATTATGCCTATCTCTTGATTTAATTTTATTGGTTGTTTCATTTATTATTTGCCACATGGTTTTTATAGTATTGTTTGAATTTTTAAGTTTATTAACGTAGATCATTTTCTTGGCATAGTTTATAGTATTTTTTAAAGTTTTAGCATATTTTTTATAATGTAATTTCAATATCGGGTTATTCGTTTTTGTTATGAGTTTTTTTAGTAATCTTTTATTTTTGCACGATTTTCTAATTCCTAAGGTTAGCCAATATTTTTTTGGTTTTGTTTTTATTTTAAACCGCCGATTAGGTATAGTTTGATTTAATAGGGTTATAAGGCTATTTAAAAATAAGTCATAATTAACATTTATATTATTATATTCATTTATAATCTTATGCCAGTCTATTAATTGTAATTGTGTTTTAAATTTTTCAATAGAAAAATTTTAAACTCAATTACAATTAGTCTTATTAAATATGCGTTTATTTATATACCAATTTAGTTTTTTAACTTGTTTAATCATTTTTAGTTGTACAATAGTTGCCCAGTGATAAGAAAAACCAAAATCCTCTACAATTGTATTCATGAGCTCTTTGTTAAAATTCGTGAAGATTAGATCTAAGCAGGTAGACGAGGTTTCAGTTATATGGGTGGGGACATATATCGCACCCCCAGTGCAAAAAAGACGTAAGTGAGGTTACGTCGAATCATCGATTTTATCATATTTAAATAGTACGTTCAAAGACACATATGCTCAATTTTTTTCATATTTTTCTTGTTAAAATTGACGAATTAATACAAGAAAATGAGTTTTGAGACTTTTTATTCCATCACTTTTTTTCTTAAGGAAAAATAGCTTATGTGATATAACGCAAAGAACACATTGAAAAATATGACGTATTACTTAATATTACCTTTTTCCCTAAAATTTTATGTAGAAAATAAAAAGTAACCAATATTATGACTTTATTGCGTTTTTTTAAAAATAAACTTAAAAAATAAGAACAGCAATATGACTGTTTACTTCTTATGAAGTTAAAATAAATCACAATAAGAACAATTACTTCTTTCTTCCACTAGAATATTTTCATTGCACCGAGACGTAAGATTTGATACAGCGGCGCGGGGGTAGCCATCAGGTACATAAGTGTGAATACGTCGATCCAGCGCAGCATCTTCATCTCCGTGACTCGCAGCATCCACTTGTTTTGCTCAAGTACAGGGCACGTTTCACTGCCGTACAAAAGGACAGGCCTAACAATGGTCTTATAGACTTACCCCTTCAGCTTAACCGGCATTTTGGGGTCGCAAATGACACCAGTCACCTCACGCCATTTTGCCGAGGCTGCTGCAATGCGGGCCATGACATCGTCATCGATATCACCAGACGCGTGAAGTAAAGATCCCAAGTACTTAAACAAGTCTGTACGCTCGACCACGTCACCGTCTATGCGTATGCATAATCCCCCATCCATACGGATGGGGGATCTGTTTTGCAGGCCAGGTTCTCGAGTGCCACGTTCCACCTATTTGCACGTCTCACCAATCGTCCCTTGTCCGAATCCGCCAGCGCGATATCATCAGCACTGTATGCTGCCAGCAGTCCTAACTAGAGAATCGGAATCGTGGTACATGTCTCGAATTACGTCAATATAACTTTCAGGCACCCTCTTGGACTTCAGTGCTCACCTGATCATCATGCCAGGAACACAGTCGAAGGCCTTCTGCATGTCCATGAACACGAAATGCAGAGGCGTGTTCTACGTTCTGTATTTCTCCATAATCATCTTTAAGGCAAAAACAGGGTCCATTGGACCAAGACCAGGTCAAAACCCGTGCTGACACTCCGAGACAGTAACTCCTGTCGTAGTCGTCCATTACTTTATACCGCGTCCATTACTTTCCCATCTCCGTCAGAGTCCTCCAAGGATCCGTCCTTAGTCCCTTCCGGTTAAGCGTGATATTGGATGAATTGTCAACTAGCATCATAGACGCACATGAGCAACCCCCGTGGCTGCTCCTGTATGCTGATGAGATCGCGCTGGCGGATTCGGACAGGGAACGATTGGTGAGACGTGCAAATAGGTGGAACGTGGCACTCGAGAACCTGGCCTGCAACACAGATCCCCCATCCGTATGCATAGACGGTGACGTGGTTGAGCGTACGGACTAGTTTAAGTACTTGGGATCTTTACTTCACGCGTCTGGTGATTTCGATTACGCGACGTCAAGGGCCGCATTGCAACAGCCTCGGCAAAATGGCGTGAAGTGACTGGTGTCATTTGCGGCCCCAAAATGCCGGTTAAGCTGAAGGGACCATTATTAGGCCTGTCTTTTTTTACGGCAGTGAAACGGGTCTGTACTTGAGCAAAACAAGCGGATGCTGCGAGTCACGGAGATGAAGATGCTGCGCTGGATGTGTGGAGTGACGCGGAAGGACCGCGTTAAGAACTCGCTCATTCAGGGTAGCCTTCATTTCCGTGATATTGCTGATAAACTGCGCCATGTTTTACGGAAACCGGCCAGTTGCATGGGAAACAAACGTCTCGACATGCCAGGAAATGCTGGGTTGACGTCGAGAAAGACGACATGCGTGTCAATGGCCTGACCACACAGGATGCCGAAGACCGTGTGAAGTGGAGTAGAAGGAGCAGGAAGGTGGTCCCTGGACTTGGAGGCAATGGCCGAGGATATGACCGGGATAATCTCTAGGATGATGATCTGAAAATGTATAATCGGACGCAGCACAGTAGGGCGAGAATGATTTTTAAGTTAAGAGGAGAGTAAATTTAGTTTAAAAGTTAAAAAGAGATTGAGACACAATGTGCTTACTGTCTAATCCACCTAGTATTTTCTCGTCTGCTCTTGGGGAGCCCAGGGTCCGCATAAACAATGATTTATCTGGGTTTATCTAGTCTGATCATTACATTGAAGCGACTGTCTTCCGATCTTTGCAATCGGAAAGGCGAACTAAAACAATAACGTCATAGTTACACATTCTGAAAGAATCAATGTGCAGTTTCCTTGCGATGTTTTCCTTTAATGTCGGGCTAGTAGTGGTACAAGTAGTAAGTAAGTAAGTGCGCTAGACAGTCACAACAATGGTCTGGTTTCAAACTAGGGGAACCCCTGTTATATAAGTACTAGAGTTATTAAACTAATGTCTGTTACTAACGATGGTGTTATTTGTAAGGACCGTGCCTCACATACATGAGGTCCTTGGTTCGACTCCGGGCCAACTTCCTCCTCCTTTTGGATTTTTTGAAAAATATATGAGTGGATTTGTGCCATTAGCTCGGCATAGGCTTGAGAAAACACCACGAGGACACCTGAACATTCCGATAGTTTCTGACTTTAGTTCAGATAGATCTGAATGTGTAACCATGATCCAACCTGTCTAGTTTCCTTCTAAGGGTTAGAAAGGTCTGACGGCATTCGCTTCACTGTAATAACCAGACTCGCAAAATCCTGGATTATGGTCGGAGGGGACCCCGCACAGAAACGGGATAAACGCTAGGGGGATGAATGCCTGTTACTAACGTGTAATTTTATTTCTATTTTTTAAAGATATACCATAGATGTTATTCAGAACGGGCAAAACGCGCGGTAGCTGGCGCCCTCCTCTTGCTAAATAATAGTAGAAGAGTATTGCCATCACTCGGGACGCCTAGCATTAATAATTACTTAAGTAATAACCAAAAATGTGTATTTGGAGAATGTTATTAACTCACCTACAAATATTAATTTTACATGCTACTTTCAAAGGCGTCTATTAGGTATCATTGTCTAATATATTAATATTCTTACATCTAAAAACCCCAGCCATATCACATTATACACCTGATGTTATACTAGGAGTTCTGTGAAGGATTCGGCAAGAGGTATGTACGTACACTCAGACAAAGTTGATGTGTGTAAAGTACCTCAATTTGTAAATAACTTTTGCTTGTTATTTTAATTTTATTATTGATAGAACATAATATTTTGCTGTACGAAGCCGTGTAAAACTTATTTCATTAATTGTAACAATAATTCGTATCAATTTATCTGTTATTTTTTTAAGAATTGAAAAAAAAATCATGTGGTAGTGATCTTCACCGAAACTCCACATATTTGAAGTATTACTGTGCAATTTTATTGTTGATAGTACAAACTTTAATAATAACCAAAACTATAATAATATTTTTCCAGTATTAATAAATAGGGAACACAAAAACAAAAAACAACTTTTTTCCTTACAGTCATAAATAATAACTCAAAGTAATATGTGTTAATATGCGGCTAGCTTTACATAAAAATATAATGGAATAAGTAATTATTACTGTTTACTTCAGTTACCTTAACTAGTCCCCAAATTGAAAAATGGAGTAAGTGATACTTATGCACTTCAAACATAATTTTAATAAAGGGAATAAGGCAGTAATCTTACTTATACTAGCACAATTGTGTGTATTTACGAGTTCATAACTGCTTTAATATCACATACTTTTTGAAGTACATTTGACTTTTTTGGCAAAGACTGGCCTAAGTTTTGATACTCAGAATCCGCTATTTATTTCCGTAATGAAAAATAGCGTAATAATTTATTTTTACAATTCCAAATGAACTATAAACATTAGAACTAACTTGAATATAACACGCAATGCAACAATTTTTTCTTCTTTTTTTGATATAAGAATTATTGTTCTACGTTTGAAAATAAAGTAAATATACCTAAAAGTTCAGTTTTTTCGCCGTACTGAAAAGTCGTCATTTTCGACTTACGTCTTTTTTGCACTGAGGGTGCGATATATGTTGGGATCATTCATTAATATGGTTCAACGATGATTTGACAAACCTTTCACTCTTGATGGGCTCGCCATCAATTAGTCGTGGAGCTTGAGAGTTCATTTATAAAACAAAACGGCTTTCCAGTAAAAAAAAAACATATCGATGCCTAACGGCCAAAAAGGCCTAACCGCCATTTACCAAACTTTACAGGAGAGAGGATTAAAGATGAAAAATTTCGAAAAAAAATCATAAGTTGCCGGGTTTTGCTTCCTAAGATTCCAAATTTTAGGTGTAAATGTAAAATATATTTCTCTACAATATGTATTCATTAAAGTATTAAAAATCATTCATTTAAGAGTGTTTTTTGTCGCTTGAGCCCAAATGGATTTATTTTTTTACAGCAAAAATGTCGTAACCGCCTTTACCAAAAAATTTCATGTTAGCCAGAAGCGACTTAAATGCATCTGTATTTTTATTAAAATTGCTTAACCGACATTAAGCCAACATAAGAAGTGATTGACGAAAAAGTATTAGTGTTAGCGAAATACTAAAAACACAGTGTGTCGCAGATAACCTGTACCAGCGAAAGTCTGCGACCAGACACACCAATACCCATAAATTGGATCATGTATTTTGGGAGAAAAATGGGATAAGCGCCACAATTAATAGAAATATGTGATAGGGCAAATAATCCTAAGCGCCATATCTTATGTTTGTAATTCGCGGCCCGAAAGTACTAAGCGACATTTTTGTTATTTATTGTTTTTAAGGCAAATTGTCTAA
Source organism: Nomophila noctuella (assembly GCA_958496325.1). NCBI lineage: Eukaryota > Metazoa > Arthropoda > Insecta > Lepidoptera > Crambidae > Nomophila > Nomophila noctuella. Next base: position 6,888,899 of record OY292491.1, on the reverse strand, counting down.
GTAACTATTTTAAAATATTATATTTTCTAACCACCAGAATGAAAAAAACCCTAAAATATTGGGCGCTTAGGACGTAAAATTAAGGCTTGGAGCCTTAATTTACCAACCGCATAACCGACAAAAACTACGAGCTAGAGTGACGAAACCTAGATAGAACGACGGAGAAAAAAAAGGCGATTCCAATGATATATATAGGTCGATTTCGCAAAAAATGTCGCTTAGGCCATTTTGGCCGTTAGGCATCGATATGATACCTAAATTGTAATCTGAAAATAAATGATTTCGTCGAATAAAAATGTTAAATCAGTTAACAAACATTAATAAAAATCAAGGTTTGTATTTAATGGTGAACATTCGCATTTGCATTCGCGAGTTGAAAATTAAACATTCATGTTTATTTGATTAGCATTGTGTGATGTTGTGAAATTCAGGATACATTGTTTGAATCCATAGCTGTTCATTCATTCATAAAATTGTTAACTTTGAGATACTGTCGATAACATTATATACAAAAAAACATTGAATTCAAGTTGCATAGAAAGCTACACCTAAACCTACTACCTACCAAATTCACATCGATGCCACACCTGAGCCCCACATCAGCAAGACGTCCATAACATAAATAAATGAATATTTTGAACTAACCTAACTTTAACAAACCTACAATTAAGAGAAATTATAAAAAAAGTTGAGGTGGTTCACACTCGACTGCCAAAGAAAGAGAGGGTGGGTAATTTAATTACTAAGTCAAAGGCTTACAGGTATTCTCTATCATGATAATAGGTAAGATGATAAGCCTTCATGTATTGGTGTGAAAAAAAAAATAGATTGATTTTAAATGATTGATTTAAAAAACTTGAACGCAGGAATCAATTCGCCACAACTGTCTGTCACTCTGTGTCCTAAACAAAAATATCGCTAGACTATTTGTTTTCCCATAAATAATAAAGCCAACGTGCCAGACTCCAGGAAAACTGCTAGTTAACTATTTATATTACGGAATGGTGAATACTTACGAACATTGAACTAAGATTATTTTCTACTTATAGGTACTTACCAGGCATTGAAAGCAGTATATCACAAAAATATCACATTTCACTGAGTTTTCTTTAGCAAAAAATCATCACTTTATTTTTCACTCAATTAAATTTTCAAACTTTTTTTCTCGAAATATCCACTAAGCATAAAAATAAATTTAACTTTTCATTTAAATGTCACTCTTTAGTTAAATATAAATCAACAACAGACGGTCGGAAGATATTCGAAATTCGTAAAGTTGACGATTTGAAAATGGAAAATGGAGGCGCGCGTTCGCCCCCGAGTGTGGAGAGCTACTGAATTCCCTGTCAAGTGTTGGTTGTTGGAGCTGGGAAGCTACCCGACGGGATAAATAGTGTTTACTCTGTTGATGTTGGACAGTGTAATGTTTGCCCGATGGCAGCTAAAGGACGCTTTCGTTATGTGGACTTGTGACTTGATTGACCCCGTTTTTTCTTGTGTAGGAAAAATAAAATTAACAAGGATTTGTTGCCGTCCTAAATCTTTTGAATGAGCGTACTGAATCTTTATTAATATTTAATTCAAGAGACATAGAATACACACATCAACACACGGATTAATGTGTTTGGTGAAATTTAATCTGCATGATTTCCGGAAGAAGTTTCATCCGCAATTAAATAAGTATTATATTATAATGCTATCAACAAAATAAGCCTTATGAATTATCGTTCCCTACGCCGTTTTACTTTCCACGAAGTCCATTTTGGGATCAAGAAGCAACGAAATTCAATATGTGCTCAAAAAACCGTGATATGTTTCTCTCCATCCGGAAAATTGATCTCCAAAAAGAGTTAACGTTAGGTAGACGGGTAGAAATCCTGGCCCGAAGCGTTGTGTAAATATACTTACACTGTGTTGCTTCCAAATGATTTGCCACACGAGCCAAGGAATTAAGATTTGTAGGTACCTGCTACATAAGGTACGGTGTTTCCACATTAATATGCAACTAGATTGATAAGGCTTATAACGGATATTTCTTTAAAAAATTGATGAAATGACGTAAAATGTAAGGGTCAACAAAGAATTTCTTCTTACCTCATATGAGATGCTATCCGACCGAGTATCCGTCAATTTAAGAAGCCGTAGTGGTTGACTATTAGGTACCTGTTGAGCAAGCTCAATGTTGACATACTGTAATCTGAGTGACAATAAATCTGTTTACCAAGTAGACATTATTAAAATGTATCTTAATATCCATGGAGAAGGCATGGCAAACCACTTCATTAAAATTGCCAAGACAGTGGTTTTGTGCTTTATTTCATACTAGCGGCCCGTCTCACGCGGTTTCACCCGCGTCCCGGGGGAACTACTTCCCGTACCGGTATAAAATATAGCCTATGTTACTCTGGGTGAATGTAGCTTTCCAACAGTGAAAGAATTTTTCAAATCTGCTAAGTAGTTTCGGAGCCTATTCAATTCATACAAACAAACAAAAAATCAAACCTTTCCTCTTTATAATATTAGTATAGACAACAACATAAAGTAGATCTTAATATCCATATAAGTAATATCAAGAAGACATTTAGAAAAATACTCTTTATGGATGTTTATTTCCATTTCATCTAAAAAAACTTCATAACTACAATAGTTTTCGCCATTCTAATTCCATTTCCAATAGTGATAATATTCGTAAAAGATTCAAATGATTTTGACCCTTCCAATTTTTCCAGAGGTCTCGAATATAAAGGCTGTTAACAAGGATCGCTTACAAGCCCGCATCCTTACTTACACAATATATCTGTGGGATAATAGTCCCTTGGGAGACAGAGCTGAGCGTCAAAGTTATCTCGAGAGCTCAGGATCACTTTATGAGTTGTACTTTCCTCTTGAGGTATTCAGAGGTGAAGATATCTTATGTCAATTAAGATTAACGCATGTCAAAGGAATATATAATCAGTGTGTAGGTATGTTATGATAAAACTTTTTGTGATTCTTTATCTTATTATGTAGTCGACTAATAACTAATTTGTTTCGCTGAATAAATATTATGTTTTCTTTCTTGTTATTATTTATTTTATTCCAAATACAATAATCATATAATCTACTTCTTGGAAATATGGGCATTAGTTATCCTCTTAATATTGCTCTTAATTATAAACGTGCGCGTGGGTATCCTGTATAAATATTAATTTAGAAGTATTTGTACTGTTGAAATACTGGCATTAACAGATTTCAACAAATAAATAAGGTACCTACTTAGATGTTTGATTCGAAACTTTATTGTGTTCTTACAAGACCAATTTAGCAACGTATCGTCACCTTGGAGTTGGCTTAACTTCATCATTCCCTGCCCTATTTCCACTTTATCTGGAGCGAGGCAATTTGTTTGTCTCTTTTCTACATCCCGGTATAACGGTTTCTTAACCTAATCCTTATCGTCCATAATTTTGTGCAATATCTTGTTACATGGTCATGTTTTCGTCCCTAACCTACATTCGAATGAAACTTTTACTCTTTATTTTTATTTTTATATAATGAAAGCATATATTATTTCTAAACAGGCATTGTCACAGAAAGAATTCGTATGGGTTCTTGTTTCATCAAGAATTAAACCAATTGAATGACTGCCGGTTAAATAATTGATTCAGAAGTTTTCCGGTCAAAGTAAATTTAAGTTATATTCAACTATGACGAACTTTTACGATATCTAAATCATTTCAATAAATTCGCATTTTTATTGTGCGTTAGCGAAAATAAAATATGCAAACAAATTGCTAGTAAAGGGGGACGCCGGCTGGCCATAGAAGTTTAGGCCCACAGTGCACACATATGAAAGTACTATGGAAATATAGAGTAAATAGTCATTAGTTAACTGGCGAAAGAAAGGGTTTAAAAAAAGTCAGTGTTTTTGGGTAAATGCATATTTATTATTTTCCATCAGTAATACAATCTACGATTTCCACCATATTAGCTGTTGAAGGTTGTAAAAAGTATTTGTTTACCTGCTGCGGCTGAACCCGGATCGTCGGAGTCAGTATTCATGATGAAGTTGTTTAGTTAAACGCACGAAATAAAACCGATCACTTTGTTGATGCAAGAAAAACACAATGACTTTTTGATATTTTGAACTTTGACAGTTGAATTGGCAGTTAATTTATTGTTTCCATTGCGTAAAAAAATATCGATATTCGAATTTAGATCTATTCGATTCTAATATAGTTTTATAAAATAATGCAGCCTTAAATATACGTTTCATGAAAATATTTTACTAAGATTATAAAATATTTAAAAGATAAATAGGATAATGACACTGAAATAATTATATTTATTTTTTTATTTTAGGCATGCTACCCATGAAGGGTAGCATGCCTAAAATAAAAAAAAACACGTTCGTACGGGAAAAAGTCACGATCGTACGGGATCGTACGGGTATCTTAAAAATAGCAACCAATTATTCACCTCATTTCTGTAGATAAATTGTAAGTGGTATTTTTATTTCTATTTTAGCTAAGATCCACCAACGTAATAATATTCGATATTCTCTTATAATCGATTATCTGAAATTATATTTCTGTAGTGGCAACTCTTAACACACACGAGCCCGCCGCGGGTCGGCTCGATACACACGAATTTGAGCTTTACTTCAATGCTGGTAGGGCGTAGATAGATTTGTTTACACATATCTGTCAAAAGGACGCAATTCCGGTGGGTTTAATAAATAGTTTAATTTCTTTTAATTTTTGTTATATTAACCCCAACTTTTAGCGACATACAAATAGCGCGAATAATTAAGAACGAATATTTTAGCAATTTTTATAAAATGGAACATCGTGTGCACTTCTGGGCCATATTCCGGCATCCCTCTTTGTTATGTTTCCAATTTGATACATCGCAGTAAGTGAAGCGTTCTCGTAAATCCATAATCTCCCATTACGCCGCATTTTCGTGAATCATTTATCCTATCTACGTTTTATTTTATAGCTTGTTTCCAGCCGAATCATGTTACAAACGATTTATGTATGAGTATTTTTATAAAAAGAATTATGGCAAAAAAATAAAACTATTTCGTACTTTTCTTCAAAATGAAACAAATATCAATATTGGCGAAATTATTATGCTGCTGTGATAACGACAACAAAAAACGTAAAATATACAAATTGATAATTGGAGTTATTGTTAGTATTTAAATTGAAAAATAAATAATTAAACTTTTTGAAGGTGTTTAAGAGTTTAATCATGGAGAGATAAATTATCACCGCCAGCCTCGTAGATTAACAATTTTCGCCGAAAGCTTTAAAACTTTGCCTTATCAAACAAACTGTCGCAAACTGTATATTGTTCCGGATACTAATTTGTCGCCAACTTTGAAAATGGGAAATTAAACTGTCAAGTCTGGTGTTAGATACTTATAGGTACATAAATAACTCTCATTTGAGCGCTTCACATAATTCTGATATAGGTACTTTAGACATTAAAAAAACAATGGACTATATAGAAGTAAATAGATGAAGGAAATGTAGGTATACTTAATTGGAACCAAAAGAAAATCACGGGAAATTAAAACCGAATAACGTCGTATAAGCCAGAAATTGCACCGTTTCAAAAACACAATCGTGTTTTCACATGTAGGTAAGTATTGGTTTCAGTAGGCTGACCTATTTTTCCTTAGAAAATACCTATTTTCTTGAATCTTTGTAAGAAGCTTCTCCAACGAGTCGACAGTCACATAAATGATGTACATACATTTTTTGTATATCAATGACATACATACATACATATTTATTTATTCATTGTCAGATCAAAGCCGGAATCCTAAATCAGACCCTACTCATAACACAAATCCTTGTGACATTATGCATAGAAAGAGATCTTATAAGCCCTTTTATACACGGGTAAAGACAGAAATTATTATGATTGGTCTTTAAATAAATAAATAAATGAATAAAAAAAATCACAAAGTAGTATGGTAGGTTCAGTTTAGATTTGTTCATTAGTAACACGTAGCGAAATGTTTTCTTAGATTAAGCGATTATTTTTCATTAATAAATAATAGACGTGTAACGTATTCTATTTTGAAGATTTATGTTAAACGAAAATATTGACGGAAACATTTCACATTAAGCCCGTTAAATCAGATTGTATTGAATAAATATTTAATGTAGGCGTTCAAGCATTTTATCGTACAGTTTGTTGATGTAATGGCAAAAAGCAATAAATATCTTTTGAATACTTAGTCGTTTTTATACAAACGTGAAATTTTTCCGTTTTTATTTTTATTCTTGATCTGATTGATGGCCATGACTTATTCAAAGCTCAAATACTAAATGGTAAGTATGAGTAGGTATCCGTTATTGTATGTACCAGAGTATTTTCCTCCGCACAGATTTCTGTTGTTGTTGGTTGTTGATCCTTTTTTTATGAATAACACTTTATTTTGTCGATTTTAACTCTACGTTTTCTACGTATAATAGTTTTGCTAACCTTTAAATTATTCCATGAAACTGTAGCACGTGCTGCCAACTGATTAAAACACGAGTAAATGAAAATACAATATTAATAGTTTTCCTTGAACACAGTTACAAAGTTGAAGTAAATGACTTAGTACACAGGAGATACTTAGTTCTGCTTAACGTTGTTACCGACAGTTGATGGGCTATAAAACGACAATTATTTGGAATACTTTTTGTGAAATATTTGTATCAATGAAAGAACCGTCGCTTTTTATAGCCAAAAGGTCACATCCTAACTCCCTTTGATGTTGAATCGATACAGGAAGTTCGTTCATGTTCTTATTTTTATTTACTTCTAAATTAATTAAACTCAGATAATTACGACTTCGAAAATTAAATGTTCTTCGAATTAACTGAACTGTTTTTAATGTGAAAGCGAAAATATAAAGCTTTTAAAAGCGCCATCGGAGAAGGTAGTTATTATTAAATCCCAAGCTTCTCTGATCTTAAAAGTACTAATCGTACTAATCGTGGTGGTAATCACGATTACGTGAGTATAACATTCCTACCACTTTTTTTTTAATCTGTTTGTTTTTTTGGGGAATGGATTGACGCACCATGTCACCGCGGGCTAGCTAATCCCGCGACCGTGTGTGGGGCCCGGGCGCACAAAATAAGCGCCAAGTGGGCGGCTTATGTTCGACCCATCACATTCCTACCCCTGCCCATTTACACGGAAATCACAACGCGGAAAGTGGGTTTCTTAACACTCGAGAAAGGCTAGCCAAGATGACGATTATTCGCTACCATATACCACATCATACCGTATGTTTAAAGCTTTAAAGCACTCGATAACATTGCTTCATCTCCCGAAACCAATGGCATAAAGGTACATCTAAAAACTAAAAAGGAAATTGTCATTCACATTTCCATGACCCATCTCAACTTCAGTACGACGAAAGGGTTTGGCCACAAAGAACTGGAAATAAAGAACATTTTGCTTAGCTTTTGTAATCAAACAACGCGCCCTCCTCATGTTAATTTCCTGCTGTAAATTAAACAAGTATGCCAGTTCTCCTTTTAAATAGTTTAGAGCACAACTAAGAGAGTTAGTAGTTGGAACTTTTCTAATTCTAGTTAGCTGAAGTTGTTGGGCTTGCCCACTGGGAGAAGAGTTTCCTTATTTTACGACCGACCGACTGTCTATTACTAAAACCTATAATTAGAAGTTACACAGGCTTGTAAATGAAGTGATATGAATATTATTATATTAACTGCATAACGATTTCGATATAGAAGTAAAATATTAAACATAGCATTTTGCTTAGATTCGACATAATACTTACGAGAAATTAATTGGTGAAAATAGGCCCAACCTCATTGATAAATTTATATTTGAACAACAAGTTATTTTAGAACACGCAGATTAAATATTTTAAAACTAATAAAAAATATCGTTTTAATAACCTCCGAACGAATAAATATTAATAAAGAACGTTGGCTTGGAGATGAATAGATTCTAGCATTTTTATATTGTGGTCTAGCGACTATTTGCTGCCTTTCTTATCCCATAAAACAAATTGCGGCGAAGTCCACATCTCCAGGCTAAAGAAATATCGACATTGTCCAGCGGAGGGTGCCCATTGTCTCGATTCGTCTCGGATTGCGAATGGACCATTTGCTGAGTTCAGCGTCCCAAGAGATTTACATCACAGATAGAAGGAGCGTTTTAGATCCGACGACTTCGCAAGATCCAAGGTTACTCCCATTGAAAAGCTTCTTTTGTCGTGGATAGTGTAAACACGAACTCTTGAGTGCCAAACAAACGCGTCAACCGTAAACACTGAGAAATCCTATAAATAGTAGCTCTTAAATTCTCTGAGCGGCATAACAACGACAATAGACATTACTACGGAGGTAGAGAAAAAAATAGAGGAAGGATCCTTTTAAGAGAGCTTTGCGGAACTTACATTCGAATGAGCCGCTCGTCTGGAGAAGTAACTACACCTGATAGAAAACCACAGTGAAGTAGCACTTCGTAACTGTTTTTACTTTACTCTATGGTTTTATTTCTGCTGATAAATAAGATCGCCAGAGCTGTTGGGGAGCGTATGGGATTTTTAAAGCAAGGTAGGCAACGCATCTGCGACCCTTGTACGGTTGCTGATGTACGTGGGCAGCGGTGATCACTTACCATCAGGTGACCGTCTTGTTCAAAAAAGTTGTTAAAAAGATCTATCTATATATAAAATCTATCTATTTGCACGTCTTCCTACAGTGCGTCAAGTCTATCAAAAAGCGTGGCGATATTTTCTTCCTTGTAACAGTAGTCCGGTTTTTCACATGAACGTTCCATTCAAATGATGTCAGCCACCACCGTTTCCACGATAGTTAAACTCCTTTAAATCGCATCGCAATCGCAAGTCTTAAAAACAAGATCAAACGTTATAAAAGTGAGACGTTTGATGATATCGCCGGCGCGGGGATCGCCTGCGGGCGCTGTACGAATAGATATGCGCTAAAAATGTTATCATTCGACGAAACTTAATCTAGATAGTCTTTGCCAGGCATTATTTGAAATGGGTTCAATTTTTACAAATCCATTTTAACGAATCTTTGACAATGCTTTGAAATGCTTTAGTAAATGTTATTACTTATCCTTATTCGAAGTCCTTTACTTCAGCAAAAAAAAATATTAAGGTTAGTTGCAGCTATAGACATGGGCGTACCCAGGTAAGGGCAGGGGGGGGGGGCAGCTGCCCCCCCCCCTGGATAATGTTGACGTCCATACTAAGTACCTTATCATGTACTTTTATCGATAAAAATTAAGTAAACAGTTTTTTGCCATTTTTTTGTATTATTAATACAATATTTTAACAGCCCTATATTACGCGGCGCGTTCATTACCCATAGGTACCCATAACAGCTCGATAGCAGCGCAGCGCCACAGATTACTTACCTAGCTTATAAAAATAAGATTTGCCCCCCCCTGGCCCAGAACCTGCGTACGCCCATGGCTATAGATATTTATTTTTGGGAGCAATAATCATATTAAGTCTCTTTTTTTTACATGATAGCTTTTAGGTATTGGACCTATCTAATAATTTATTTAGTTATGCTGATGTGAGACATCAGTTCTGAGAAATTTGTGCACCTAAAATTCTTAGAACTGTGTATCTGTTAAGGGAGATCTAGTACTGAAAACATCCTCAGAGCTGTGTAGGTGACGTACGGTATTATAAATGAGCGACCTGTTACATAAATTCTTGGAAGTCTGCCTGATCTAGCTACGGTTGCAAGAACAGAAAGCCTTTCATAACACGTTACATATTTCTCTCACTACATTCTCGTAAGGGCAACTACTCATCCTGTCCAATTAACGTTTCCACGACACTCCGCAAACAGAAATAGAACATAGTGCACCGAGTACACAAGTGCTGTGTACACACGCCCTTGTTTGTAACTGGGTAGGGCATAATGCAGCCTTGTACGGCGGCATAGCTCTTTCATGAATTCCCTTGAGGCATTTCGTAAATGTAATTTTACTGCACCTACCTGTAAGCAAACCAACATTTCAGTTTAAAAGCTCGATTAGTAGAAGATCCGAACCTTATAATAGATTATAATTTGTACGAGACTATGAACCCAAATAAAGTTTCCTCGTAAGCGTAACAGAGATCAGATCGCAGTCACTCCATTTGTCAGGCTGGTCAAATCAGGATTGTAGTCGGAGCGTACCCAGGGATCCGTAATGGAATCCCGGAATAAACACAAAAAAAAAGAAGACTATTGTACAAGAAAATATTTCGTTAGAGCAACATGAAAACGCGCCCTTATTTGGCATTTGGCATAAAACAGTCGAGTACGGACTTAGCTCTATGCAAAGAATTCCAACACTGTCCAATGGAAAGTTTTCGCCTCGCAAAAACTTTTACGAACAGTAAACGAAATCCTAATGGTCATCCCAGTCATGAAAATAACCGTATACTATGGTTTAATTTACTTTATGTTAAGAATATATAGAAAATAATCTCGATTGTTTAAATGTTAAATTTTTAGTTTTAATAATATAACTAATATTTACAAGCAACTTAAAACTAATATTTGAATATACTGTGATATTTAACGTACAGTCAAAATCATGTGTGTTCTTGCTATTTTTGGGTTAAGAATCTAAGAAAGTGAGACTGTTTTTGTCTAGTTACCAAAAAATAATAGCCTTTTCAAATAAAGATTCCATTTGTGTATTTATATGAAAACCAAATATTAAATACTGACTGTACATTTGTCTATTTTACAATTACGATGATACAGTTTAGCTGCAATCGTCTACTTCTGATGAGTTAAGCGAAGGCCTTGATATCATTTGTGTATTCGAACAACTGAAAACATTGATTGGTGAGGTTGATGTTGTGTTCTCTACGCGGTAGTAACCGGTGCTTGAAATATTATACTTCATTCCTGGTTCAACGTGTAACATAAAGAACACGGATGAAGGTCCTCCTTCGTACCAAAGCTTGCACTGAACAATTATCTTCACACCCTGTCTATAATTAGTAAACTGTACGGCCACAATTGGAAACTCGTCATCAACTTGCAAGGGAAATATTCCCGGATTTAATCCTGGTGGTTCCGGGTAGTAAGTAACCTCCCCGAGATTTTCTTGATCTACAGGGTTATATCCGTCGCAATGAAGCCATAAATTTCTTCCACCTGAACGTATCCACTGTTTAACTTTCTCGGGCGCAAATTGAGTCAGTGTCGAATTAGGACTTAACGGTTCTGCCCACCAATGAGATCCAGCGTTGACAGAAATGATCACACAAGGTTTATCACCGTAACCGTATGGATAGTACCCACATGGACCCAAAGAGTTGGTCAAATCTTTTTTTCTGCTCCTCAATAGTTTATCGATAGTGTTCGAATAATTTTTATAGTCGTTGTTGTCATCAGCCCTATACGAAATGAGAGCATTATCTTTTATTGCGGCAGGAATAGCTGATAATCCAACACCGTTTCTAACGAAGGGATTGGCATTAAAGTAGTGAATCTGACTGGGATGGGGGAAATGTCCATAATATTTAATTAGAGATAATGCTGCATACAGAAGCATCATTGTGCACGTAAAGAGAAATATAACATACATTATTGAATAGATAAAAATGTACAACCAGCTTTTCCAGGTCCTTTCGCAAACAGTTTTTTTCTTCCTGTCATAAATATATCTGAAGCAGTCTTCTCTGCATGATTTCCAGTCGAATTGTGGTTTTTCGCTTGGAGGAGCTATATGACCAATAATTGACCTCTCAGGTGCCATTCTTCTATAGGGTAGTACTTCTCTTACTGATGTATGTCTAGCTAACGCTTGGTTAGATCCTAAAGTGAACATATGAGCAGATTGTCCAGCTACGATTGGACTATGTGACGGCGGCGCAGTTTGTGTATTTTGTCTTGTAGTGTCATGTTGTCTTTCTTGCGCGTTACTCCTATGAACATTATTTTGACTGGTTGGAGGTTTAGGATCACGACGTGGCGGCATTTTATACTTAATAAATTTTCAAAAAAAAAATCTAAAGGTTACGTATATTTTTACTTTTGTAATTTTAATAAGTCATATTTGACAGCGTTACGACGTCATATTGACGAATTTGACGACCTATGTCCGTAATGTGAAAAAACTGATGTTATTTGTGCTTTGAATGCGGAATTGGATTATGGATTTTCTATTATCTATTTTTTCCATCTCATCTTTCAATGCAATATAATTTGTTCTGATATTACCGGACCAATTTCTCGCTCTGCGGGGCGTCTTACTCAATTACGTAGTATTGTGGCGTCGTCACCAAGGATGCTTCATTTGAAAATAGATGTACTTCTTTCTATCGCCGATACACATTAGTTCAAAAAATATTATTTAATATTATTATATGTACTTACGCGTTAAAAAATATTTCATGCTAATTTTACAAATATTTGAAAGCGATAAAAAAACACCGGACTTCGTTGGGCTTTTGACTTTCAATAAGCTTTATCGGCAAATCATTGTAATGTAATGAGGTAATAATAGATGGTCAAGGGCATACAGGAGTCCGTAATACTGACATTTACCAGGATCATCAAATATAACTAAATCGCATTTTCAGAACGCTGAACTACACAAGGCATTGTTGGCTCGGAACGGCTCGGATTAATTGATGAATCTCATCTCATCTCTGAAAAGTCATTTGTGTCCATGAACATGTCTGTTTGTATCGGTCTGGGTGTTTCTATGTATAATATGTATATATTTACAAAAAAATAGTATATAAGTATTGTTTATCCTTTGTCTGGCATCCATAGCACAAGCTTCAGCTTAGTTTGGGGCTAGACGGTGCTGTGTGAATAATGTCCAGAGATATAAATAATAATAAATCTCTGGACATTATTCACATTTATTTTATTTTGATCTTCAGCTACATTTTTACACCTTTTAATATTGCTGCTTGGTGCTTGGTGTAGTGAACCTATCTCTCATTATAATATAATATCTTATACATTAGCACCCCTAGCCCCTGCGCTCGAAATGAGACGTCGCAATAAGCGTTCCGATGACTTACAAGTAACTACATACAGTAAAGTAGGAATGATACAGCAGAAAATGTACGAAACCCAGTCAACTAGCAACAATTTCGTTATCCTTATTTAAAAACGACTGATTTGTAAGTATTATTACTGATTGAAGTTTATTAAACGATCGAAAAAAAATTTTTTCACAAAAATAATAAAAAGTTAAAGAAAACTTTAATTATAAATAAGTGACTAGAAAATAAAATAGTACAGCAAAAATACATAATCACAAAAAAATACAAAAAGACAATCATGAGCGCAGATACAATATTAACATGATAATGAAATTCGCATTAATTGCTAGAATTTAGACCAGCAATAACATATTATTTATGACTCGCTTGTTTTGCATTATAGGTACTTTATCATCTGTCTGTGGCGTTGTTGAAACAACTATCATAAACCATGAATTATGTGCACGGTTTCGCCTATAAAAAGAAAATATCACACACTGTTAAGAACTTGAAGTGCTTTGGGGATTTGTTTACTTACGAGTAAATCTGCTATACTGTAGCTATTTCTTTTGAGGATTCGATGTGTAGTGTGAAGTACACAGACGATGGTCCATGCTCGTGCCAAAGTTGACACACAACAGTTATCGGAATGTTTGGTTTTAATTTTGTGAATTGAACTGCTACTAAAGGCGGATTCTCATTACTTCCTAAAGGAAAAACTTTCTCATCAAATCCTGGCGGATACGGATAGTAGAGAATTTTACCAATATTATCTCGGTCGGCCTTGCTGTAACCATGGCAATGCAACCACAATATCTTAGCGCCAGATCTCATCCAGCTCTGGACTTCTTCAGGTGCGAAAGGGGTTAAAGTCGAATTAAGATTTAAAGACTCATCATGCCAGTCAGGGTCGTCAATTTTAATAATAACACATGGATTCTCACCGTAACCATACGGGTTTATACCACAAGTACCCAGGGAACTTATAAATGTAAAATCATTTAGCCTCTCTTTCAATAAATCTTCGATTGGATTAATGAATTTAAAAAAATCGCATTCATCGCTCGTCCTGAAACGAATAACCGTATCGTCGTTTTCAAACATTGGAGTAACATGTAGACCGACGCCGTTCGTGACAAACCCCGTTTTTAAAAGTATATCTGGGGGTTGATCGAAATCAGTATTAGCTTTTATAATGGATAAAGCACTAAAAAGGCAAATCATTGTGAAAGTCAAAAGAAATATGAGGTAAATCGTGGAATAGCCAATAATTTTCATCCAACTACTAAATGTCCTCTCGCAAACAGTCCTGTTTTTCCCGTTGTAAATATAATTGCAGCACTCTTTACCACAAGACGTTTTACAAGGTGTCGATGGTGATATGACTGGCTCTTTAGTAGTCCTTATCGTCGTAGCCGTTGTAGGAACGATTGGAGGTGGAGCAGAAACTGTAGGATCAATATTACCCAGCACTGCGGAATCTCTTTTTGTTGGTACGGCACTGGGACCTGGCTCTTCAGCTTGGTCTTCGATTGTTGGCGGTTCTTCTTGAGAAATATTTGGAGCTTCTGGGTCCTCGTTAGTTGGTGAAGTGTCTAAATTATTTGGTGCACCACTTTTGCTTGATCTTGGCGTCTCTTTGCTTTGTTTTTTCCTGTTATCATTTTTCTTAGAATCTCGTTTCGGAGCCATTAACTACTTTATTTGCTAATTGCTTACACGATAGAAATTCACTTTAATTTTTGACAATGCAACCGTCAGTTTTGATTGATTGCTTTAATCGCAAATACAATTTTATCACAGTTTAGTCAAAGGAATAAGGTAAGTGAATTCCTTTAATCTTTAACAGCATAGTAAATTGTGTTATAAAATACTTCTCATCAAAACGTGCGTCATTGTTTCAGGAGACTCCAACCCACTAGAACTGAAGCAGATTTAAAAGAGTTATCTTTGATGGTGATAATCTTATGTTTTTACTTGCAAATTATTGTATCATTATAATACAACTTTGTCGAATTCATCGTAGTTGTATGTATGTGGCCGATAACGGGTGTAACTTAAACAACAGACTTCCATAGATATCGTTTACTTTTTAAAGTAAACCTACTAGAAATGTCGGAAATCTTTGTCATAAGACATGAGCTGTCAGGAACTATCGAATAGACAATAAATCAATTAATAACTTAATTAATTAATACTAGAATTAGATGTAAAAAGTTTAAATATATTCTATAAGATATGGCGTCCAAACGCTCCGTAACGCCCAGGTTAAACAAGGTACGAGAAAAAATTAATAAGATTTTTATAATTACAAAATATTCATTACTAATAGCTCACTGATTTCATCAACATCATCTTGTAGGTACCCATTGCAATAATTGTTATATGTTATATTCGCTTTACATCCACGGGAAGAGTAGTTCTATTCTAGGTTACATTTCTCTTTTATTTTAAATACCATTTATTATCTTTTTCTTTATTTACAGACTCCAACCACTGCGTCAATTCCAACCACATCTTCTGATCCGGGTATCGTGATTGATCGACAAGTGTCCAGATCTCGATCTGGTGTTGAAAACTGCTTCAAGTATATCTACAACACGGAAGATAAAACATTTTGCGAAAGGACATGCAGCGGCTGGCTCATGATCACCTGTTACACAATATCCTTCTTCATCTTCCTTTCAGCGTACACAATGCTCTTTCTCTTCGGTGGATTACACATTATCAAAATCACAGGAAACATTCCACACAAAGGCAGTGCCAGAATTTCCGACCTCTACCAATACGCCCAAAATGGCGTTGGCTTATCTGTTACTCCGACGAGTACATCTGTTAGTGAGTACGCGTTAATTTGGTACAAAATGAATCAAGAAAATGACTACCAGAAATATTTATTAGCAATCGATAAATTAATTAAAGGCAGAAATGATTCGAAACTGATTAAGTCTTTGGGCCCGTGCGGCCAAAATCCTTATGGGTACGGCGATAATCCCTGTGCAATCGTCCGGATAAATAAAGAGTTAAATTGGTCTGGTAAACCATTAACTGCTAATTCTACTGTAACTAAGTATGCTCCAAAAGAAGTGAAAGATTGGGTGAGTTCTGGGAAAAGTATGTTGTGGCTTCATTGCGATGGTTACAATTTATACGATAGGGAGCATATTGGAAAAATAAACTATCATCCCTATCCGCCAGGCTTTGACCCGAAAGTGTTTCCTTTAGATTTTGATGGTCTTTCTCCGTTAGTAGCAGTGCAGTTTCCTGAATACACTGCTGGCATCTCAGTAGATGTTTTATGTAAACTTTGGTATGAACAAGGACCTTCATCTGTGCACTTTACTTTGTATATCGACCCATAAAGACAATATCCTCCAGTATTATCATGTTTTAGGTTTATTCTTTCATAGGTATATCAGTTTTTCTTATGTGAGCATGAGAAATAAAAAACTTTGAACATAAAAACCTTTTTTCTGTCCTGTTGTATGTTGACAAGCCTGAATAGAACATGCACATTTATTCATAGTTTAAAGGCGACATCGTGCAATGCAATAGACCTCCTGTATAAACTTTAGTACCTATTTGCTACCCTTCTTACAATATAATAAAGTCCTCTTATATTTTATTTCAATCACCACTTCACCTACAATGTTGAACATAATACCACAGTAATACTTTATTGACCTACTTGCGACCCGTATAAGTATTATGTAGGTCGTTATGCCTGGTGGAACAACACGGGAACTCCATTAGTTAGAAACACGTAGCTTAGTAAGGACGGGGGAAAATATCTTATTTAATAAAACACAAGTATCGAGTTTATCCAACATTTGTAAGAGATTTAGGACCAAGCTAAGAAAGCGCAGGAATTGGAGATATTTTCGTGGACAATAGCTAAATAAGAGACTGGCTCTGCATTCAAACCATGCGGAATGGTTTGGTGAGACATTTGATTGTACCCATTTATATAATTTATGATATAACATAAATAAATAATTTAACAGTATTTTTCTGCTTATATTTTATTTAGGGCGTTACATAGCGCATGAGATTTTTAGGGGAATTGAATAATTTAATTACTAGGCAAACATAGTGAGTTTGACTCATTAATGGCAAGTGGTGGTTATTTTATAGAGAGATGGGGTTTTATGGTGTTCGCCGGGATAGGCAAACGCCCAATTTGTGAAATGCAACGGGCTGGTGATACTATGTTTTAAATTAATCAACTTCTCAATATTACAACTACCTACCTAATAGTTATTGTTTGGAACTGATAGTTACTGTTCAAAAGTATGTGTGCCTACGTTATGTTCTAGCAGAACAAAATAAGAAAATACAACATACCTACATCTTTTTTATTTCATCTTTAAAATTGCAGATATCTATGTACAAGTAATACGTAGACAAAATTTAAGTTACTCAACAATAAAACAATGTGTTGTTTACGTAATAATTTATTGATACGCTAATAATTCAATGATTACCTATTTATTTCACACTATTTTAGTAGACTTTAAAGTAGTGAAGACAAAATCATTCCTTGTCCTACTTTCCAATAAGAAACTTCACAAATTCCCTTACTAGCACTAATGTACTTTGATCGTTTTGTCTCAATCAATATTATGTACAGAAATATCACGATTTGGTTATTTATAATTCAATTAAATAAGCATTTGTCCTTTCAAGCTTTGATCATCTGTTCAACCGGCTATAGGGAATGCAATTGTTTTGTAAAAGGGTTAGTTGAATTTTAATTTTATTCTAATTTGTATAGTATTATTTCATAACAAATATTAATGACTTTAAAAGCACCTACGTTTAATTAATACCGTGTAAATATTTTCTGTAAATAAAATATTAAATTGATTGAAACAATAACATCTCTGTAAACATGGCGATACATACTTAGTTAAACGTTTAAGTATTATAAACCTAACCCATCTTCTAAGCTTGATGACCTTCATTTTCAAAACATTTTCCACAATAGATGGGTTCTTTATTAAATTAATTCTAATAACGCACATATAACATCCGCAAATTAAATAGTATAAGATGATCTTTGCCGCAAAATCATTTTAATTTTTAGTACATTTATACTGCTAACCATTGCATTTAACCATAAGTACCGAATTTAACTTCATCTTCAAGGTAAATAATCCATTTATTGGCACTCGCGACTTCTATCACAACAGGACCTTGCAGAGTTAAGCTATGAAAAATTTCAATTTATAGGTCAATAAATATTTTTTATTGTAAAGTCAATTGCATGTTACTGTAAGTTCAAGAAACTTCTGAATCAGAAGGTAAAATGAGCCATATTGATTTAAAACTCCTATGTACTTAAGCTCACATCTAAATTGTACACGCTCATATAGCAACTCAGTAACAAATGGGTAGGTACTGTATGTACACAATACACATTAATATGAAATATCCCTTTTTATAATTTTCACTATGATAAACGATATTAGTAATTAGCAAGTTTGTAAGGAAGCAGCTATTCCTATAGACCTATAATTTGAAAATGGTAGCTATCGGAAATATGTAAAACTGAATTAACTATATTATTTTATACAATGGTCTTTTTTAAATCTATCTAGTTATGTTTATGTTCCGACAATTGACATTGCGATTCTGTAAGCTACGTTAATAGAGAAGCAGTATTTATACTTTTTAGTGATAATTTGCTATACAATTCCCGTTCAGATCGGCAATACTCATTGTAGGCTTTATCAAAAATAGAAGGATTAGAGTAATATATATCACAAAATATATTCATTGTTTCAACGACATTCCTTTGTTTTCAATACCAAACTTAACTTGGAGCAAACAACAGTCTCTGGACATCTCTGGACATCTCTGGACATTTTTCACACAGCGCCATCTAGCCCCAAACTAAGCATTAGCTTGTGCTATGGGTGCCAGACAACGGATAAACATTACTTATATACTTTTTTTTTTTGTAAATACATACATATTATACATAGAAACACCCAGACCGATACAAACAGACATGTTCATGCACACAAATGTTTGTACCGTGCGGGGATCGAACCCGCGACCTTTGGTGTAATAGCCGACTTCTCGACCATTGCACCAAACGGCTCGTCGTTCAAGTCGAGAGTATTCGTAACGAGAAATGTAATGGTGCTTCCGATGGCATTGAAAACAAAAGTCAACAAGTAGGCCTGATACCACACTCGTACTGGACCACTGAAGAAGAGGTATTCAATTGAATGTACTCATTAAAAAACGTCAAGCTAAAACATGCACTGTATTAATCAACGAAACGAAAAATGCAACTATTGGCTAGCGTGCAATAACAGCTATTGTAAAAAATCTCATACAAATAACTTGAAGAAAAGTAATTCACAAGCTTTGTTGGTCTGGTCAAATAAAAAGCGTACTTCGGACCGACATTAAATAGAAGTTACATCATAGGAGTCCAGGAAAATTTTGATAGTAAGGTACGGTTTTTATTTGACTAGACGTGGTAAATAAATTTTAATAAATAAGCCACTTTGGACACCGTACGATACAAACAACGTTTCTTATAATATACCAGCGATATAGCCCTGAAATACTCAAAGTCAGTCGATAAAATCCTAATTTATACAATGACGTATGTATAATGTTACAGCATGCTTTGTAGATAGAAACAACTACTGACACATTTCATAGATATATGTAATAAAATATGTTTTCAACGAGTTAACCAGATAGAATTTGTAAACAGCTAAACAATGAAAATATTAGAGCCTAAATATAGTTATAGGATCAAGCGTCTTTATTAAAGTTTATCATTCTGAATTAATTTAAGTAATGATATTTGGTATGGAAAAATTTTTGTACAAAGATTTGTGAAATTTAACTGTAAATAGAATTGATATACATCGGCTTAAATAAAAAAGATTAGATTGGAATGAGTGATTCTAAGAGAGGAAACAATTATAAATACAAACTCAATACGAAACGATGACACAATATATTACCACTAATTCTAATAGACAAACGAATAGCCTATAAATAACATTATTAATCTTAATAATGGACGAACACATCATTCGAGCGAATACAGTCTACTTAGACGTTCATCGTAATTAAGTCATTGCTTTCGTGTGAACTTATCTTAAACCGACGTAAATGCAACATCTAAAACACATTAAGTGCACTTCCACACTTGATGATTATTACTCAATCACTGCACCTTTGGACTTTTTCAAAACACATAGAAAATAATGCGTAAGGCCGTGCACGAAATGCGTGAAACAAACAATTTATACCTTAATTCTATGCACTCGAAACTAAAAAACTCGATAACCAAATGTGATACACGGAATAATATAATTACGAAATGAATAATAAAGTATCTAGAATCAATCCCTTGAGATCACACTCCTCCATTTTAAACGGTAAATCACAATTTAGTAGGCTTCACTAGATTACTAACGCAATCACTTACTTATAAAGTCACATTTCATTTTCTCACGAGTTTCGGGGTACCTTTGTCCGTTCACTATCCTCTAACCACTAACTAAGATTTGGCTATGTAGGATCAGCTCAAGAGATTTGAAATGGTTTTTAGGCCACTTATACAGGTACAATAAATGATTAATCTTCTGATAATCTCACTTGGTTTTGTTTCTCGGCGAGATTCTGTGGGTCCGGTTATTTACACATCTCCTTCTCATCAGTATAATTTACAAGCTCTTACCAATTCATTTTCAATTTAGAGACCAGTCTCAAAGGATGAGTATTCTTGGGACGCGTCTTAAAATTGGTATACTCTTGCTAAAATTAGGTAGAATTCCTCGTAGATCCCAAGCATCCAAACCAACCCTCAAATATACAGGTATGTTAAAAACGACATGCCGATAATAATGTAAAAGTTTGGTGAGAATAAAAATCCTTTGTTGTAACTGCAGTCGAGTTCTCGAAGCATAACCTGAAATAAATTTTCACATTATTTGTGTTATTACTTAGTAATAAGGAACGAACTTTTCGTCGAAGTTTTCACAAGGGACTTCTACGAAGTCAACAAGGAGACAAAAATAGTGTACATTATAATACCCCTTTGCCTTGGCTGTTATCTTTAGCTATCCCTCTTGATTAAATGCTTTACTCCATATTTTTGCTAGGCTTATATAGAATTTGAATAAAGAATGTAATTCATAGGAACACACTTTTACTTTACGTTCCGTGTTCATGATATGACACACTTTTAAATGGGAGCTGAAACACTATGCCGAAATTACGAGGCGTAATTTTGAATAGAAAATGCATTGCGGCCTAAGTTTGGTCGCGTTATTTTGGCATAGTGTATAAAATATATCTTTCACTTAAAACAAAAAACGTTTACATTCATTACTTGTTATCCGATTTTTTTGTTTTTTTATGTCAGAGGCGGCAAACGAGCTAGCGGGTCGCCTGATGGTAAGCAATCACCGCCGCCCATGGACATCCGCGACACCAGAGGTATCGTTGATGTGTTGCCGGCCTTAACCCCATACCCTCCCCAACTGAGCTCTGGCAACCTTACTTAACAAAATAAAATAAAAACATTTCATTCCATTAACAATATTGTCAATTGGGTTTCCATTTAATTGTGTTTCTATACTTACATCGCCGAGTGTCCTGTTCTCGTAGAGCGGGCAGGAGGCGAATCGTACGTCGTCTCGTGTGGCCACGCAGTTGAACGGACTGCGACACAGGTACTGCCGCCGCTTCCTGTCCCACGCCTCGATCCACCTGGGGGAATACATGGATGTAGTTTATCAATAAATAGTGATAAATTCTTTGGACTAAGAAGTCGCACTCAACTCTGAGATCGATCACTTAGCGCGAACTTGAAGAGCTGTTTTATATGAGCATGACATATAAAGTTCGCACTCAAAATCGATCTCAGAGTTAACACACATATTTCCTAGTCCCAAACTAAGCTCGAAGCTTGCACTATGGAAGCTAGGGAACGGGTATACTACACCGACGGGCCTGTCATAATATTAACATAATTTACATAGGCTTAGACACTAGCAGAAACTAGTAACACATAATTTTTCTAGTCGATCTCTTAGAGGCTTAGTCCTTTTAAAGCCTCGAGCTTTTTTGAAGACTCGAGTTCTTTTGGAAGGTTCAAGTTTTCAAGGCTTGAGTCAAAGCTCAAAGATTTCGCGGCTCGGCACATTGAGTCTCTTGAGCTCACTGAGTTTTGCCATTCCGCCTCGAGCATTGAAAATTGAACTGGAAGCCTCGAGCCTTTTACAAAACTAGTTACAGACCATTGCATAAAAGTGAAACCTACGGCGATGACAACCAAGTACATAACAAGTATAATATCTACCGAGTACAAGAATATCTTACCCAATCCCGCAATCGCAAGCCAGCGGATTGTCAGACAGCAGTATATCGTGCAAATACACGTTGTTCGGTACGCCGGGCCACTCCTTCAGCGCCGGGTTAGACACTCTCATGATGTAGTTGGACCGGAGGTCCAGGGTCAGGTTCTTGATGAGTCCAGGCCTCCAGAACACCTCGCTGCCGATCTGCTCGATGCTCGTGTTGAATATGGTCAGCCGGAGAGCTTTGGAGTGGACGCCCTGGAATAAGTTAATGGGGTTGATATTTGAGTGATGAATATTGTTAATGGTGGTGGTGTTAGATATAAAAAAATACTAAAAGTGCATTGCTATTTGCGCCTTTGTTTTTTTGCTTCTACTACCAATACCACAAAAGAGTTTAAGGGAATTTATGAAATTTAAAAAAAAAACATCATATTTTTTCTAATTTCATAAAATTCCTTTCTTCTTGAGTATCTGCAAAACTCACCAGAAACAATAAAAAAGCCCTTCTAATTTTAATAGTTAATCATATAAAAAACGACATTATTTCCAAAGGTTTATCAGCTGTGCACTTTCAATTGTTACCAAAATCTTTTAAATCGAGCCAGTATTCACAACTTTTGTTCACGTACCGCATTTGTTGTCATGGCAATCGGGGCTCTTCTTTTGCTTACGATTAGGCAGATTGGACTCAATATACCGTGCTAGTACAAAAATACTTACGAATAACAGATACGGGGACAGATACATCAGCGACCGTCCAGTGATCGTGATGTTGTTCAGCTTGCAAGGAAGCTGGGCACTCATCTCTCTTCCGAACTCCGGGCTGTATTGCACGTCCACGAACAAGTTCTCAAGACCCGCATTGTATGTGAGCATGTTGAACTAGAGATACTTACAAACAGCAGATACGGAGACAGATACATCAGCGATCGTCCAGTGATCGTGATGTTGTTGAGCTTGCAGGGCAGCTGGGCACTCATCTCTCTGATAAGTTCTCGAGACCCGCATTATATGTCAACATACGGGGAACGTTGAACTAGAGATACTTACAAACAGCAGATACGGAGACAGATACATCAGCGATCTTCCAGTAATCGTTATGTTGTTCAGCTTGCCAGGCAGCTGGGCACTCATCTCTCTTCCGAACTCAGGACTGTGTACACTTACGAACAAGTTCTCGAGACCCGCGTTGTATGTGAGCATGTTGAACTAGAGATACTTACAAACAGCAGATACGGAGACAGATACATCAGCGATCGTCCAGTGAACGTGATGTTATTCAGCTTGCGAGGCAGCTGGGCACTCATCTCTCTTCCGAACTATGCCCTGTAGATACTGTACACCCACGAACAAGTTCTCAAGACCCGCATTGTATGTGAGCACGTTGAACTAGAGATACTTACAAACAGCAGATACGGAGACAGATACATCAGCGACCGTCCAGTAATCGTGATGTTGTTCAGCTTGCAAGGCATCTGGGCACTCATCTCTCTTCCGAACTCGGGACTGTACTGCACGTCCACGAACAAGTTCTCGAGACCCGCGTTGTATGTCAGCATGCAGGGCACATTGAGAGAGATACTTACAAACAGTAGATACGGAGACAGATACATCAGCGATCGTCCAGTGATCGTGATGTTGTTCAGCTTGCAAGGCAGCTGGGCACTCATCTCTCTCATAAGTTCTCGAGACCTGCATTATATGTCAACATACGGGGCACGTTGAACTAGAGATACTTACAAACAGCAGATACGGAGACAGATACATCAGCGATCTTCCAGTAATCGTGATGTTGTTCAGCTTGCAAGGCAGCTGGGCACTCATCTCTCTCCCGAACTCAGGACTGTACTGTACGTCCACGAACAAGTTCTCGAGACCCGCGTTGTATGTGAGCATGCGGGGTACGTTGAACTCTCGAACATCGGGGGAGGTTGAGATCTTGAGGGTACGAAGGGCGTACATCTTGCCGAAGACTCCGTGCTGGAATATCGAAATGATAATACATAAATAGGTAGGTGCCGTGTTAAGCCTAAAATATAACTGCACCATTTCTTCCCGTGGCCGTAGTCGGCAGTAATAGACATTCCGGGAAAGAGGAAACAGCGTTGCCTATGTCAGTAACTCGTCTGCCAAGCGTGGCGACTCTATAGATTGGCCTACGTCCAGAATAGGGCGTGTTTACCTAAAATAATGATCTATTGAGTCTACAGTAGAACATTCGAACTTCAAGTTGATTATTGCTTTCCCAAACTATGAAATATTAGGTAGGTACTGACAGTGCCGAAACTAGGGCGGTGCCAACGGTGCCCAGGCACAGGGCGCAGACCCTGGAGGGGCGCAGAAATGACCAGACTGGTAGATACTAGGGGCGCAGTTTTGAAAGCTCGCACCGGGCGCATAAAAGGCTAGTTACGGCACTGGGTACTGAAAAGTAGGCATCGACTATTTTCGTAGCGTAATGGCTACTATGATGCACTTTGGCACATTAATGTTCAAAAATATTTTTGTGATATGAAGTTAAAAAACCATATTACTGTATTGAATAATTAGGAAAGGAATTATGGACAGATGAACACATACCTCGAGAATTCTCAGCTTCAATTTAGTCACGTCAAGGTATTCTATTCTAGGCGACACGCCATACAGCGTGTTGTTCATCAACGCCGTGATAGGATTCCCTGACAGCGACAGCCATCTTAGGTCATTCAGAGACTGGATAGCCTGGAAATAATTTAACAAAATATTAAGCCAATAAAACACTTCCAGAATGAACTATTTTTTCCATAGACCAAAATAATGTTATTAGTGCAGGCATTGAAGCGAAAAATATGGGCAAACCTCCGAATTTTTTTACTGTGAACCGATTTGCATGAAATTTTGGAATTAGTTTCATCTTACCCTTAACATCAAAAGTGAAAAAGAT
Organism: Nomophila noctuella; assembly: GCA_958496325.1. Taxonomy (NCBI): domain Eukaryota; kingdom Metazoa; phylum Arthropoda; class Insecta; order Lepidoptera; family Crambidae; genus Nomophila; species Nomophila noctuella. The sequence continues at coordinate 6,863,626 of OY292491.1, read as the reverse complement.
TTGAACGCCGCAACTACCGTGAGGGCGGTTGCCACCCCAACTCGGGGGTGAGGTTTTTTATTTAAAGATAACCTCGGATATTGATTGGAGGACTAATTTTAAGCAAAAAATCATCCATAAAGTTTTTCGAGAAATCCATTACTTTTTAAGTTATTGGCAATTGAAAATTCGTAATTTTGTCACGTTTTTCATCGGTTTTTTGCAAATATCTCCAAAAATATAAGTTTTATCGAAAGTCTTATTAAATAGGTGGCGCCACAGCAGTATGCCCTGCCATTTAAATCATTTAATATAGTCAACAATACCTAGGTAGATGACATACTTGGTAAGGTATACACGTATATGTTTGGCCGACTTTAAAAATTAAACTTACCACTGGTACTGTGGATAGGTCGTTGTATGAAATATCCAGTTTTCTCAAGCGCGTCAGGTTGGCTGTCGTGTCCACTGGGATTGTCGGCAAGTTGTTGTAAGACAGGTCAAGGCTCTTCAACTTTGGTAGAAGCATTGACGGAACCTGATGAAAAATATAATGAGCATTTTATTACTTTGTTCAATCTTTATAGTCACCCGTTGTATTCAAGTCTGTCGTCATTCGATAGTGTTATGTAAAAAGTAATGAAAAATAATGTTCACAAAATGTTTCCATGCATGGTGAAGACCTATCAGGGCGATGGTGGCCTAGTGGTACGGACGGCGCCTCACATACGGGAGGCCCGCGGTTCGAATCCGGGCCCAACACTCTGGATTTTTCGAAATCTATGTGTGGATTTGTGCCATTAGCTCGGCGGTGAGGGAAAACACCGTGAGGAAACCTGCACATTCAGTGATTTCTGACTTTAGTTCAGTTAGATCTGAATGTGTAACCATGATCCAATCTGTCTGGTTCCCCTCTATGGGTTACGAAGGTCTGATGGCAGTCGCTTCACTGTAATAACCAGACTTGCCAAATCCTGGATCATAGTCAAAGCTGACCCCGCATAGAAACGGTATAAACGCTAGGAAGAAAAAGAAGCATGGTGAAGACCTATTACTTCGCTAGGCTAAATCCAAAAGCGGTTCTATTTCATCGCGATCTTGAGGGAGATAGTCGTTTTAAGTGTGTATTTGTATATGTTACGGGCAACGTGATTAATCGGGAATTATGAATAAGGGCCGGCCTTTATTAATAATTCCCAAGAGCGTTGGGCAAAGTGATTAATTTATCACTTTGACCGGCCCGTATTAATAATTCCCGACGCCTCTTGGTCCATGTAATAAATCAGTGTTTGAGATGGCTTGTATTTATCACTTGGACCGGGCATTATGATAAGAAATGTTTAAGGGTCACAAAAAAAAAACCCTAACCTATTTTAGACCACCTAAGAAGCGGAAGACTAATGGATGGATATAGGTTAGGGTTATTTTTTTTTATGACCTTTTAATATTCGCCTAGTCACGAACATAACACATGGTAACGACTTTTCATCTTATGTAATATTTTTATCTAAATAAAAGTAGGAAGTTAATTATATCAATAATTGCTTTTTTTAGTGTTTATTTTTAAATGTTCAATTGATGTGTCCTTTAACTTTTCATGTTAATATTGTAAGTTTAATAAGATTTTATTAGCAAAAACACTTCAAATAACCTATTTTATCACTTTGCCCAATATGGGTTGGGAATTATTCATAATGGCCGGGAAAAGTGATTAATTTCGCTATTTTTATCACATTGCCCAATTGAGTAGGGAATTATTAATACAGACCGGGAATTATTAATACGGCCCGGGCTTATCACATGGCCCGTAACATATATACATATTGACAGTCTTACATAAGTAGCTTCACCTCACAAAGGAGATCTATTTCTGATATGAGGTTATTGAGAAAATTTGAATATGCGAAGAAGCATTTCACAGTAACAAAAACATAAGGGTTAAGACCTGATTCCCGAAATCGATTGTATGCTGATTTAAAAGATTTGAGGTAATATAAAAAATATTAAAACTAGATACCTACTCAAAATTACTTACATGAGTAAGGCTGACGTTCTTCAAGCCTAAATGGAACAGCCTTCTTTCCAGACCCTTGAAGACGTTGAGGTTCCTCTCCCCAGTATTGAAGGGCGAGGTGTTCCCCAAGTCCAGGCATCTTAGTTTGGGCAGGACGGTGAATGTGTTGCTCTCGATCCTCACCAGGTGGTTGTCTGATAGATCCAAGCTCAGGAGTGACTGTGGATTGGAGGAATTGTTAGTCTTATTTATGGAGATTTGCTTAAAGTCTTTGGTGAGCCGTAGCTGAATATTACCCGGAAATAGAATATTCAAAATTGTCGCTTAAAAATATGGTCGTTATTATTCGATGGTGCATAATTCTGTTCATAATGCAATTGTATTATGAAATAAAGATTAACGTCATCAGCATACTGCCTTCCACTGTTAAACGAAGGCCTCCTCTGGTGAATCTAATTTCAAAAAGTCAGCCAAAGATTCGTCGCAAACAAAATCGTGAAGAACAAATTTTTTCATTTAATATCACGAGAACGAGTGTTTTATTTTTACTATGCTGAGCAATATTTAATAATATTATTATTCTAGCAATGTAACCAGTTACAACTCACGGGTAAGTTTTTACTTAATAGGTATGAAGAACTCAAAAAAGTTATGGAATGATAGAAATTTTAAAACAACTAGTTTAATACGTTGGTGTACTTAGTTTTTTGATGATTTTAAATTATAAGAACCTAATAAAAATAAATAACTTACAAAAAAAATGATAAAGTCACTGAGAAAATTTAATGAAGACTTAAATAATATACAAATTCAAAAGTATTATAAGCAAAAAACCAACAACAAAACGGATGCAATCTTACAACTAGAAGATGCAAGTAACTACAACCACTCAAGGGAAAGCTACGGGATGAAGGGTGATAAATCCAAAATAAAAAGTAGAAGCCAGTCAAAAAATATAAACAATTCTTAAAAGGTCAGAAAAGAAAAGTAATTACACTCAGAAGCTAATATGACAATCAATAAATAAAAACGAATTTTCTGTTGAAAGTAAGAATTTGAAAGTCTGTTGTGTTTATCTCGTATAAATTATGTCTTTTCATGTAAGCAGCAGTGGATCCCTTATAATAATTTTCATGTCAATGGATGCGTCACTATCATGATAACCTATCCATTGCCATCGCATTACCGAATGCGGTAGTAATGACTAGAGCGCAAGATACTTCTTCACGCTTCGTAAAGAGACATAAAGCATTGGTCAACAGATTACTAAGAACGTATGAAAAAAATATAAAAAAGATTTTATTTTTTGTCCGGCTTCTACGACCATTCACATTCCCCTACCTTATACAGCGCGTTCTGCTGGTACTGTTTTTTTTGATGGAACACTCTCGTGTGGTCCCGTCTCGCCGTGTGGTACATGTACTCGTCGCTGTAGTCCGGCTCCTCGGGCCAGTCGCCCTGCTCCGGACTCTGTGACGTCATGCGACACGTTAGCGCTACGCTAGCTACAGGTTAGTTGGGAACTACTATGTGTACAGATTTTGGTGTTTGGGCGAAGTGAGCGCGTTTTGGGCGGAAACAGACCACTCTGGGCACAATGGGCACATGTATGGGCGTACCCAGGGTATGAGAGGAGGAAGCAGCTGCCCCATTGGATAATGTTTACGTCCCGGCTAAGTACTTATTATTTTCTTTATCTAGAAACAAATATGAGGAAAACAAATTTTTGGCTTTTGTTTGCAATACAAAATACAAAATTTTACTACTCAGTTATTAGTAAAAATAACAAGTAGATTATTTTCTTTCTTTTTAGGCACTTAGCTGATTAAAATCTGATTTTCTCCCACCTAGAATATTTAAAATCAGATTGACATTTAAATGAGTATGCCATTATTTATCAAAAAAAATTGTAACTTTGAACATGATTCACTAAAATGTGGATATCAAGAAGGTGAATTAACATAATTATTCACCATAGCTAGATTGTCGGTTAATATTTTGTTTATTTACAAATCACCCATATTAAAATAAAATTTTCTTAACTTCAAGTAGGTAAGTAAAGCAATTTTGTCTCGCACTCACTAAGCCCAGAACAGTTTTAAAAATTCCAATCAATATCTTTTGCAATATTTTCACTTAACACTCACTCAAATGTTTATACATAGGTACATAAGTAATTGAAACACCACAGATTCACAAAGTCAAGCTGTTAGATAGGATCAAACTCAAGGTTACGAAGCCTCACTATCAACCAAGGAGTATGGGAGGTGGCATACCCTATACCGCTGAACGAAGTCTTGCATGGAGATACTGGGAATGTCGTTCCCACTGAGATCCAGTTCTACTAGGTTTCCAGCGGCTCCTATGGATAGGCAGTTGGTTGGCACTCTTGATAGGTCGTTGTTCGAAAGGTCTAGTCTGTAAATGTCGAAAATAGTCTTCTTAGTTACATCATGATTTAATTAGGTTATACTCGTAACTATAGGGTGGTCAATTCTATTCCACAAATAGCTCATGTGACACATTATTGCTGATGAACTCAAAACTCAGTGCCATATAAATCGCTAAGTAAGTAATTCTCCAGTAAAATGAAACTGTAATTTCATAGCACAAGTTAATGTTTCTCATATCAAAGTTTGTATTTCCTCACCTACTCTGAGTTACTTAGGCAGCAAATTAAGGATTAGGAAGTAGTTACTTGAGGCAACGTACCTTTCCAAAAGCGGTGATATGATCAAGTTATCAGCCAAGTTCTTGATACGGTTGTTCGAAAGGTCCAGCGAAATAAGAGACGGCGTGGCATGGAACACTTCGACTGGCAGCTCACTCAGGTAATTGTGAGATAAAGCAATTATCTGTGAAAATAATTTTTTTGGTGAATACGGATTTAATCATCAAAATTTGCTTCCATGACGAAAGAATAACTTGTGTTATATTGTCTAAATCACGCTTGAGTCAACTAACATCATGAGCATGGTTATTAAGCTTCCAAAAACAGTCGAATCGGTGGTCGAGTCATTTTTGTTGCAATTTTGACGATTATTATGTGCTTCTATGAAGCCTATATTAATAAAGAATATTTTGATTTTGATAATTGTTTCAGATTGAGGTGTGAATAGTCCTAGATTTTTTTAATTCATCTCTCAAGCTCAAATAATGATATTATCATGCACCTACTATTAATACAATCAAAAATAAATAAAAATAATAAATAAGTACAGTAATACCCCGACTTACGCTACCCCGACTTACGCGAATTCGGAGTTACGCGGTTTTCCATTTTCATCAATTTTGCATTTCATATCAGATTCCGTGGAATTGAGCGTAAGCAGAAAATAAAAACAAGAGCTAACAATTGACGAGTTTAAAATGGTACCTAAAATTAAAGAAATCTATGACCAGACACTGAACAAAATGTTTCACTTGACCCATTTTTAGAATTTGTGATTCAACAGAAGGACTCATTTCAATTGAATAGGGAATAATAATTTTAGAAAAAAAAAATTGCCTAGAAGAACGCGTTTATACTACAAAAAGGTGATTAAAAAACTACTGGAAAAAGAAACATTTCACCCGTCTGGCAACATTGTACGAATAGGTACTTATATATGATTTTTTCTAGTTAAGTTCTAAATTATTGTTTTCTCTAAACTCTGGTCCCGATTAAACCTACTTTATATGTATTTGTATGAAAAGTTAAACCCCGACTTACGCGAATTCGACTTACGCGGTAATAGCTCGGTCCCACCTATCGCGTAACTCCGGGGTATTACTGTATTTGTGAAAGAAAAAAGTTTGACCCAAGACTAATTTCAAAATTTACCTGCAATGCTTTAGCTCTGGTGAAGCAATCATATTCCATGTGGAAGATCAAATTATGCGACAAGTCCAAATATTGTAAAGCTGCTAGGGATCCAAATACTTCTCTCGTGATATTCCTGATATAGTTGTGAGACAAGTAAAGTTCTGCTAACGTGAAGTCGGCGTGCCTGTAACATAAAAACCATTTAGAATTGTTGATATATTTTCATACACCCTTTGCCGCTTTACTCGGCTCGTACCAAATATGGTTGGGAAGGGTGAGGAATGTCATCGGTAAGGTGATTGTTAGTATACTATCAAGAGGCCCCTTAAACCTACACGCTGGGTCGCAAGTCCCAGGCGCCGACTGACATTCCTCTCTGTTGCACGCGATGGACCCGGCACCCGCACGGAGAATCCATGGATAGCTAAGAGGTTTTTCTCTCTAAATAGTAAATCAAGTCCATCAGCCTGTTGGTCTAGTGGTTAGAGACCCTGGCTAGATAACCGAGGGTCGCGGTTTTAATTCAGCTAGTGGCATTGGTAGTCGAGCCATGGATGTTTATTAAAGTACAATTAAGTATGTCTATCCGTTCCCTAGCATCCACAGTACAGGCTTCGAGCTTAATTTGGGGCTAGGCAATTTGTCCAATAAATTGATATTGTAGTCACTTTTCATAAGAGCACAGACGGCCGTTATTTATGGTATTTTTTTTAAATACTTGAGTGGCCATTATTCAGAGTTATTTATAATAAGTAAAATTATGTACTAATGTTGTACGTACCTGAAGTAATAAGGAGCAATTTCGGTGATATTGTTGTGAGAGAAATCCAACACCCTGATATTCACTGAAACTGTACCAAGACCTGAAAGAAAGTCAATAACATTAATATCTACTTCAGTGAAACGTCTTTCATTCAACTTTCATACAGTGACTAAACTAGATGATGTTATGTCGTTTCCTTTATATGCGCATGAATCCCATATTATGATGATTAAAAAAACATAAGTAATAATATCACCTTCGGCTACAGTGAGTTCTTCTTCAGAGAATAAACCTGAAGCTGTAGATGTAGTGGAACGAAAAAGAAATAAAATAGAAGCATAAACAAACACATTCAAATAAATAATATGTACAATAAATACAAGAACAAAACAAATAAATAAAATATTTATTATGTACAATAAAAATAATAAAATAAACTAAAAAAAACAAGAGAATATCACCTTCATCACCCTCAGACATTTCCTCTGTGAGAGGAGATATTAATCCTGTTCAGAAGCGGAATAAAAGGAAACCAAAAGCATGCATGAGTTAGAAATTAAAGTTGAAAAAGCAGTAATTATAGAAGAGAAATTAGTAATAGTAGTAAAACAAATCATAGTGAAAATGAACAAAGTAGTTAGTGATATAAAGACAATCAAACAAAATCCTAATTAAAATGAATGAAGTGGATCTTCGAAAGGCTGTTAAAGCATTGCTCCCAAAAATCATACGCGTTTTCCTATGTAAAGGTTACGGAGATCAGATAGCATTCGCTTAAATATTATAACCAGGCTAGTCAAATTCGGATTATAGTCCCAGCTTATCCTATGGTAAACAATTAATATAACTGGTTTTAATGCAAGGACGAGACATGATAGAAGATGTTGATGAAATATAAATATAATAAAAAAGACGGGCCCGTTGGTCTAGTGGTCAGAGACCCTGGCTATAAAACCGAGGGTCGCGGGTTCGATTCCCGCCACGGGCATATGTTTGTGTGATGAAAGTCGGCATTTGTACAATTAAGTATGTCTATCCGTTCCCTAGCTTCCATAGTACAAGCTTCGAGCTTAGTTTGGGGCTAGGCAATTGGTGTGTTGATCCAATGTATTTTGTTTTTTAAATACCCTTACAATCTCAAGATGGCTTTAACTACTTACTCTGTGGATTTGGCTGGTAATAATTATTCGTGAAGAAGCTGATCGCGTTGGAATCTCTCAGTGATGTCATTCTGTTGTAGGAAACGTTCACTTTGAGCGCCGTAGCCGACCCCACTTGGTCGAATATTGCGAACCTAAACGTGTTCAGTTGGTTGAAGGAAATGTCCAATCTGAAAACATAATAATTTATTTTTAGATTCACTCTTAAAAATGTTTACTAACTTGTTTGCAGCTGTTGACTTGATGAGTTATAAAATGCTAGTTGCGCATTGCTATTAGACACTTAAGAGTGAAACTATTTAAGTTCTCTTTCTTACCAAGGGGAATCGTAAGACATGCTCAACACTCGCATCGGGCGTATAGCTTTCAAAATGTTTTATGCTTGCGTAAAAAATAATGCAAGTTGTGCCATAAGAATTTATTTTCTTCAGATTCAGATTCAGATTCAGATTCAGATACTTTATTGCATGCTACATTGTTGTACACATAGTTAATTTACAAGTAGGTACTTAAGATGGTAAATACAATTACAGTGTAGCGCCCTGTAAGGGCATAGCAATATCGGAGGGCTCTAAGTAAATAATAACAAAAGTATTAAAATGGTTGCTACAAAACAAATATCACAACACAGTTAATTTGAAAATTAAAATCCAGAATTAAATATTTCACATTTAAAAAATTACAATTGTCACATTAAGGCATTGAAACATTTTTCATACCATTTTATCATCAAAATATTCTTTAATGTCGTAATAACTTTTATCAATCAGAAAATGACGTAGTTGTTTTAAAAAATATGGTATTGTTTCTGATTCTTTTATTTTGTTTGGTAAATGATTATAAATTTTAATTAACATAGAATGAGGACCGGATGTGAATAATTTCAATTTTGAAAATGGTATTGTAAGGGTATTTACACCTCGGTTATTTCTCTTAATGCTTGTGATTTTTATTGGAGAGTATAAATAAGAATATTTTTTGACAAATTTGCAAGATTCGTAAATATATATACATGTTAGGGTCAATATACAGTTCTTTTTGAAGTAAGGTCTACAGGATTCTAATTGATTAATGTTGTTTAGTATTCGCACGCATTTCTTTTGTAATACAAATATATCCTGAATATCAGTACAGTTACCCCACATGACTATACCGTACGTCAGTCTCGAATGAGCATACGCATAATAAGCTGAAAGAGCAGTTTCAAAGTTTGTTACTTTTTTTAAATTTAAGAGGGCATAAATGAAAGACGATAGTTTTCTGGAAAGTTTTTGTATATGCGGTTTCCAGTTTAGGTGCGTATCAATTTCAATGCCTAATAAGGTGGCTGAGTTAACGTGTTCTAATGGTACATTTTTATATTTGTAGTTAATTTGTAGTGATCCTTTTTGGTATGGTTTGAACTGAATAAGTTTAGTTTTCTTTAAATTAAGGGTTAAATTATGACACTCAAGGTATTTAATAATTTTGTCTAAAACTGGGTTAAGTTTGTTTTCTAGATCATTTGTATTTGAACAAGGTAACATAATTGAGATATCGTCGGCAAATAGGATGCAATTATCGATTAGAGTTGTAGTGATACTATTAATGTAGATTAAGAATAGAATGCATCCAAGGACGCTTCCTTGTGGTATTGATCCTTTAATGGGGACTTGATCTGATCTCGTAGTTTGGATTATTCCTGTTTCAAAGTTTGTATTTTCTATTTCAATGAATTGCGTGCGGTTTTCAAGATAAGATTTCTTCATTTTATTTAATGAACATTTACAAAAATCTGCGTGCACAACAGTGTTCCGCAAATCTGTTCGAACAGACTGACTGCAGAATCGTACAAATATATAATAAAATGTTTTATAACTCACTCTTTCAAAGCCGGAATATTCTGGAAAGCTTCCTCAGCTATATCGTAAATCCTGTTGCCTCTCAGCTTGATGACTTTCAAGTTGTCCAAGCTGGTGAACGCTCGTCTGGAGATCGTCTCAATAAGATTGTCCTCGATTAAGATCTCTTGCAGCTCTTTCAGTTCAACAAATGTATGCTGAACTATTTGGTTCATTTGGTTCAGGGAGAGACAGATGCTTTGTAGCTGGCCGTGGATGTCACCCTGAACAAACAAAAAAGTAAATGATCAATGTGGTGTCTTGGTGTGTTTCAAAATTAGTAAATATCTTTAATAAAAAAAAAAAAAAACATCTTTATGTCAATATTAAATACATAATGAAGAAACCATATCAGTCTGATGGGGCATTAAAAAAATCTGCAAGAAAAAAATTGGCCAAGTGGGAGTCGGACTCCCGCACTGAGGGTTCCGTACAAATTCTATTTTTGACGTTAAAAAAAAAACTACTAAATAGATTTCGTTCGAACCAATTTTCGTTGGTAGTTTTTATGGTAATGTACATTATATATTTATTTCAGATTTATCATCCTCTAACTTTAGAAGTTAGAGGGGGGGGACACACATTTTTCCACTTTGGAATAGTCTGCCACGCAAAGTATTCACTTTTGAAAAAAATGAGCTTAAAAACCTCAATATAATTTTTAAAGACCTATCCATAGATACCCCACACGTATATGTTCAATGAAAAAAAATATTTTCAGTTTCAGTTCTAACTATGGGGACCCTCCATTTTTTTATTTTTTTTCTTCTATTTCGTGTGAAAACCTTGTTGCGGTTCACAGAATACATCTACTCACCAAGTTTCAATAGTATGGTACTTATAGTTTCGGAAAAAAGTGGCTGTGACAGACTGGCGGACAGACAGACAGACAGACAGACAGACAGACATGACGAATCTATAAGGGTTCCGTTTTTTTGCCATTTTGGCTACGGAACCCTAAAAAACCCTCAAACCTTGAGTCTATATATTATCGTAATATGGATTTTGAATTTATCACCACGCTAGCCAAATACGGATTAGAGATCACAAAGCCCAGCTGTGTTTAGAGAAAAATCTGTCTTCTATCCGAGCCCGGAATCAAACTCAGGACCTCGAGATCCCGGCCCGGTACCTAGACAACTACAAATATTTAAATTTTAGATTATTTCTTACCTGTAAGGTTCCTTTTGAAAAGTGGGCAATAGCATTGTCTTGCAAATTCAACGTCTTCAATTTATACAAGAAGTGGAATGACGTATCTGGGACGTTTTTCAACTTGTTATTACTCAAGTCCAAATGTTGTAGTTCTATCAACGCTTTTAGTGGTTCGAAAGGCAAGATTTTCACATTTTCTGCTAAACCGTTGGCCATCTTCAACGTTGTTAGGCTATGTAACTGAAAAGAGACAACAATTTTATGTATCTTGGTGCCATTTGGATCATTTAGTTAGATCAAGGTCAACCTAACATCACTACTACCAATGGTGTTAATATCATCGTTTCTTCGTTTCTAGAAGAGCCAGAACAATAACTTGCTGGATGACTCATAAATTACTCGTACATTAAAATGTCACCATTGCTTGGTTCATTGTAATGATTGAATGATAAAACAAAAGATTTCTTATAAAAAAAGTACAAATTGTGTCTTATACGAGACAGCTGGTCTTGTCATATCAGTGTAAAACTACGCTCGTCCTGCACCATGCAGCAACAACGTGGAGAAGGTTGTGAGAAGCTGATAGGTTGAACATAGCAAGTTGGCCAATGCATCCTGCGAATTTGGTAGGCAATAAAATTGACCTTTTCGTAATGATATTTATTAACGGGACTAAACGCGATTTGATTTTGACCTTTTCATCTTTGATACTTATCACATTGCCACTAAACAATTCACCCTTAAGATATAACTTTAAACTTTCGCGTTGCATTATAATTATTTAACATTACAACGGGACTAAACGCGATATTATTTTTATAAGTACCTGAGTACTTACTGCTTGACGTTTCGGCTGTGATGCTACAGCCGTGGTCACAAGCGAACTGGCGTTGCGCGGCGTCGTCTACTTGAACCGGCTTGGGCCGATGTATCTGCATCTACCCCCGAATTCGCACTATTATTGACACTCGAAGAATTGTCAGTGAAGTAACTCCGGCACACCACACTTACAGTATCGGGGTTTATATTTCGATCTTTTTCCGAAAATCGCGGTTTACATTTATTAATCACTGGATTCCATGCTGACGACAATTTAAATCCATCCTCCCGATTAAAATTTTTGTATTTCTTTATTTCAATCGCTTCACGTACTAATCTTGAATAATAGTGACGATCAGTGGAGAGAATTTTAGGGTCGTGCAACTCCATCCAGTGATTAACATTGGATTGCAGGAGATGCTCAGCAACCGCCGATTTGTTTATCTGTCGGTTTTTGACAGCTGCGATATGTTCTTTGACACGTTCTGCTATAGTCCGCTTCGTCTGTCCAATATACGAACTACCACAACTGCAATCAATTTTATAAACACCCGGAGTCTGGAACGGTATTCTGTCCTTTGGAGACCGCAGTTTCCTTGATATCTGGCATAACGGAGTGTATACAGTCTTTATGGAGAACTTTTTTAGTACTGTTCCAATTTTGTCCGTTACGCCTTTCACATAAGGTAAAAATGCTGCTTGACGACTCACATCTGGACATTTTTCCTTTCCATTTTGCCTTGTTCTCCTCTGCGACATCTTGTATCCGTTACTCCTTAGTACCTCCTGAACATGAGCAAGCTCCGAGTGAAGATGTTCAGGGTCGCAAAGATTATGAGCCCTATTGGTCAAGGAGTTCATCACCGATTGAAGATGCCGGGGGTGATGATGAGAAGAGGCGTGTAAGTACCGATCAGTGTGAGTAGGTTTTCGGTATACAGTGTGCGACAAGGTACCATCCTCCTTCACCCTAACTTGCACATCAAGGAAAGCCAAGGTCCTATTGTTTTCTATCTCGAAGGTAAACTTCACTTTAGGATGAATTGAGTTCAGGTGTAATATATATTGTTCGACCGCTTGCTGACCTCCGCTGATAACACAGAAAACGTCATCTACGTACCTCCTCCACAGTTTCACAGTTTGGGGTCCAGTAGTTAATGCTGTGTCTTCAAAATGCTCCATCCACAGATTAGCAATAACCGGAGCAAGAGGGCTTCCCATTGCAACACCATCAATCTGAAGATAGAACTGATTTCTGAAGAGGAGGTAATTTCCGTCCAGACAATTTTGGATTAGAACAATATATTCTTTCGGTAGTTCCTTATCGTAAAGCTTACTTCTTATAACCTCAAGACAGTCCTTTACGAATGTTCCCTTAAAGGACTGTCTTGAGGTTATAAGAAGTAAGCTTTACGATAAGGAACTACCGAAAGAATATATTGTTCTAATCCAAAATTGTCTGGACGGAAATTACCTCCTCTTCAGAAATCAGTTCTATCTTCAGATTGATGGTGTTGCAATGGGAAGCCCTCTTGCTCCGGTTATTGCTAATCTGTGGATGGAGCATTTTGAAGACACAGCATTAACTACTGGACCCCAAACTGTGAAACTGTGGAGGAGGTACGTAGATGACGTTTTCTGTGTTATCAGCGGAGGTCAGCAAGCAGTCGAACAATATATATTACACCTGAACTCAATTCATCCTAAAGTGAAGTTTACCTTCGAGATAGAAAACAATAGGACCTTGGCTTTCCTTGATGTGCAAGTTAGGGTGAAGGAGGATGGTACCTTGTCGCACACTGTATACCGAAAACCTACTCACACTGATCGGTACTTACACGCCTCTTCTCATCATCACCCCCGGCATCTTCAATCGGTGATGAACTCCTTGACCAATAGGGCTCATAATCTTTGCGACCCTGAACATCTTCACTCGGAGCTTGCTCATGTTCAGGAGGTACTAAGGAGTAACGGATACAAGATGTCGCAGAGGAGAACAAGGCAAAATGGAAAGGAAAAATGTCCAGATGTGAGTCGTCAAGCAGCATTTTTACCTTATGTGAAAGGCGTAACGGACAAAATTGGAACAGTACTAAAAAAGTTCTCCATAAAGACTGTATACACTCCGTTATGCCAGATATCAAGGAAACTGCGGTCTCCAAAGGACAGAATACCGTTCCAGACTCCGGGTGTTTATAAAATTGATTGCAGTTGTGGTAGTTCGTATATTGGACAGACGAAGCGGACTATAGCAGAACGTGTCAAAGAACATATCGCAGCTGTCAAAAACCGACAGATAAACAAATCGGCGGTTGCTGAGCATCTCCTGCAATCCAATGTTAATCACTGGATGGAGTTGCACGACCCTAAAATTCTCTCCACTGATCGTCACTATTATTCAAGATTAGTACGTGAAGCGATTGAAATAAAGAAATACAAAAATTTTAATCGGGAGGATGGATTTAAATTGTCGTCAGCATGGAATCCAGTGATTAATAAATGTAAACCGCGATTTTCGGAAAAAGATCGAAATATAAACCCCGATACTGTAAGTGTGGTGTGCCGGAGTTACTTCACTGACAATTCTTCGAGTGTCAATAATAGTGCGAATTCGGGGGTAGATGCAGATACATCGGCCCAAGCCGGTTCAAGTAGACGACGCCGCGCAACGCCAGTTCGCTTGTGACCACGGCTGTAGCATCACAGCCGAAACGTCAAGCAGTAAGTACTCAGGTACTTATAAAAATAATATCGCGTTTATCACCCTTAAGATATTTGCAGTATAGATTTTTACACTTTGTATATAATTTGTCTCCTCACCTCAGCAAAAGCAAAAGGATCTATGAAGTCAATATCATTCTCAGACAGGTCCAAGGTCTTGATGGTCCGGACGTGCTGGAAGGCGCTGGACTCGATCCTGTTGATGGTGCTGCCGAAGATCTTGAGGTCCTCCAGGTCCACGCCGAAGTCGAGGAAGTCTTCAGCCCGTATACTCTTGCGAATGAGCTTGCCCACTGATAGGTAGCGGAGGGATCGCATTCTGGAAAAGGATAGGTAGGTATTGACTAAAATTGTCGGAATTTATTTTTCACCAATATTTTAGAAATTTTGATATAGTTTAAGTCTTCCTGCAGCTGTAATAGCACGTAAATGCGCTTTTTCTAGTGGGAAAAAGAGAATTCCCACTCCCACTTCGTGAGTAAAAATTAAAACTTTGCAAAACTGGGATTGTAGTAATATTGCGATGATGCCGATTAAGAACTCGTGACATTAAAAAGAAATCAGTTCATCTTTATCTTAACTTTTTTTAATCAAAAGTATACCTAATTAAACTGAATTATGTATCATCGATAACAGGTAAAATCATAGATGTGTAAAAATTAACCAATCAGAATCGGAGCGGAGATGAGATGTGTATTTTGAGCAATGTGATTGGTCAACTTTTAAACATCTCTGCTCAGCTCCGCGCAGCTCAGCGTATGTAAAAACGCTCCCTTACCGTCGAACGTCTTGAAGACTCATTTCGATCGAAGAATCGCCGCTGACGTCCAAAGAGAACAATTTATGTTGGAAATTGTTGTAAGACGTCGTTTCGTAATCATTCGGATTGTTCGTTGCCAAAGTGTTGATATCCACCTGAAATTAATAAAAATATTTTTACTTTATCGTAACAATAACAATATTCATTCTAGTTTTTATTTCGGCTACTGTATTCTGAGCGGCTAGTGTAGGTTTTCCCAGTTTGGTTAGGACATACCATAACAGGCTTCAATCACCTGATTGTCTGACAAGAATGATGATTCCGCGCTTCGGAAGGCAAATTAAAAAGTTGGTCCCGACTATGGTTCAAAAAATGGTCTGGTTTCCCATGACATGGTTACGAAGGTCAGATGGCTGTCGCTCTTTTGTAATAAGCGGGCTGGCGGCTATATCAGGATCATAGTTGCAGCGTACCCTGGGCTCCGAAGCAACGGCCGAGGATGACGCCTAAGTAAATGTTCTACTTTCATATCGAGCTCCTTCGTGCTTCGGAAGGCACTTTAAGCCGTTGGCGTTGGTCCTGCGACCGATCTCTCTACGGTCTTGTCAAATTGATGTCCCATCGAACTATGAGAGTGAGGGAATAGGGAGTGCATCTGTGCTTCGCACTCACTTGTACACTATAATACCTATATCCTGCGTAGCTGGCTGATCTTAAAGGTCGGCCGCCACGGTCGAAATCGGCCGGAAGGTTTATTATTATTACATTGTATACTAAATTGATACAAACCTTATTCTCCCTCAAGTTGAGGAACCGGAGCGAGTCAAGCTTGTTGAGCATGAACTTGGAGATCATGGTGAGGTTGTTCTCGGACAGATCGAGGCTCTGCAGGCTGTTCTCGAGCCCGGCGAACGCGGCCGGGGACAGATCCCAGATACCACAGTCCCGGAGGGAAAGGATCTTGATCTTAGCGTTGCGGAATGCGTCTTCCTGAAAATGTAAGTAAAATATAATAAATATTTTACAACATCACATTGATCTGTCTCTGTGATAAGTAGTTGTTCAACAGTGGTATCACAAGTATACTTAAATAGATACATATTATAACACCCAGACCAGGACAAGCCGACATTTTCATGCACACAAATGTTTGTCCTGTGCGGGGATCGAACCCGCGACCTCTTGGTCTACTGAAAACTTCTTGACCATGACACCAAGCAGGTCGTCAAAATAAATCCTACTAATGGATGTATGGATGTTTGTTACTCTTTCACGTAAAAACTACTGAATGGATTTGAATGAAACTTTACCACAATATAGCTTATACATCAGAATAACACATAGGATATTGGAAATCGAAATCAACGCGGACGGAGTCGCGGGCGGCCGTTAGTTTTTAAATAAATAAATCGGAATAATATTGATCGGACCGATCATCTTAATAGATGGAGTCAATTTAGTTTACCAAACAGATAATGTCAAGCCCACAGAATTTTGTCCTATGCGGAGATCGAACCCAATTCGTGTTACTCTCGTGGAAAATATGGAACATTTTGATTGTGACAAATTCAAATAAAATTACCTTTTTTTGGGACGTCACGTTAAAACTCGCTTGTTTCAGCATTGCGGAACGAATCAATATTTACGTCTTTTCTGTTCCCATGATGCATTCAAAAATATTCTTATTCTAAATCTTAACTATAAAACTAAACTATAAACGAAAATCTTTTGATGTAGGTAAAGTCATACACTTACCCTCAGAATTTTGATCGGATTCCCGTCCAGTGATGTTGAGTTTAGCACAAGAAAGTTCTTGAATGCGCCTGGGGAAAGTTCCGTTATGACATTGTTATCCAATCTGAAAACAAATCATACAGTTTGTTAATAGGTAAATCATTGTCTTTAAAATTATTTCGCAATAACTTCATCCAACATCCAACTATCCAATGTAACTTTCAAAAAGATATTTGTTTACTTTTTGCGACACAAATCGACACAATGTTACTGGTACAAAATGAAATTACTAGTTCAATTATTGTAGAAACATTGATACCATTTCGATTTAAAATTATAATTTAATACATAATTATAATTTAAAGTACCTACTTACTATATATTATAACGCTGCAATCAATTTCAAAATTTTCAAACAAAACATGATGTAATTTAGATCAGTTTTACAACCACCACAAGGAAACAAAAGGCGCGCGACATTCAAAATTCGAACGCGCTCAATTTTTTTATTTTCCTTTCGGCCGGGCTGTGCGGAGGTTTGTTTTTGACAAGTTTTCTTTCGTGAAGTTCGTTTCTTCATACAAATAAGTACCTACCCTATAACTAACCTACGTTATTTTTTTTTAATTTCATGGCTTGGTATCTTTTTTTATTAGGCCAAATCAAACAATATAATTTATTTATTAATAACGATACTCACTTTAACGTGTCGAGAGACAGCCTGGTGGGCGTCTCATGTACTGGAGGCACTTGTTTGATCACATTGTTGGACAGATCCAGTACCCTGAGTTGCCGGAGAGGAGACACCTCCTCGTACGGAATGAATGTCAACTGGTTGTCTCCTAATAGCAACTGGGAACAATAATAATTATATGTTTAATATTATAAGCACAGAAAAAATAATCAGATATTAGGTGGCTTAGGCCGGAATCGAACTCAGCTCCTCTTGCAATCCGGGCGAGCGCAAGCATTCAACTACCTAGACCGTTAGTGGACCTGACAAAATATATGATTTTAATTTAATTTGGTAAATATGATTTAATTGGCTTGCAGTTCAATTTAACCACAGTCTAGGCGGTATTTGTTGAAGTTATGTGGGATCCTTTGATCCTCGTTGAGTATCGGCAATCAAACTGACAATTAATTTATTTCATTCGTTCGGTGTTTTGAAGGCAGTTGTTGCTAATCAATAAGGCATTAAAATGTTATATACCTACCACGAACACAGACAATTATTATTGAAAAGTTCGATGGTTAGCGCTCAATGCGAGATACTTTTTAATACCGTCTGATGTTCAAGGTTTTAATTTATCAAGCCATTATCCTTGATTTCTCAACGTACCTTATTCAGTTTACCCATGCCATCTCTGAAAACCCCGCCGTCGATCGTAGCCAGATGGTTCCCCCGAAGGTCCAAAGTCTCAAGATTCATCAAACTGGAGAAGGCGTAGATGGGCAGATTTGCTATCGAGTTGTCAGCTAGTATAAGTGTCTGTAGAGTCTGTAAGTTCGTCCAGTCGTCTGCCGATATGTCGGTTATTTCATTTCCTGAAACGAAAACATTGAGGAATTAATTATGGTTGATTTACTACATTTTATTTTATTGAATATTGTCATTTTATAATCGAAAGGACGAGAGCTGGCAACAGATTTAACGCAGGGCTCCAGTCTGAGACTAAATCTACTCGATCTGGTTGAAAACTCAGAATATACGAGTCCATTACCCAATGTTTGTCTAAAGGACAAAACGGATAATCTAAACAAATAAACATATTAATTAGCAATGATGGTTTCTATCATTTAGTTTAGCTGCGTCGGTCGCTAGCAATTAATGATTTACTGGCTCCATAGAACACTAATTAGTTCAGTAATGTATGTTTCATTAACAGTTATAGTAGGAAAAGATCAGAAACATCTATTATATATTGTATTGTATTAAAATAATATTGTTGGTACAATTTAACAAATAGCAAAAAAAGGCCCGATCATAATGTACAAGTAACATTAAAAAGCGAACAAAACAAAGCAAAAATCTTAACATGACATCTTCAAATGTAATTTGCTTTTGTCCAATATTGTAATGAATATTTTCCCAATACAACGAAATGCTATTTCGTTTCATTGACCTGATATTTTATTGAGGATACGGTCCCTAATAAAAAGCCTGCTCAAGGAAAATTTCGTAACGAAAATCTCGTGAGAACAAGATACTTAGGTATAGTAAGTTTTACGCAACAGATATCATGCTATAGATTAATTAATGGTAAGAAACGAGAAAATCTTGCAAGTAAGAACTAAGTACATATATTGAAGAAAAATATGGCATTACAAGTTACCTAGACCACCTAGACACTTAGTTTGTTTGTCCTTCTAAATCCTCTTTATGTAATTTAATACTCGTAATTCTTTTCGGTGATCAGTACCTATGCTTTCAATTTTATGTTGCTTTGCATGAAAATCACTAAAATAGTTCTGCTACTATCTGCCTTGGAATTTAAAAATATGTTAGAAAACGGTAGGATTCCCGACTATACACTATTATATCATTCCTCGCTATATTACTTTCGAGCATCTCAGTAGTCAATAGAAACAAGAATTACCTGACAAATCCAATAATCTCAGTTTGGCGAGACTCCTCAGTGACTTGCTAGGGACAGCGGTGAGCAGGTCTCGTCTCAACTCCAGCTCCCATAGAGAAGTCTCCAGCCCATAGAAAGCATCCTCGTGGATCGTCTCTAGAGGGTTCTGGTTAATCGCTAGCCTGTAGATACCTGGAAGGATACATTTACCATTATAATTTATCGTCATTTGAACTAATTACTTACATTCACATTGCATTATAATAGATAGTGTTAATATGATATCCACTACATATTACGCTGGCAAGCTTAACTTTCCGCTTGAGTCATAAAAGTAAACTCCTGTGATCCCTATGGCTTATGTATCACCATTTACTAGCTTATCAAAAAATTACTTGAGGAAAAACTACTCGTTATGAAAAAAAACACTTAATATTGGGTCAGGCGAAACTATGATGCCCGTCTGGTTACCTCGGGCCGATTCACCCGGCTGCCTTGTCCCCCATAGTTTATATTTTTCATGATATTTAAGCTGTACGGTAAACAATGAAAACCTTACCACAAAGAATATCCTTGGATATTCTGAAATCCATTTAAGTTAATATAAAAATATTGTAAGTGGCCTTTTCGCCAGTACAATGAATAACCATTCACGAATAAGTTCACGATGTGAATAACTCACCAGTTCCTTGAAAGAACTTGGGTTCCAGTTCTCGTATACTGTTCCCCGTCATCTGCAGGGTCCAGACCTTCGAGCTGTTGAGAGGAGCCGGCACCCTCAGCAGGGGTACATGGTAGCACGTGACGATCCCCAGGTCGCCAGCCGGCTTGGAACACGTGCACAGCGCTTGGAACAGGCATGATGGGTGACCGGTGTCCACGTGGAACTGGAAAGGGACATTTTAATGAATAAGTAGGTATTCAATTTTTTTTTATATTTTCATGTCGAGGTACTGAATTTCCGCGGCAGCGGACTGGCCGCTTTAAAAAAAGAAAATATGAAGAGCGCGGCGCGCGCGGATTCGAAATTTAAAATTCGCGCGTCTATTGTTTTTTCTCCGTGTATTTTTATTGTCTTGTCTCTTCTGCTCTCGAGCCAATGTGAATTATTTGTAAATTATTTTTAATTACACCAGTTTTAATCTACTTAATTTGAGGATTTTTATTGCCTACGTCCTCCAATCCCACCGCTGGCGTAATCGTCGGTACAATTCACGATATCGCAAGCGTTGATCTGACTTCGGGATAAGCTTTTGCCATTGTGTTACAGATATCAAAATCAACAGTTAACACTGTTACAAGTTTTAAGCTATAATTTTCTCAGTGTTAGTAGTTATAGTTTAAATTTCCTCAAATACATTTTCTTATTCAATCAAATGCGTTTACGGAAAATTTCAATGGTTTATTTGTATTCGTATTTATAATGAATTGGTTTTCCTCCTACAAATAAAAATATGTTTTCAAATAAACAGCAATTATACTTAAAAAAAACCGGCCAAGTGCGAGTCGGACTCGCGCACCGAGGGTTCCGTACAAACCTGCAAGGTTTACAAAGTTCGTTCATTACGACAATCGAGTCATAACTATGGTATTTTTATTGCAAAATGAAATTCATAACATTACAATGGGGAAAGATGGAGGAGCATAAATTTAAGACAAAGATCTCTTCAAAGTTTTGCGTTTTTGCGTTGACTTAGAATTTTTTTTTCACGGGTTAAAGGCAATCAGATCTAAGTATTTGATATGAATTTCAACTTGATAGCTCTACGCGTTCATGAGGAAAAAATTAATAAGTTTATATTTAAAAAAAAAATATAATGTATATTTTGTAATGTAACTAAAAATTTAAGGTTTTCGGAATTTTTCCTTTATGTGTGCTATAAAACCTTGCTTCATGCCAAATTTCAAGATTCTAGGTCGATTGGAAGTACCCTTTAGGTTTTGATTCCCTTGCGAGTACTTGCGAGTTTCAAAATATGCAGCTTAAATTGCTGTTTCTTTTGATTGCGTTGACATAGAAGTTTGATTTTGTTACAGCTTAAAGGTGTTATAGACCTGAGTATTTGGTATGAATTTCAATTTAATACCTCTACGCGTTTATGAGGAAATGGGTAGTAAGTTTAAAATAATTAAAAAAATATATATTATGTGAAGTAACTAAAAATTTATGGTTTTCGTAATTTTTACTTTATCTATGCTATAAGACGTTGCTTCGTACCAAATTTCAAGATTCTGAGTTCACGGGAAGCACCCTGTAGGTTTTGATTCCCTTGCAAGTGTCGAAAATTTGCAGCATAAACGGCTGTATCTTTTGATTGCGTTGGCTTAGAAGTTTGATTTTTTCACAGCTTCAAGGGACAGTAGACCTGAGTAATTGATATAAATTTCAGCTTCATACCTCCACGCGTCCCTAAGAAAAAGGGTCTTGACAGACGGACGGACGGACGGACGGACGGACAGACGGACAACAAAGTGATCCTATAAGGGTTCCGTTTTTTCCTTTTGAGGTACGGAACCCTAAAAACATTACCCTGAGATTTCCCGTTAATGCGAAGGTATCTCGGTGGTAAAGAAAGCAATTTGCATTCATACTACTTTGATGAAAATTTAAAAGGGTAAGAGAAAATCTCTTCCCTGGCTAAGCACAACAAATTGAATTGTTTTCGCTATTCGCGCTGTCTTAAAATGGTTAACCTACTTATTTTTACGATTCCACGTCTTAGTGATTTATGTGACTTTCAAGTTCGATAGAGCGGCAATATGGCATCGCATAGAATATCAATTTTAAGGAATATGCTACTTTATAAGAACAAACGGAGCTCATGATCCGGCCTGGCACACTTCCAGATTTAACTGTATTACCGAATAATGCGGTAAACCGGTGCTTCTAACGAAATCCAGGCACGCACTTCATAAGTCAATACATTATAAATTTAGCACCGACGGATTATACACGTATGCTATAACAGTCAATTATAATTTACACTGTAGATTTTTATAGCTTGGCCTCCTTTACTGGGCCTAGTCTGTGGTTGCAACTACTTTAGGTATCTAGACGTAACGTATCTCACAAACCTACCAGTATGTAGGTGTGTGAACATTGGCTCTCTATAGTTGACCTCAATTATGAGTTGAAGGTATATTTTGTTTGAATTTTTATGAGATACTAATTATGCAGCCTTTCCAGCCTTTTCCATTTGTAACTTTCCAAATATAAAGGCGTCCTAAGTATTAGTTCATTGTCATCTGGTTCACACAGGCTGGAGTTAAAACCACGATAAATTTAAGGGAATTTTGCTCCAAATAACTTTCGCTTTAAGTCTTTAATATGATTATGGCATATTTATCTACATAGTTTAGTTCTATCTCGGTCGATCCTGCAATAGTACGGCGGTACATTGAACGATACTTCTCCGGTTCTTCAAACGAAGCGAAATTTCAAACAAAGTTACACCTCAAAAAGAAAAGTAATGAAATCTCCTATGTCAATAAACCCACACACTTAACACGCTGCATACTGAAATTGAGAGCACTTATGCCGAAAAGAAGCTTGAACCCTTTTAAGGATTGCGTAAGGGTTCGTAAAGGAAGATTGGCGTACACGCCTTTACTAAAGTACTAGCGGCCGCCCGCGACTCCGTCCGCGTGGATTTCGATTTTCAATATCCTATGTGTTATTCTGATGTATAAGCTATATTGTGGTAAAGTTTCATTCAAATCCATTCAGTAGTTTTTACGTGAAAGAGTAACAAACATCCATACATCCATACATCCACACATCCACACATCCACACATACAAACTTTCGCCTTTATAATAGTAGTAGGATTAGGAATCCATATACTTTATGGTGATGTATATAATACATCACCATAAAGTATATGGTCCAAATAATATACGTTCAGTTATTATTATTTTTTATGTTATAGGGAGGCAAACGAACAAGAGGGTAACCTGAGGTGGAATTCACTAAGCGTAAATGACATAATCTCACGGTTGTATCAACGGCGACAGTACAAAATTAGTACTAAATTCCTACTGTCGCCGATGACACAACCGTGAGATTATGACATTTGCGCTTAGTGAATCGCCCCCCTGATGGTAAGTGATCACCGCTGCCCATTAGTCCAGTAATTTTATCAATTTTCATCCACGATCTGAGGAATAATTCCTAGTGAGCTGAATTTTTGTATACACCTTTATTATGATATTGTAATGATGATGTGAAAAATCGACATTGAAAGAGTGCCGGCTAAAAAAGTTAGCCGGCACTCTTTCAATGTCGCATATGCATATCTATATCATTACTAGCGGCCCGGAACGTGCTTCGCTACGTATAAAGTGAATGACCGATTTTGTTCAAACTTCACATAAACCATCTACTAAGTAGTTTGTACAAACCCTGAAAATTTGGTTTGGATCGATGAGCCCGTTCTTGAGTTATAAAGTGACAAAAAAAATTCCCACTTAGTTTTTTATAGATGATATTCCTATTTTCCTGACTGTGATAGTATTACAAGTCCTTTATATTTCTATATGTTGATCATTATACTAACAAAAAACACACAAACAAAAAAGGGAAAAAAACAAACAATAGGGTTTATGCCTTGGTATGCGACGTACGGTATACAATACCATATGTGAGTGCGTTCTAGTCTCTATTTCAAAAACGGTTAATTCTACAGAAAAATGCAAGAGACCTTCTTTGTAGACAATTTTACGACGAACAACTTTAATGAAACCAATATTGACTTTGGAGCAATAAATCGCGAGATATTTGCGAAAAACTGATTTTCGTGACGTTTGGACCCCTATAACTTTTTTAGCCGGCACGATAT
Source organism: Nomophila noctuella (assembly GCA_958496325.1). Classification (NCBI taxonomy): domain Eukaryota; kingdom Metazoa; phylum Arthropoda; class Insecta; order Lepidoptera; family Crambidae; genus Nomophila; species Nomophila noctuella. The sequence continues at coordinate 6,839,420 of OY292491.1, read as the reverse complement.
CAATGTCGATTTTTCACATCATCATTACAATATCATAATAAAGGTGTATACAAAAATTCAGCTCACTAGGAATTATTCCGCAGATAAAATTTAAAATTACTGGACTACATAGAGATCAACAACCGCACAAGAGTGGCAGACGCGTTGCCTCACTTTAAGAGCCCATACCCTCCCCAACTGAGCTCTGGCGTTCTAGTAAATGAGAATTTGCTAAACCTCGTCAAATCGTTTTGCAAATAAGGTGACAAACAAAAAATAAACAAACTATGGAAACTCGTTTTACCAATAAAGTTAACTCCAAAAAATAAACAAACATCACTTTAAATTAAAAACCATATCGTTTTCAATAAGTGTGGCATAGTGATGTACCGTTTCAAAGTATTAAATTGGTATTAAGAACAAAAACAATGTTCCTTTGTTCAAGAAATTGGTCATTGATTATATCGGAAGTAGACGGGCTGCCTTAACAATTTAAAACAAGATACTTTTGCCGTAAAAATTAATTAGAAACCGATATTATCTTGTCAAAAACTTTTGGACTTCCTGCGTATAATGCAGTGAATAATTACAATAAATTGCCGATAAAGTTTTTTCTAAAAGGGTTGATTCAAGAATTTGTTGTCTTTTGTTCAAAAATACGTAGATCAAAATGTTAGAAGCAGTAGGAAATTATGTCTTGGTAGCTTTCGTAGAACAAGACGGTTGACAAAGAAATTATGTTTGTAGGACGCATAAACTTTTTTTTGTCACAACTTATACCTATAACACGTGTCGTGTCAAATTGCTGTCCCACCGAACTATGAAAGTGACGGAATAGGGGCATCTGTGCTTGCGCATTCACTTGTGCACTATTATATCCTGCCTGGCTGATCGTTAGGTCGGCCGCCATGGTCAAAAGAGGCCGGAAGGGTATTGCTAAATAATGAATTTTATTATTCTGCAGTGTATACTTACTTCTAGAGCTCTGGATAATGAGGCCCATATCATCAGCAGTAGTGATACCACGACTAATGTGTAGCCGAATTTGATGAACGACATTAAACTCTGAAACAAGAAATGAAACAGATTAATGAATGTGGGAGATGGTTGTATATTCTTGTTTTAAATCATCATATTTTTTTAATGACCTACGCAAGTACTTATAAAAAATTATGTCGCGTTTAGTCCCGTTCTAATATTGCCTTAGGTATAACACAACGCCACAGGCAACGCGAATGTTAATAGTTAAACCCACTCGTATCCAATTATCAAGCTTAATAGGTAAGGGTAATAAGATAGCATATTCGGGGGATGTTTCAAAATTTCAATACTTTTAATATGGCTGATCCAGGAATTAAACCTAGACCCCTAAGCCACACAAATATTTCAACCACTGGACCAACGATATGTTACAATACAAGTACGAATACGTAACTGCCAATATAGGCCGTATCCCATTATTGGTTATATCGAAATAAAAGTCACGTCACACTTCTCACCCCGTTTATGGCAGAAACTTGAACTGTTGCGAAGGGGAAGATCCCGGCAAGTGCGATATATGTAATTTCCTCTCAGACAGTATCAGTTACGTCTATTTTTAGAAGAGGGAAACACAGGAAAGTATCGAATGCTCGGATACTCGGAGATTTTTCTTCGCGCACTACAAAAGAACGATCCAACTATTCGGTTTTAAACTCTTTAAAGAAATTCAAGTGCCTTTATTGTGGTCAAGAGTTTCGCAAAGAGACCGCACATGGACATAAATGGGTAATTTCTTTAGCGTGCCGCAAACAAAACTCAAGATTTAGGGTAATGGCTTTCTTTCTCCATACCTATTTGAACTGCCCATTTCAAATTACGCTCACAAAGACTTTATAAACGTCTTGCCCGTTTGCTGTTCGGATTGTTTTAATATGAAATAAAAAATATTAAGTAGGTATTTGGGGTAGTGGAATGTTCCTGAGCTTCGAATGGCTTTAAAATATTTAGTTTGTTCTAGATATGGTTGTATAGAAAATATTCTAGTCGGTCTGTGCGTGACTGCAAAAATCATTATTTTTATAAATACTTATGATCTTTTAACATGTCGACTACATAAAAATCTTTGGCCTCACATACCGATTTCCCAGTCCCAAGCTAAGTTCGAAGCTTGTACTATTGAAGCTAGGAAACGGTTAGACATACTTAAATACTTTTATAAACATCCATGACTCGAGTACAAAATCATATCGATGTTCATCACACAAAAACTTTACCTTTTCATGACAAGGAATCCGTGACCTCAGAATATATGATCCAATGCAATAAAACAAAATTAATGTATAAACCATATACCTACCTACAATAACAACAATTTCCTTTTTATTTACTACACGTCCTTAAAAGCAATAAGCAAAGACATTGCTATTTCAGAGGGCCCGCCCGGATTTGTGACCTTTTTAGTGCCGTATCAGATGAGCTTATTGAGGCTTATCTGCCTTAAACGAGCTTCGGTATAAATTTAGAACAACATAGCCTGTGGGTGGGTCAACATCATGATGTTGACCCACCCACAGGCTATGTTGTTACGTTTCTCACAAAAATTGCTATAGTCCATCTCAGCTAAGATGATCTTTGTGACAGGTGTACTTCTTACACGAAATTAAACTCTATTGCAAGGCGATAAGCTCCATGATCTGTTAAGGGATGTGATTTCATAGGGTTCTTAATGCTTTAGATTAATGTCGATTTCCCTTTCAACCGTCAACTGTAACCGGGATCATCGTAGGTAAAATGGACTATAGTGATAACCAAAGTCTCAGTCTTACAGACCTAGACTACATACAGGGTATGCACGAAGGCTTTATGTATACAAATGCTTGTGCAATGTCTGTGTTTTACCTCATTCATCACGTCACTAATTGATACAAAACAAGTGTGTGCGATAGGTATCTATTAACTTACTTATAACAAATTACAACAAAAGAAGACTACCATTTTAAGTAAAATATTACAATTCAAAAACTACTTTTTATCTTAGTCACAATATATTTTTGTGCAGATGAACCTATTCCATTTATAACCATCCTTAACACTGTACCACTCATCGCGTAACAAAAGTGTTCACAACTTACAAAATAATTCACACCCGACGCGAAACTTTACAAGTCCGATCTCACATAATGAGCAATCTTACAAATCCCGTACATAAGTTGCGCAGAGTTTAGGAACGCCTGCCACGCGCCGAACGGCAAACCGTGTCCCGGCAACTTTGCTTGTGAATCCCGCTTGCACTTTCACAACTACAGACATTAAAGTTTGAAATGTATTTTATTCCCATTCTTCCATTATTGTGGCTGTTATTCATAAAGTTTATGATTCGATGTGGTATGTGATGTGATAAAAACGATGTTATGTTCTTTTTCGTTTTCTATGTAAAGGATCTTGAGTTTAATTTATGAGAATATTTCATATTATGCTTCTTAATCACTACATTGCTAAATGTCCTAAGAAATTACAATAATGTACAATTTCGGAATGAACTCCTTAAAAAAGAGCTCATCTTTTTATATTTCGTAATTCGTACTCTCAAGAGAATACTCCTGTCCTGTGAAAAATAAAAAGAAATCCCGCGTATTCTTCAAACGTCAAATCATGCTTTTAAAATCTTGACGGATAAAGGAACTAAGGTATTACGGCTCACCTAAGTTTTGTTACAATTATAACTTATATTTCTTACGAAAACATTTTTGAAATGACGAAATGAACGTTACATTTAAAACTTACATAATGATCTCAATACTTCCCAATTCCTAACCTTTTTATTACATACATGAGCAGTTATTTCCGTCGACGGATATTCAGTCACATGCAGATTTCCCCTCCGTGTCTTCCAAATTAAGCTTTACTGCATACAATTTAAGGACACAATTCCCATGGCACCTCACCCACTCTCGATAGGAGTGGATGAAGTTATACGTATTTGTAAGGAAAATTCAGGCTGCGGTTGTAATAATTCCCACTTCCCTGGGGCTCCCACCAGAGAACTAAATATATCGCACCTCGGAAATACGAGGATGGCAGTCTATAAAACGTGGTTTGTGGCCTTCCTCATATTAAGCAGTAAAATTGATTTTATGAGTAGCTCACACGGGAAAGTTCAATTAAAATGGAAATGCGGTTTGACATCCTTTTTGTTTCTGCTATCTGGGATTTGTATTAACTTGATAAAAGTAGGTAATCTAGCTTAATATAATGAAACTGAAGAGTTTGTTTGTTAGTTTGTTTGAACAGGCTTACCTCAGAAACAACTGCTGCGAATTGAAATAATATTTTTGTGTCGTATAGTCCATTTGACGAGAAAGCTTTACTATGATATAAGTAATATATGTGTGTGGAAACCGAAATCCACGCGGACGGAGGCTGTGTTAGTTTTTAATATAAACAAATCTAGAGCTTATTAATAAAACGAGAATGACATACCTACGTATACGCACATTTTTGAAATAACCTTATGTGATACGATGGGTAATATTATTCACCTTATAAAGTGACGTCAAGTGATTATTGCAACCCACGGATAAATCCGCTCGGTTGACCTGCCTGCGTCAACATCTATTACGGTTTGCTTACGGCAAAAATTACATTTTGCTTATTATGAAGAAGTAATGGAAGGGAAAATGTAACGTACCGGAAAGTTGCTGATTTATTCCGACATCATTTAATACGGGCATAACAAGTAACGGTGACGCCCAAATGCTGAACTGAGCATATGCGAGTTTCCACGCCAAGTAAATACCAAGAACCACAGTAATGAGTTATCACAAGAACCTTAACGTACAATTTTCCTTATTATTCTGAGAAATTCGAAATCAAATTATAAACTTCGCCATTTCTTTTATCGCTTTCAATAACAATTTTTGAATCAAATATACTTTATTTATGTAGGCCTCAGTGAGGCACTTATAAATCGTCAAAGATACATGTACAATATAATGAATCTACCACCGACTTCGGAACGCAGTCATCTGCCGAGAAGAAGCGGCAAGAAACTCGACAGTTGCTCTTTTAAATCGCCAATAATTACAATCTTTTTTAAATACATTGATTTCATAACGTTCTCTAACTAAGCCATACAGTTCCTCACATTCAATATTAAAAAAAAATAAAAAAAATGTATAGATAGACTGAGTCCCAGCTGACCAGTCGCTACTAATGACACCTGATCAATCACGTATGGTAAGGTATGACGTATGTGTCAGCCATCATCTCACTCAACCAATTCAGAGAGAACACTCCTGCCACATAGCGCCACCACCACAGCAACATTTTAGAGAGCATGACTACTAAGACACAGTCCATCAAATTGTCATTTTAAAAAATAGAACCAAATAGAAAATGTAACTGAACTGTAGGACAAAGTGCACAAAATTAAAAATGGATTGTTACAATGATAAAAATATACAATTCACAAAACATAATTGAAATAGAAATTAACACTTCCATATTAACTTATCGTTCACATAATCAGCAGTAGAATAATATCCTTTTTCCATTAATACCTTTTTAATGTGATTCTTAAATTAAATATAAGGTAAATTTAAAAGTTCATTAGGAATCTTGTTATAATAGTGAATACTTTGCCCCACGAACGAACGAGACACTTTCTGTAGCCTAAAACGTGGAAATGAAATTTTATGTTTATTTCTAGTGTTCCTGCTGTGCATGTCAGATTTTTTTGAAAAAAGATGTATATTTTGATGCACATAAATTATACAATTATAAATATACTGCGAAGCTACCGTGAGAATGTTTATTTCTTTGAATTTTTCCCTTAACGATGTTCTAGCACTGAGTTCATAAATATATCTAATCGCTCGTTTCTGTAAGACGAATATAGTTTGGATATCAGCTGCCTTTCCCCAGAGTAAGATACCGTAAGACATTATGCTGTGAAAGTAGCTGAAATATACTAAACGCGCCGTTTCAACATCGGTTAGCCGCCTAACCCTTCTAATAGCAAAAGCAGCTGAACTAAGCCTATTTGATAAATTACTTATATGTGGATACCATTGTAATTTTGAATCTAACGTTAAACCGAGAAAAACTGTCGAGTTCACAACTTCTATATTTAATTTTATTGTAGATGATAATACCCTGTTTACGTTTGGCAAATTGAAACTTACACATTTTGTTTTTTTAGCATTCAGTTGCAGATTATTAATATTAAACCAGTTTGAAACCTTATCGAGTGCAATATTTACATCATCAACACAGTTTTTAGTCTTATCCATGTTAAATATTAAGGAAGTGTCATCTGCAAATAACACAATCTTACATAGGTTCATCATCATCATCATCCTAGCGTTTGTCCCGGTCGCATCCTCGGCTGTTGCCTCGGAGTCCAGGGTCCGCTTTCCTGCTGCACCTACTCCACTTCGCACGGTCTTCGGCATCCTGGGTGGAAAGACCATTGGCACGCATGTCATCTTCAACGACGCCAAGCCAGCACTTCTTGGGCCTGCCCCTTCTTCCGGGACCCGGCGGTGGTGGCATGGTGAGACATTTGTTTCCCACGTAGCTAGCCGGTTTCCGTAAAACATGGCCGTACCAACGTAGGCGACACTCCTGCAGTTTATCTGCAATATCACGGACACGAAGGCTACCCCGGATGCGTGAGTTCTTAATGCGGTCTTTCCGCGTCACTCCACACATCCAGCGCAGCATCTTCATCTCCGTGACACGCAGCATCTGCTTGTGTCGCTCAAGTACAGGCCACGTTTCACTGCCGTACAAGAGGACGGGCCTAATGATGGTCTTATAGACCTGTCCCTTCAACTTAACCGGCATTTTGGGGTCACAAATGACACCAGTCACCTCACGCCACTTGGCCCAGGCTGCTGAAATGCGGGCTTTGACGTCGCAATCGATGTCGCTAGACGCATGAAGTACAGATCCCAGGTATTTAAACTGGTCCGTACGCTCGACCAAGTCACCGTCTATGCGTACGGGTGGGGGATCTGTGTTGCAGGCCATGTATTCAGTCTTCGCCACGTTTAGTTTTAGACCGCCGTTCTCAAGTGCCACCTTCCACTTACCCGCTCGTCGCACCAGTCGTCCCCTGTCCGAATCCGTCAGCGCGATATCATCAGCATACATGAGCAGCCACGGGGGTTGCTCATGTGCGTCTATGATGCTGGTTGACAGTTCGTCTAATATCACGCTAAACAGGAAGGGACTAAGGACGGATCCTTGGTGGACTCCGACGGTAACGGGGAAAGGGTTGGTGTCACCAACAGCAGTCCTAACTATTGAATCGGAATCATGGTACATGTCTCGGATGACGTCAATATAAGTTTCTGGCACCCTCTTGGACCTCAGTGCCCACCAGATCATCATGCGAGGAACACAGTCGAAGGCCTTCTGCATGTCCAGGAACAGGAAATGCAGAGGCGTGTTCTTCGTTCTGTATTTCTCCATGATCATCCTTAGGGAAAAAACAGGGTCCATGGTACCAAGACCAGGTCGAAACCCGTACTGACAGTCCGAGACAGTACACTCCTGTCGTAGCCGAGAGTCAACTATCCGCTCAAATAGCTTCATAGTGTGGGACATTACCTTTATACCGCGATAGCTTCCGCACTCCTGCACCGATCCCTTCCCTTTGAAGACTGGAGTTATGATACTCCGTCTCCACTGGCAAGGGATCCGCCCGGTGAAGAGTATGCGGTTATAAAGGTCGGTTAAGATGCCCACACCACGAGAACCCATCGCCTTCCAGGCTTCAATGGGGACTCCATCGGCACCGACTGCTTTCCGATTCTTCATGTGGCGAAGAGCTCTGAGGACTTCATCAGGCGTTATGGGTGGCACTAGTCCTTGATTCGGAGGGAGGTCCGGTGGCTGCACCTCCTTATGCTGCTCGTTGAGCAGCTCGTGGAAATACGAGCGCCATCTCTCCTTCACCGCGAGGTCCTCGCATAACAGGTTGCCACTAGGGTCCTTTACACAGCGGCACTTGGAAATATCCAGTGCGGCTTTGACCCTAGAACGAGCTACTCTGTACACAAGCTTCTGCCCCTCAGACGAGTCCAGCTTATCGTAGAGCGGTTGTAAGTGTTCTCGTCTGGCTCTGGCTACAGCTTGTTTAGCAGCGCGTTTTGCAGCCCCATATGCGTCGCGGTCTTCAGGAGATCTGGTCGCTTGCCACTTTAAGAAGGAGGCTTTCTTCTCCTTGATCTCCCTCTGGACTTCTGCGTTCCACCACCAAGTCTCCTTTTCACATTTGCGTCCACCCTTTGAGATCCCGAGCACCGCCTTTGCCGCAGTGGTGATTGCATCCTGAATCCCATCCCAGTGGTCTTGGACCGGTTTGCCATCAGCATCAGCACAGGTAACGCTTGTAGCCGAGGCAAACTCTTGAGACGTAGATTCGTTCAGCCGCCACCACCTGATGGCGTCGGCATCGCTCAAGGGGCTTCTCCTTGGGTCTTACGCAGAGATCCATGACAAGGAGTCGGTGTTGTGCAGTGAGACTCTCACCGGGTATGACCTTGCAGTTGGCTACTTTGCTGATGTGGTGCCTCCTAGTGAGCAGGTAATCGATTTGGGTAGCATGCCGCCCGCTCCTGTAGGTGATTAGGTGTTCGGTCTTCTTTTGGAAGAACGTGTTCACGATCGCAAGATCCGCAGCCGCACACGTTCTGAGGACGTCCTCCCCTCCCGCGTTGCGACCGCCGTATCCAAAACCACCGTGAACACGATCAAACTCCTCACACCTGTCACCCACATGGCCGTTCAGATCGCCTCCCAAAACGATCCCCTGTGACAACGGGATGCCACTCAGCACATCTCCGAGTTGGTTCCAGAACCTCATCCTTTCAGCATCGCTACAGCCAGCCTGCGGCGCATAAGCGCTCATCAAGTGGGTCGTTACTCCATCAATGAGCAGCTTAACCACCATAAGCCGATCACTGCAACGATTCACCTCCAGAACGCTGTCCCGAAACTCCTCAGAGAGCACCACAGCGACCCCGTTCTCCCCCCCAGGCGCACCGGTATAGATCAGCTTGTAGCCATTCCCAATGGACCGGGATCTGCTGCCTTTCCATCGAGTCTCCTGCAGGAACGCCACGTCCACCCTCCGCCTGATGAGTACGTCGGCCAGCTCCCTCACGCGTCCAGTAAGCGTGCCAATATTCCAGGTTGCGAAGCGGAGTTTCCTAACACGGTTCGGGGCTCGCTTCTTCAGCCGTGCCCGCCCAGTGCACGGTAGCCCTTGCCCACTTGTCACAGAAGTCGGGCGAGGCTCCTGCGCGCCGTTTTGCGGCGGCGCCCTAACCACAACCGTATTCCTTACTGATCTCTCCATGTAGATTTGGCGGTTTTGGTTTTTACGGAGGCGACTGCCGTCTGACCCCCCAACCCCTAGAGGAAAAACCCATTGCCAGAGCCTCGTCCGTCCTTCAGCAGGGTGCACCACTTGCAGGTGAGGTTGACTTGGGCTCCAAAGATGTAGGCGGAGCCCCGAACACCCCTTCTTACATAGGTTCTCGACAATAAAAGGTAAGTCATTTATGTAAATTAAAAACAATAAAGGTCCTAGAATAGACCCTTGAGGCACTCCGATCCTTACAAGAGACCCAGAGGAAAAGGCACCATTTACATTAACTTTCTGTATTCTTGAGTCCAAATATGATTTGATTAATTCTAAAGATGTACCCTTAATACCATAGTGATGTAGTTTGAGAATTAGTGTTTCATGATCAACACAGTCAAAAGCCTTCGATAAATCACAGAACACACCAAGGGCGTTACGTGAGTTCTCCCATGCGTCATAGATGTGTTTTAGAAGGGCGACGCCTGCGTCAGTTGTAGAGCGGCCTTTGGTAAAGCCATATTGCTCCGGATGAAAAAGCTTACTAGACGCAAAATGTGCCAATAACTGCTCATGCATGACTTTCTCGAAAATCTTGCTAAGAGCTGGCAAGATGGAAATCGGTCGGAAATTACTAGGGTCATGACTATTACCGGCTTTGAACAAAGGTATGACTTTACTATACTTCATCATATCAGGGAAAACACCTTCATTAATACAATTATTAAAAATATCGGCCAGAAAGGGGGCAATGTCATTGATAATGTTGCTGATAAATTTTACTGACATGCCAAATAGGTCACTTGTGTTTTTCATGTTTAGTGACTTGAAGGTTTTCAAAATGTGAGCAGAATTGATGTACGCAAAGCTAAACATAATACTACAGGGAGAAATACTAGAATTCAATAAAGTAACAGCTTCCGAAGGGGAGGAATTTAATGTCGCCGTCGTAGCTAGAGGAATATTTGTGAAAAAATCTTTAAAAGCCTCAGCGACATTTTCGTCACCTTTTATCACTTCGTCATTGATTTCCAACTCAAACGTAGAACACCGAGGTTTAGACTTGCCGCTTTCTTTGTTAATTATTTCCCAAGTTGTTTTTATTTTATTATTAGATTTAACAATTTTATCTCGAATATACTTAGATTTAGCTAGAGTACAAACTATTTTAAAAACCTTAGAATAATTTCTAACATATTCGACAAAATGAGGACTGTTATTAATTTTTTTCATTTCATAAAGTTCAAACAGACGGATTCTACTTTTGAAGATTCCGTATGTAGCCCAATCACTAAACTTATTGCGGCTATCAAGTGTAACTTCCTTAGTTGGGAAGTTACTTTTAAATTCATGAGTAATACATTCAAAGAAGTTCTTAAAGAGCATGCTTGGGTCGCTCGGTGTATAGGCAATCTTTGGTATGCTAACATTAATTTTATTTTTAAAAGATTCTAAACGTGTTCTAGTTATAGGTCTACACGTAAACTTCTTAGGAGGATCATTTTTAATTTTTCCTTCAAAAGAGATTTTAAGCCCACAGTGGTCTGACGTCAAGCTAGTCATCACTGACTTATGAAGTGGTTTACAATTACAAAACACGTTATCAAGGCAGGTAGCAGAAGTGGCCGCGATTCTGGTGGGTTCGGAGAACTGATAGTGGAGACCCGATGATTTAAATAAAGATACTAACCTATCACGTAAGGGTGAATCATCTAAAAGATTGACATTGAAGTCTCCACAAATAACAATAGATTTCGTTTTGTTACTATTTTTTCTCAGAACTTCATCCATAGTTGACTCAAATAAATTAAAATTACCTGTGGGGGGTCGGTAGACACATATTATAACAAAATTGTCTAATTCAATGCATGACAATTCAACGACTCGCTCAATTGAGAGGCCTACAATGTCTTTACGTTCTTTGCATCTAAGATTATTATTACACATAATTAAAGAGCCACCGTGTACAGCGGTGCTTCTGAAGAACGCACTCATTATTTGATAGTCACTAATAACAAAAGAAGACTGATATTTCTTAAGCCAATGTTCAGTTATACACAAAAAATCAACATGAGTCTCTTTCAAAAATAATTCAATTTCAAGGCCCTTCCCTGCGAGACCCTGTATATTTTGGCAAATTATAGTAAATGGCTTAAGATTCAAACTAGTATGACATAAATCCACCACAGAGCTGGTAGATGTATCAACATTACTATTATATATGACTGTGCTAGAGGTCTCCTCTATTGTCTTGTTACTTAAAAATTATTTGGAACAAATTCCAAAGTCTTATTCATATTATTATATTTACAAATATTAATATTATAAGCTAACAAAGTAGCCACATTTTTCTTATATTTATTAGGCAAATAAAAAGTTTTGCCAGTCAGCATAAAACTATTATTAATAAATTTATTTGTGTCAAAAAACACAAACTGTCCTTTTGTCCGGTCGGTCCGACGGTCATCCTGATCGTCTTTCGATAAAAAAAAAAAAAAAAACTTGTCACTATGACGACTAATTATATTATAAATATAAGTATTCAATACATGAATACTGTTATTTTGTTCATGGTCATAATACCTTGAAAAAGGCAATGCACAAAAAATTACTTTGTCTACATTTAATTTAGACAGCGTTGTGAAAGCATGTAAGATGCAATTTTTTGTTATATGTAATGCATCTCCTATCATTATAATTAAAGTGGAATTTCTTCCATAGCTTACCATTTTACATGCCTTTAAGATTTGTACTAAGGAAGCACCGGGCATGCAATTATTAAAAATTGTACCATTAATCTCTTTACTTAAGAGTGCCCCATAACCAATGCCTACACTATCTGAAAACATATAAATATTATTTTGATTACATTTAACCTCAGGTATGTTAGGTAGCTCAACAGTATGAGGTAGCTTGACAATGTGTGGTAACTCAAAGCTAGGCGGACGCTCAATAGCTGCAGGAGACATGCTTGTAGTACAACAGGTACTTTGCTCAAAAATTAACGGTTTTTTACTTGCACAGAGCGTAACATTTGTGTAAATTAATTTATTTTTTATCTGCTACAGTGCGGTTATTTCCTAGACTTTTCATAAGAAACAGATTTAAATAGGTAAACATTTTAATTTTTTTTGTTAACAAAATTATTTAACATAATTATTTAACATATTGTTTAGTGATCAGTCTCAATCTTCATTTGTGTTGATATTGTCTACCCAATTACCCATATTTATAATAAAAAAAATATAAACATTATAGAGGGCTGTCACTTGAAAAGTAAGATATAATCACGCGCTCATAAAAAAGACATGGTAAGAATATTCTCTTTAACCAATCACAGCAACAAAGTTGAAGGTTTATCGATTAGATTCAGTAAACCCGTATCGCCGTTTACAGAGTGACACAGCCGCTCAATTCTGAGCAAATGTGGAAAACGTGGTCGGTCTTTATTTTTGTTTATTTTATTGATGACTCGCTGTCATCAACGAAATAAACACAGGCTCAATGCTTCATATCTTCTGGAAGTGCTTCACGGGTATAAACCATCTTCTTGAATTTAATTTAAAAACATACCGAGTTGCGTAGCATTTAATACTTTTATATTGAGGGACAGACAGCGGTATTCTAGATATGGTAAAAACATACCTAACCCCCTGTACCTTGGAAGGTATGCGTAAAAAGAGTAAGACGACCAAGGAGGTGTTAGTCTCTAAATTCTTGTAAAATTCAAGTTAACAGCCTTCTGCAAACCCTTGTTCTACAAGTCACTCCATCAAAGCCCTACGGGGCTAGGTCTTTATACTAAAAAAATCAAGCCCGATGTCAGTCCTTGGAGTTAGGTACTCGCATCAGAACTTCTCACAACATCAAAGCTTTGATACATCTCAGAACAGGTGTTTACTCGACGGTTTATTTACTTAATCATGAAAGGAAATATTTGTAAGATGAAAGTTCATCTGACTGAGTTGAAGATTCTAATTTTCTTCGTCAAAACATGTTAACAATTTTGTTAGCTTTGAATTTAATTCGGACTTCTCAAATTGGGTCGAATTCCAATGTTACTTGAACTGTTTGTGGATTTCGTGTTGCCTTTTTATGTAGGTAACTACTATGTAGGTCAACTAAACGGCTCAAACTAAAAAATAATTCATTACCATAAAAATGTTATTCATATTTTTTAATTATTATTGAATGTCCTTTGAGTGACCATTTCTTATTAGAATATAACATTTAAAGCAAAAAGATCCATGTAAGATGTATACAAAATTATCCATCCTCGCTAACCACATTATGGAGTAATCACTGAAAGCTCTGACCACAGCATTTGAATTAGACCCGAGGTATCCAAACTTCAAGGGGCATGTAAAATCTAACCTTTACTTCTTGTGTCTTGCTCTCTGCGTATCTATGTATGAAAACCTGCTAAGTCCATTAGATTGATAGCTTTAAAATATTTTAGACTACATTTAGTCGAGTGTTATTTAAGTCTCTGTAAGAACAAAGGGTAGTGATGTGTTTCAGTTAATTAGTTTTATCTTCATTATTATTGTATAAATTCTGTCGTACGAAATTCGTACCTACCTAAGGGTTGTTACTTTACCTGACTTTTGAATGAATCGATGATTTTTACATGCTGACGAGCACGTTGTTGGTATATCAATACCACATAAAAAAAACTTGTTTTATTCATCATGAAGTGATCAACATACAAGATACCTTTATTTAATTTAACTTTAACTTTATCTACTTAACTCTCGCTTTAAAAAAATATGCAATTCCATTTTTAAAATGTACACAGGAAATATAGTGTTACCGAGTTGATCACCGTGTTTACTGCTCTATATGAGTGTCCCTAGAGGTTGTTACATCGCTGTTGGAATGGTAATAACATCTTGATTTATTCCCACTTAAGGCACTTTATGTCTATCGTTACGGTGACACTGTTTTTATTACTTGTTTTGTTTTTAATGCCAGTGCGAAGATGATTTGCAAGTGACGGTATAAGCGACTTACGTCTCTGCAATCACCTTATGCTGAATTGGAAAAAAGGCGTGAAAGAACATAATTGGCTGCAGATACTCAAGGGAAATGGACGACCAGGCAGATGAATTCGGAAAATAAACATAGTGAGATTCTCATAATAATACTACGTCCTCAAATGAAAGTCGACAACGCACATCAAATAAAATGGTGCAGACCAAAATATTAGATAGAAGATCTAGTGGTTTATGTACTGGGCCGTGGTCTCGAGGTCCAGAGTTCTAATTATGGGTTGGGCTAAATCCGGTATTTGACTGACAGGTCAAATCATTTACTTTTGTCAAATGACAAAAACGCAACATTGTAGGGAAAACTGTATGAAATACTAGCATATGACGTCACAAGCAAGTATTGTCAAATCAATACTTTTTAGTTTCGATTAACTATGATAATTTGTTAAAAGCGGTAAATGTAACTGTGGCGTAATGATTTGTGATTAATTTTTAATTTCGCCTTTTATGTAAGAGTTTCATGATTTATTTTAAATGCAGTCAAATACCCAATGGGGAATATGCACGTGACTTAAATATGGACAAAATATTTTTTTTTGTAACATTTATTGCTTCTGAAAACACACTGTAGAATTATTTTTAGAATTTATTTTATTTTAATATTGAAAATTAATCATCAAAAAGTGGCTGTTTTGATATTACCGCGCAAATTTTCGAAACGCAACACTATTGGTGGAACAAGATCTGACGTCAGTTTTACACGAGACGTCTGCTGTCAACAAGCTATTTGTATGGTTTCTTTTTTGAGGAATAATTGTTATTGTATAGTGTCGCTGTTTTTATCTTAAGTTAATAGTTTTATGTGTTCAAAATATTAATTAATTGTGAAGAAGGACTTAGAGAACGACTGAATCCGGTTTCGTAAAAACGCAGTCGGATAATCTTCCGAAAATCGACGTGTTTCTGATGGCCACGTATTTCGCTTCAAATCCAGATTATAAGTCTGCTGAACTCAGAGGAGTAAAAGCTGCGAGGTAAATTAGTTAAAGTATGTATATATTTATTTGATAAATGATCGTTTTCATAGTTTTGTAAATATATAATATATAAATATAAATATATAAATATAAATATAAATATTTCACAACATCACATACATTGATCTGACCCCGTGTTAAGTAGCTTAAGCACTTGTGTTACAGGCATCAGAATCAACAGTGGTATTACAAATATACTTTTATATTATAAAACACCCAGACCAGGACAAACAGACATGTTCATGCACACAAATGTTTGTCCTGTGCGGGGATCGAACCCGCGACCTCTTGCGTAATAGGCAACTTCTTGACCATTACACCAAGCGGGTCGTCAACGTCAATATATATTTGTACTAGCGGCCGCCCGCGACTCCGTCCGCGTGGATTTCGATTTCCGTTATATTTTTTTTACGACCTCACTTTAGAAACCTCAAAAATTGTAGCCTATGTGTTATTCTGATGTATAAGCTATAGCCTATGTCTTATTCTGATGTATAAGCTATATTGTGGTAAAGTTTTATTTAAATCCATTCAGTAGTTTTTACGTGAAAGAGTAACAAACATCCATACATCCATACTTACAAACTTTCGCCTTTATAATAGTACCTAGAAGGATCTTCACAACAGTAATAAATATAATAATAACCTCCGGCCGTATTCGGCCATGGGGCCGATCTTACGATCAGTCAGGTACGCAGGATATATTACAGTGCACAAGTGAGTGCGCAAGCACAGGTGAACTCCCTATTCCTTCACTCTCATAATTCGGTGGGACAGCAATCTGACACGACCGTAGAGAGATCAGGCGCAGGACCAACGGCTTAACGTGCCTTCCGAAGCACGGAGGAGCTCGAGATGAAATTTTTCGGTCACCCATCCGATGACTGGCATCTGCGAACGTTACTTAACTTTAGCAACCGCAGGCCGAGTGCGCTAACCACTATAAACAGCTCAAACACGACACATTGTCTCTTCTCATCGCCTTTCACCACTTTTTCCTTAGATTTTCACCTTTCGGCATAAGGAAATACACTTTGTCAGGTGCAGTCTTGATGTTATTTGGACACATAGGAACGACACAATGTTTATAATATGGTTTTTTGTACTTTTCCATGGTAATTCAGTCGATATTCACTCACTTTATTTATTTTTTGGTAATTTTGTAAACCAAACACTTTGCTGCTGACATCGAACTCGTGTAATGGTGACGTCACGCACAAGCGCGCCAAAATGGCCGCGTTTAAATTGATCGCGATATTAATATTATTTCTTTTGCATAATCGTTTATATTTTGGACGTGATATTTTTATGTTTGGTAATGTAATAACTAGTAGAAACATATAAACGATTAAAAAAAAATCATGCATATTCCCCATTTCTGACGGTTTTTCCGAACATTTGTCAAACATGGTGATTAAGCCAAAACCCATATTTGTAACGAAAACATGATTTCAAATAATGGCTTTGTCTTGCAATGGGACATAGGCTGATACTTTACATTTACAATGTATTAGTGTTTTATTCAACCAAGACAGTGACTGACTAAAATCAGTAAATATTATTCCCACAAAAGCAACACCTGACCGGAAGCCCTCTGTACAACATATCATGATAGTTCTACACCTGAATGATACTCTTAGCGTAGGAACACACTATGCCGAAATTACGCGACCGAACTTCGGCGGCAATGCATTTCCTCCACAGAATTACGCGACGTAATTTCGGCAAATTGTGTCATCAACCTTTTAAATGTGTTTCGTATTATGAACACGACGGAACATACATTTTAAGGGTTTCAACCTGGATCCTAGTTATACGTGTCTGTTGTTATTGTTTCAAACAATTGGCTGTAACCTGTTTTGTACATCCTTAGATAAATAAATAAATCCAGCCGCGTAAAATCGGTCGCGTTTTCCGCATAGTGTGTTCGTACACTTATAGAGCTTTCAGCAGACAGTTAACAGTTAATAAACTCACCATCGTTGAGAGTGCACTTGCGTATACGCTGGCCACATTTGGGGCATCCGTCTGACGCCAACCACTCGCGCTCCCACTATCTGGAAAGATGAATCAAACATTAATATTGTTGTTTTTTTTTAACTAAAGTATTCGGTATCTGTGCCAATAGCTTGGCCTATTCACAAAAGCTGTTGTTATGATTCACCTGTCCTAATTTCTGGTAACAGTTTATTCGGAATCTTAATTGTAACCTACACGCAAAAATTTCTACGCTTGGAGGAGTTTGATTTACTTTTATCATTGTTGTACCTACTAGTGAATCTTTACTTGTATAATAAAGCAAGGGTGAAACAGTGGTTTGAATTAAATTAAAATTTTAAGCGTTGGATAGTTCATTTCAAATTATTTGTCGAGGAAGGCTGTAAGCTTTAGTCCATGCGGACGCAGTCGCGGGCGGCCGCTAGACTACTTATTTATAAACAGAATTACGACAGCCGATGATGTCAGACTGAAAATAATATTTTCACTTGTGATAACAAGTTTATCAATAGGCATTCAATCGAACTCATCGTGGTATTTCCACAGTCTTACAGGTGGAAAATTTTCAACCTTTGCAGTAGGTAAAAAAGAAAATGTACCAAAAATCCCTGTTCATATAAACCACTCCCCTCATGTATTTGGCATTGGCTGAATCAACTCGCTATGCAAACACGTGGGATTGAGTCCTTAGATAAATACACGTGTGAGCCGAAACTAGATTGACTTATTTCAAACAGTACCGGCGTTTTGTTTTACTTCCAAAGTTTAATCTGGATTTTGCATGCTTTATTTTCTGTCTGCATTAATAGCTTGCTCGTGTTTATAGGTTAAAGTTGCTTAGTCCTAAATCTAATTAAATTAAATCAATTTTATCTTTGCTAATATAATATCGCTGAAGATAATAAGCTGAAGATTTGTTAATTTGTTTCAAAGCCAAAGGTTCGAATTGACAAAATCTTTTTGTTTTGGATATTTTATTTGTCGAGGAAGGCTTTAAATTATTATAACACTAGGTTGGTATGTGTGCGGAAACCGAATACATGCGGACGGAGTCCCGGCCGTTAGCTAGTTATTAATATTGTTACCAAGCAAAGCTATTTGTTTTTCGTTTAGAAGATAATCTTAATCTCAAATAATAACTTCCAAGGTTCATTCGCTTTAAAAGTTGTAAGTGATCCAAGGACTTCAATATTCCCCGAATTCCAACCTCAAACACACTCGATACCTTTCCTCAAATAACGCTAAACGCAAATTATCCTAAGATCGCTCCCTCACCGAAGCCTGTCAAATTAAATATACTTCAGCGGGTAAGGGAAACCTCTGACGCGGTCTTCTTTTCATTTCGGCCGCGAAATAAAGAGTCGCTCCTTTTAATTAATTGCTTTGGCATGCTTTGTTTGCGGCCTACAATAAACTTGAGACTAGCTTGACATTTTTGAAGTAAAGCAAAACAAATGAGACTAAAGGTAAAATGTAAAAGAATGATTATGTTTTTTAATTTCGGTTTGTCATAACATTTAAAGGGCACTCCCTTTAAATGTTATGCTGACATTACGAGTCTTGGTTAAGACAAACTTATTCATATATTTGTAACAATTCCATAACATTTTAATTTCTTGGAGCATAATTCGATGAAAGCGTACTTAAATGCTTTTAACAATAAATAAAAAGTTTTCTCCGTAAAATAAACTTTTGAAAATTACAATTGCGTTTGTATTGCCAAAAACGAATCAATCAATGTCCCAAACCGCAAACAACTAGAGCCTTATAATCGCCAGTTTAATGGCGAATCGATTAAACCATTCCAGAATTTGGACCACTTATTTGGGTCAGTCAGATGAAGAAGAACCATTGGCCGATATTCAAAAAATGGAGTTAAATTATGAGCACGAGCATTTACATAATGTCTCGTGTCATCCCTTCTGCTCACATAGTAAAAACCCCTTGCCCCATTTATGAAATTGTTTTGAGATACACGCATGATATAATATATAATATGAACCTTGTTAACACTTTCACACGTTCAAGCCGAAGAAGATATTATTGACCTATCCTTTAATACACAATAACTAACGATAATAAAATATGTGCTTTGGTGGAAGTTTATCACATAACGACAATGCTATCTGAAAAATGAACCAGTGTAAAAATCCACAATTTTCTGTAGACGTGACTTTTCTTCCCTTTTGATTCATATGCCAGAGATACTTTACTAGAGCCTAACAACTCACGAGTATTCGAGGGAAACTAGAGTCTAAACGAGCAGTACTTTACGAAGATGGAGAGAAAATGCTGTATTTGTGCTTTGTTTTGTTTGAATTCTTGTTTCTGATGAGGATCATTTAAGTGCTCAGGAATAGATAACAAGAGAATAACCACTAAAGCTCAACTGAACCGAAATGTAAAAGCAATTGTTCGTCATATAGCATTGTACAATATCAAAGTTTGACTGTACCCGCGGTGCTGATTGCTTTAGTAAATACTCTATATCCTGCCGTTGATCGTAAAGATTTCCCGGCGTTACCTATACTCAGCGGGAAAAACCGAACATGAAAGTTATTTAGTACCTAATAGCAGCCGCCCGCGAATCCGTCCGCGTAGAATTCGGTTTCCACAAATATCTAATAGCCTTAAGCCTTCCTCGACACTATGGACTATCCGACGCACAAATATTTATTTAATTCGAAACAGTAGTTCCTGAGCTTAGCACGTTCAAACAAGCAAACAAACAAACTCGTGAGCTTTATTATATCAGTATATAGATAGTACAGATAGAGCATGATTTGTTTCGAACACCGACCGCACATCAATACCGTAGTGCCTACGTCAGAGGGTGGGTACACACGCGTAGTACTACATAGTGACGTCATGGGCTAGATATAGGCATTGTTGAAGGCTGGATGTTCTACATTAGTTTGATTAGCAAGACTATATTTGCTGTTCATTAAAATATTTCGACACAATGTTTCTATTTGCTGTTGGTTCTCTGATATTGTTTGGGATGATTAGGTAGTTATTTACGCATTGAGGAAAGGTATCGAGTGTGTTTGAGGTTATTTACGCATTTTGACGACCCGCTTGGTGTAATGGTCAAGATGTTGCCTATTACGCAAGAGGTCGCGGGTTCGATCCCCGCACAGGACAAACATTTGTGTGCATGAACATGTCTGTTTGTCCTGGTCTGGGTGTTATATTTATCTATTTAAGTATATTTGTAATACCACTGTTGATTCTGATGTCTGTAACACAAGTGTTCAAGCTACTTAACACGGGGTCAGATCAATGTATGTGATGTTGTAGAAATATTTATTTATATTTTATTTATTTATTCGTATTATCTATACTAATATATGTAATAAGCAGAAGAGTTTGTTTGCGCGCTAATCGCAGGATCTGTTATAGATAAAGGTATAATAATACTTAGCATGTAAAAATGCTTAAAATAAATATGCAAAAAATCCTGTACTGCCTTAAAAATCCAATGACCAAGCAGGCTAAAAATGGAATCGAACCCCCGATCTCTGACCTCCGGTGCTCACGCCGATTAACCATTACACTTTGATAATTCGCAAAGGAACAAGGGCTTATTACACGACGTTAAAGATGATAAACGACCCGCGTGATTGCGGCGCAAAGTTAACTTATTACTTGTCTCAGCCCGCGGCCTAATAAAATGCAATGGCGCGGAAATTACCCATATTATTCTCAACTAGGATAACGTATGATCATTCTGTTCGGCAGCGGTAGAGGGTTCATTGTGACCTTTTAAATGAGTTCATTAAATAACGCCCTATATTATACAAAAGAGGTCGCCAGCGACTCAGCCTGGATTTTAGTTTTCGCACATAGGTAATGATAGTGTTATAAAGACTATATGTAGCTTAAAGCGTTCTCCACTTTTTTTTTATTCGACCAGTTTATCCTGAGATTGTCGCGTTCTAACAAGCAATACTCTTCAGCTTTATTATATTAGTTAAGATATAGGCATTCATAGTATTTTTCATAATATTAACTTGTATCTATGTTGACCCCAATTCGTAGCATCGGTTTCTATGGCCTATGGTGTGGGATGATATTGGATATAAGATACTGCTCATCCCGATCAAATGCTCCCATGGAATAAAATAGGAATCTTGATAACGCTGGAAAAGCCGTGGGTAAAAATAAAAACCAGTCCCAAATAAATGGTGCTGAATGAAATTATAGGTAAATAAATAGAAAAGGTTTTCGCAATGTATAGTCCACTTGGTTAGAAACTACTTCCTCAGACTGTCCCAAAATCGAATTATCTTTCACGAGTTACTTTAATTCAATGTTTTAACTGTCATTCAGCAAAATTTAAGTTTGGTACTCGCATTAAGTGTGTCCAGAATTTCAAAAGAAAAGTACGGACGTGACCGGAATCAAGGAGTTTATAAACTTATTCCAACTTGGAACCTCTTGTGAAGGAAGTAAATATCTTCCGACGAGAAATTCAAGACAGCAGCTTGCTACGGAAAATCTGCACCTATAAAATTTTGTTTGATTTATTTTTTTAGTCAAAGAGAGGTGAAATAAAAAAGATTCAATATGTTTTCCATGAATCTTGCTATTGAATTTAAGTACTTGTCTTGTCTTGACTCCAAGAATCTTATTCTTGGAGAAAACGATCACGTGTTAAAATTCCTACATAATTAATTACTTTAATATCTTCGAAACAGCCTCTCGCTTATTTTTGTAATAATTAATGTCACTAACAGACAAATAAAAGAATTATAAATACAAACGTTAATTGTCAAATAAGTTTATAGAAAATCCTCATATAGTTATTATTCGACGAGCACGTTGGTCTTGTAGTCAGAGACCCTGGCTACAAAACCAAGGCTCGCGGATTCGAATCCCGCTAGGGGAAAATGTTTGTGTCATGAACATGAGCATTTGTACTCACGTCATGGATATCTATAAAAGTAAATAAGTATGTCTATACCCCTAGCGTCCATAGTACTTACAAGCTTCGAGCTTAGTTTGGACCTAGGCAATTGGTGTGTAAGTCCAAAGTATTTTTTTATTTATTATTGCTTTCTGCATTAAACATACTTTTCCCCTTTTAACTTGAGAAACGTTACCGTCCATCTTTACCGCTATGTAACTCGTGCTCCTTATAAAATAAGTTATTTTAACTTCAAAACACTTGGGAATGATAAGGAAGGAGGCTTCAACAAATAAATTAACGAATTAATAGCAGAGGAAATCGTGGTTAACTAGGGTCGAAGATGTATTCCAATTATAACTTGCCCTGAAGACAAACTATCGTGAACTGTGTACATAATTTGAAACCATATTCTACTCTCCAAGCGACAGACAGATTAGAAACTTGTAGATCGGTGGACTGGCTTTTCGTTGGAAAACTTTGACTATGGATGAATAATAAGTACCTATCGATCATTGACAAACCGTATCCGATAAAATAACACAATAAGAATACCATCGTAGTGGTCAAGATGATCACAAAACTACATAAAATTAATAGTTTATTGCTGAACATGGTTGGTAAAGCTTGAAAATCAGCAAAGAAAAACGTGCAATAAAGAAATTTAATGGTTATCTTCGGGAATGAGAAGTAAAAGCTGCAGCCCTATCTCTGAAATATTTGAAGACAGTCTCCGCACCATTTCTCTCCAGGTAATGCGCCAATACTAAATATCACATCCATTTTTTAGTATTCCCGATAAAAGCACAAATAAAACAATCCTTGTTTGCATATTCCATAAACCAACGAACGAAGGAGATAAAACAGAAACATAACGAAATGTAAGTGAGAAAAAACAAAGCTCTGAATAACAAGCTTATGTTCATATTTGACGTGCATTTCGCAAGCAGTTGCAACACTTGATGTTCCGAATATCCGTACCCAACTCCGTAACCGCAGATATCCGCCAGGAAACTTTACTTCTAACGCTAATCTTTTACGGATCTTTTCTTTACTAATTTTCAATTTATAGGATGAAATTATGCATGTAGGAGATGAGATAGAGTTTAAAAAAATCTTAAAATGTATTGAGAGTTGTTTTAATAAAACAAAAGAAAAAGTTCTACCTGCTTGACGAAAATTGAAACATAGCCACCGTGAGGTTGCGGCGAGCAAATTGTCAGCTATAGTTTCAATATCACCGATTGCATAAGAAAATAAAGATATCCGTATCCGCGGATCTTGTCACCGAATCCGCTTTCGGATGCGTATCCACGGATCTACATTTTTAAGCGATCTGGCACATCACTAGTTGCTTTTTAACATGTGCTATTTACAATACATTTGGGTCGAGAGTTCGTGGCCCCCGGGGGTGGCAAATTAAGAGTGCAATGGGGAGCATGCTCAATCTTGCATATTGGTTTTTTGTGCTAAACTCCCGTGTTCATATGTGGGGAAAGTAGCTATTTTCAGCGCTAATGCTTACCTTAAACGCTTTCCTCTTTAATTAGCCAATGAAAGAAGGAAAATGCAACTTTTGCAACGGTGTTAGAATGTAAAATAACATTCCATGAAGGAGGGTTGTCTGAAACATTTTGGATAAAGCACATATTGCTAAAGTCCACTACTCAACGAATACTCAATATTTATTTTTTTATGTTACAGGGAGGCAAACGAACAAGGGTACCTGATGGTAAGTGATCACCGCTTCACATGGATATCAACAGCCGCACAAGGGTAGCAGATGCGTTGCCTGCCTTTAAGTCTCCTTACCCTCACCAACTGAGCTCTCGCGACCTCACTCATCAGCAGAATCATAGCATAACAGTTACGAAGGGTTCTGTAGGGTGAACTTTTTTAGAATTTATTTTATAATTAAACTCCTTCGTAATGAAATTCAGTCTTGACCCGCTGACATTAGAAAGTCATAAACCTTGACCTAACCCGCGGAGTAGGCTTAGTGCTCAGGTCGATAAACTTGACCTGAAATCCAGGTTGATGAATGTCAATGGCTAGCTTAGTTCCTGGTTTAATGACTTCGGTTGGAAAGAAAAGGTAATGGTAATTAAAATGTAAGGAATTTGGAATAATGAAGGTTTATTTCATTATGCATGTTATACATGTTTTTTTTTTGGATTATATTGTTCATTTAAAATGAAATTTTAGAGATATAGTGGTATTTTTTACAGTAATAAAGAATTATTCTGAACTTTATAACACTTAAGTTAACATACTATAAAAAGGTTTAAGCTTTACAAGGTTGCATAGATGTAAAAAATAAAGGGTCCTGTAAATGCATTCACGATATCTATACATATCCCTTACATCAATAGGAGCATAGGAAACAATGTTATCTTTTGTTCGCTTCGTTTCATGAACAGTTTTCAATTACGTGACGTGGGGCACCTAAAACTCTAATAAAACCGTCATACCTTTAGAACAAATTGCCTCGTTTGTGATACAAACTTTACGTTGCTCTAAAACGCAATTTTATAGGCACCACGTTAAATAAAGTTCCGAAGGAAGGGCCTTTAACATCCTGGATTAAGTGAGATCAGGCCCCAAGGATAGGATGAAGGAACAAGATCAGACCGCCGACAAGTATGCAAATGTATATTCTATTACCAAGACATAAAGTACAATGGATTATAAATACCTTCGGGAGGTTTAGGCAAGCCATGTGGATCCAAATGAGACCGTATCTCCGAGACATAGAGATAATTTTGGCAAACTTAGAATTGAAGAACAGATTATGTTAAGAAGAGCTTTGCTGAAATTTTAATCAAGGGTGAACTCTTTTTCTTAGTAATAGCACTTTTGTTGCAAAAAGCTTGTCTTGTGACCTCACAAGTAGTAAAATCTTTGTAAGTAGGTTACCTAACCTACTTACAAAGATTTTTGTCCGTTATAATAACGAACTTGAGTCAGTTAAGTATCCTTACCAATAAGCTACTAATAGAGTTACAGCTCATTCAACACTGCATTTTAATAAATCCTTTACTTTATTTTTATTACGAAATCAAATATAATCATATTGACGAGCTTTGGCCTTAATTTTATTTTCATAGCTTGGTTTCGGCTCAGTTGAATTTTGAATTACAGCCTAATTATACTTCGTGAAAAAGTCGTGACTCTTGTTACTTCAAACGCAGTGATCAAGGAAAAAACAATTAGTCAAGTGCATCGAAACTGTAATAACGGCGTCATGATTTTAACTTATCCATCTGAACAATGGCATGGTCGTACATAAATTGGATTCATCTTCTTCCTTGAGCGTTGCCGGAGTTTTGTCAGCTCCAATGTAATTCGATCAGGACAAAGGAAAAATTTCATCGGAAATGTTGACATTCACGAAAATTGTTCACCTACATTTCAATAAGATACGTGAACAAGATAAAGCGATTTCATCGAATCAGCGTGTTCGACTATTCAGTTAATAGCCACCAATGATTAATGACTTAATTAAAACGTTCCATTCCAGTTAATGTCAGGCGAAATCGCAGACTAAATCCGGATTAGAACGACGCCAATTGAATTAGGTCACAACAATAGTCTGGAACATAAATATTTTATTTCTACGGAATGTGGAACATGTTCCGTTAATTGATGTTCCGTTAATTGTCCATTAGTTACTGTTAATAGAAATGCTGACCAAATACTTTGGTCACTCTACGTGAATAATCTCATCCAGAATAGGCCAATAAAGTGTCGTGTTCGAAATTCTTTTTTTTACTTTTAGTGTTAGACTCCACCAAAGCAGAGAAGAAATGTACCGTTACTGAGTAAATAGGATTTTAATGCTGAGATAGTCATGTCGTGTAAAGGCCAAAATGCTATTGGCTGCTTACGACACGTCTCCGCTCCGCTCCATCATCTCCGCTTTGCTGGAATCTCACCCAGCAAAGCGGAGATGATGATTTTGAAAAAGTACTAATAGTACATATAATGAAGTTCTAAAATATATTTATACAATGCAATAAGGACTATTTTTGTGGCGACATTAAAAGGGTCCGGCATATAAAAAGTAGTTTATTGAAGAAAGAAGATAGCATAGGTACTATGGTCCCCTTCTAGCCCAAAGCATTGCAGATATTTTCTCATAAGTAAGACAACTCTTCATTAAGACAAAAACAAATATTCATAATAAAGGTAAATCCAACACTGACCGTATTAATTCAAATCCCCGTAGGCTCATTACAAGGCAGGGACAATACAGAATCAGAGCGACGGAAAATATTCAAATTACAAACAGAAATCTGAGTGAAACGCAGTCGGAGCCGTATGGCCGTAATGTTTTAATGGTCTAGTAGGCAAAGTGCTGGGAGTTGCACGAAACGTGAGTACCAAGTACTTGTCGTTGAGTGCTGGATCTACACTCTACAGCGCTTTTGCGCGGATTTCGGTCCGAACACTGGTTTCAGACGGCCGGTAAAACAGAATACATTTTTGGAAACTGGTCAATCAGTTGTATTACATACTTTACTTTTAAAGGAATAAAAAATAGTCATCATCATCAGCCTAGCTCCTCTCTTGGTTGCATTCCAGGCTATTGATTTGCCCAACCATGATCCTGAATTGACAAGCCTGGTGATTACATTGCAGCGACAACCGTTTAACATTCGTAACCTTTATTAGTTTTAATAAGTATTGTTACAAAATGGTTTATTGTTTGTAGTTATGAAGTCCTTTAATTTTGATAGTAATTGTTCTTGATTGTATATTAGACACCCACCCGGAAGGACATTGTAATTACATCGATTCTAAAACTTACTGCTTAGGTTTGATTTATTTTCCGCTGACTTACTTTACTACGCAAAGAAATCTGACGGCAATGCATTTTGCAATGCAGATTTCATTCAATAGATTTCACCATCAGATTAATAAAACGAGCATTGTTTGATCAATTGAACCAATTGAACACTTACTGTGCAGTAGGTACAAAAACGTTGTATCTAAAGCGACGATCAACTCAGGTGGAAGTTTTCTTATTTAGCAAAAGGTCTTATTCAAATAAATAGATATTATAAAGAATATACTTAGTCGGGTCATAAGTTCTGTCATAAACTATTTAGGAAATTCTTGATTCACCTTTGGAGATTATACATAAAAATTATATATGAAATGAAAGGGTATTAAATTTGCAATATAATTTTATCAACATCATTCGAAATGTCCTCCCAAATTTTGGACATTTGCCATTAATCTACGAAGACAGTCATCCATCGCTGCACGCACCACATTCATACACCTTTCTTTCGCTGATTTAACCAGAAACGCTCGGACAGACACCAAATTCTGGTGAGGGTAAGTACAGACTTTCCCCTTTAAATATTGGTATAACTTGTAATCCCATCGGTTTAAACGTGGACTAAAAGAGAGCCGGTGTTCATGCCGGTGAAGTCAATTCCGCGCGCCGTCAACCAGTATTTCGTGCTTCAGGCCCTATGAGTCGGTGTGGAGTACTGTTTGAATGCCCTATGTCTGTTCTTGATTATTATTTAAGAAAAAGGTTGTACTATG
This sequence comes from Nomophila noctuella, assembly GCA_958496325.1. Lineage (NCBI taxonomy): Eukaryota > Metazoa > Arthropoda > Insecta > Lepidoptera > Crambidae > Nomophila > Nomophila noctuella. The sequence continues at coordinate 6,811,592 of OY292491.1, read as the reverse complement.
CTTGTTTGGACAGTATTTTGATATAGTACGACCTTGATTTTCCCCCTTTTTTACCGAAAAACACCTCAGTTATGCCTAAATCCGAGAGTCCAAGCCAAATCATGAATCAGGAAGGGTGATGACCGCACTGGTCCCTCGAAATACACGTGTTTGCTTCTTCACTAATGTGGGCATACACTTTATCATTTTGTTTGTGATAACTTAAACCTATCGTAAAAAAAAAGATATCCAAAAAAATGATTTCGCAGTTTTTTTTCTCGCGTGCCGTCGTAACAGAGCCCGGGATCTTTCTAGCTTAATTTTCTTTATACGATCATTCGAAAAAATCCGGTCTTCTTACGATAAGCACGTGGTCTCAGGTTTTCATTAAGCACTCTTTTTAGTTTGGTTCTGCATAGCCACAGCTAGAGAGCTAGCGTTTTTTGTTTACGCACGGGATTTTTTTCGTTTGGCGCCTTCACTGCTCTGATGACCGCTAGTGTCCCTAAAAGAGCAAGGTCTGCCGCTTCTTTTACGATTTTGGAATTTTGAGACTTCAGTGTATCGATTGATAGTACAATAAAAGAAATAGGACGCTTTTTTCAACTTTTGTACGAAATTGAAAATCACCTTCCATGCGTTACAACAGCGGTGCAACGGAAAACCCTTGACTCTATTGTCTTTATTCGTCCATTCCATATTCAAATAATGTATAAAAATAATTCGTTCTTCTATTCCCGACATGTATAAATGTTCTATTTTTAAAATTAGTAGCAGAATTTATGGCCGGTCTTCAAAAATCAAAAATATAAGCTTGTGACAGAACTTATGACCCGACTGGGTATTGATCTCGATTTTGAATAATTAAGTAATGAACTGATGATGATGGCGACGAAGACTTCGTCGTGCAATTGTAATGTAATTAATAATTTCAATAGTTATTATTACTGTTTTTTGGCATTTGCGATGGGAAAACCGCTGAAATGTTAGCCAGGCGATTAAGCAAAGAGAATAAAGCAGATTTTCGTATAGCTAATATCTTATTAAAAAAAGGTCAAGTTTAAACCACATTGTTACTTCATTCGAACTAAGCCGTAGTGCAGTGAACTCGAGAATATACAAGTTTAAGTCCAAGAGGTTTAGTGATGCACAATTGCACATTTCTATTTCAAAGTGCATTCCGTCTGAAGTTTCCGTGCACATTCATCCTGCCAAGTGTTTTAGTAACAGGACTCTAACACCGGAACAAAAGCTCGAGTGTAGGAATTTGAACATTTGCCCAGTGTAACCAGTGTTACATTAAATGCTGTATGTAGTTGTTGTAGTACACTCATGAAAATTCTAGTTTTTGAACAGGAAATTGTATTAGCAAGTAAATTATGAAGATGCCTTAGTCCCGCATCGGGAGTGGACAGAAGGCTGATAAATTATTATTTTATACCGTCAATTGATTTTTAAATTAAAACGTATTAACATTTAGATTATTGTTCTTCTAAGCAGCGGACCCTGGATGGACTCCGAGGCAATAGCCATTAGATGATGACGAATGATTTTGTTCTTTAAAATAAGATTCGTCGAAATAAATTGTGTTAAATACAATAATCTTCTTCAATACAAATTACCGCTACGGAATCGAAACGTAGATTAGGAAGCTACATACATACAAGTACCTTGAATCTCCTTCCCTCAATTTTGCCACGTTACGTGCGATATGTGTAAAAGTGACTTGACGAATCTGGGCCAGTCGATCCGCGATGGAGGACAAAAGAGCCGTTCAGTCCGTCGGTACCGCCGCCCCGTGAATCAACAGATAATCGCTTTGCTGGCGCGAATCACGGGACAATTTATTATATCGCTCTGTTTGTTATATAAATTTTGTTACAATTTATATTTCAAATCTGATTTTGTTCATCTCATTGTAGCGTTTAACTTCGTTTTAAGCCACGGTCTTATTTGGGGTCTTGTTGACATACCGAATCGAACCGATCATTTTCGTTTGGATCATGTTGCTTTAGTTAATAAATCAGTGTCTTAAACTCTACAGCGGAGCGCATATACAATTATGTCCAAAGTAGGTACTTTGCCTCATATCTTTGATTATCTCAGGGTTTAGGACCGAACGATGAAATCATGGGATTGATGACATGTTTGGCTAATTACTTACGTGCGTAATATCATATTAAACCGATTTCGTTTGGCCACAATAAAAGCAGAGCAAAAAGGACATTCGTATTATTACGTATCTCGTATAAAATGTTTATAACACCCGCTCTTCCCGCTAATATTTCTCGAGATAAAACGTGAGATACCATCACACCGGTTGTAACGACACGTAAAAGTTGTACGTGAGAGCTCGAACTAACTAAAGAGGACTAATTACGTAATTAGTGTAAGCTCTCCACGCAGCACTAACTGCGCACTTTACTAAACATACTCGGGTAATTACGAGCCTTTCAGTTTTGTCTCGTTTTATATTAAGTACAGGTAGAGAAGCATTAAATTCGCCTGTTGCAATTTTTTTGTGACGTCAGTAATATTACATAATATACGATTCAAAAGCTATTCGGGTCACAAAATTACACGATTAATTTTGGTAAGGCAAGATAATAAATATTTTAAAAAATTAAATTACTAGAATAATAATTTGCCGCCAGAGGCAGAAAATGGACAAAGATTTTACGATTGATATTTATAATGGCATCCCTTTAATAAATTCCTTATTTTATGGTCCCCTAAATTGAAACGAGGTTATTCAAGAAAATTATTTCGCTTACACACCATTCTGTAACATATTAAAATCACACAAAGCGCACGTTTGCTTCAAATACAAATACAAATACAAATACAAATTCATTTATTTGCATAAAAAGTGGTATAAAAGATGTCAGATTTATATAATTGATCGCACAATTCGCCAGAACCTGGCATGCAAAATTTTTGCTTACACTAATTAAATTAAATTAAATTAAATTACACAACATGAATATAATATAATGTCAACAGTAAATTGATAATTAATTATTAGATTTATACATAATTGATAAAATGATAAAATTATAAGTAGTCACACATCTATGAAAAACCGAATCTGGGATTAAAACCTTGGAAATATTCCTCTACAGAGTAGAAACACTTTTGCACCAACCATTTTTTTAGATGTTTCTTGAACATGTTTAGTGGTAACAACTTAGTATCGTCACCCAGCCTGTTATAAACCTTTATCGCCATACAGTATGAATTGTTTCTGTATAAGGTTGTCGAAATGGCAGGAAGATTAAGTTTGTGTGGATGCCTTGTATTGAAATTGCATACACTTCCTTTGCTTGTAAACAAATGTCGATTCATTTTGACAAACACGCACATCTCATACACATATAAGCACGGGACAGTGAGAAGTTTCAGCTCTCTAAAGAGTGGTACGCAAGATGTAGTAACGTCGACACCGCAGATTGCCCGAATACATTGCTTCTGAGCTATGAACACCCGATTTATATGACATGAATTGCCCCAAAGGATGACAGCATATCTCAAAATCGAGCACACATATCCATGGTATGCCTGGATGGCAATTTTTTGATCGCTGATTCTAACTAGCCTCCAAAGAGCATAAGCGAATGAGTTTATTTTGTTACAAATCCTGTTGACATGGTCCTTCCATGAGAAGCGTTCATCTAATACGACACCCAGGAATGTAGTTTTACAAGATTCTTTGATACTTTGGTTTCCAAAATGTATATTCAGTGGTAATTTAATTGCATTCCTATTAGTAAATTGTATGTATGTCGTCTTGTTTATATTAACATGTAAATTATTATTATTAAGCCAATTTATTACCTTACAAATAGTGTCATTTATGTCTTTGTTGTATGTTTTTCTATCGTTACAAGGAATTACAACGGATACGTCATCGGCAAAAAGAGTACATTTATAGTCTATTTTGTTTGGAAGGTCGTTTATATATAAAAGAAAAAACAGAGGTCCCAAGATACTCCCTTGCGGCACCCCAAAATTGTTTTCTTTGATATCTGATCGAAAGTCGTTTATTTCCATTTTTGAGTTCATATTTGAGACTTCGACAAATTGCATCCTGTTACTTAAGTAGCTCTCTAACCATTGATTTGCAATACCTCGGATTCCGTATCGTTCACATTTATTGATGAGAATGTCATGTGAGACAAAGTCAAACGCTTTGCTCATGTCAAAAAAAACCGCTGTCACTGGTTTACGGTTATCCATATGAGACATTATGTTATTGGCCAATGAGAAGGCAGCTAAAGAAGTCGACTTGTTTTTTTGGAATCCATATTGATCCGTTGTTATAATTTTATACTTTTCCATGAACTCAGTGAGGCGAACATACATTGCCCTTTCAAATATCTTGGACAAGACCGGCAAGAGAGATATCGGTCTATAGTTGGCAACACTATGTCTGTCTCCTTTTTTATGCAGAGGTCTCACTATTGCGATTTTAAGTGGACGAGGGAATATGCCCGTAGAGAAAGATAAATTTATCAAGTATGCGATAACTGGTGAAATCTCAAGTTTGAAAGTTTTAAAAATTTTTGTTGGTATTCCATCATGGCCAGTCGCTTTTGTATCTCTAAGAGAGCTAATAATTTTCATTACCTCGAATTTGTCAGTTGGATACAGATAAAAACTTGATTGGTTAATTTGTATGTCCTTGAAGTCAATATTTCGGTTATTTAGGCTACAGTCAGAGTTAGTAATATTAATATAATAGTCATTGAATTTGTTGGAGATGTCAGTCGGGTTATTAATTATGTCATTATTTATTTCTAAATGGTCTATATTTTTATTAATTGTATTATTATATGTCTTATTTTTTATAACATTCCAAGCAGCTGCACATATATTCTTAGATTTTTGTAAATACCTTTTGTTTGCAAGTTTTTGGGCCTGGTATATACATTTTTTTAGGTGCTTTGAATACGCTTGGTACCTGGTTTTTAATGAAGTACTAAAGTTTTTGTAATAACTAAAGCGTAGGTTTCTTTTAGTTATTATTGACTTTTTTAAACCTTTTGTAAACCAGTAAGTTGACTTCGTGGGCGGTTTGACCTTTATTCTCTTGATGGGAAAACATAAATCATGATACAACTTGAAGTCTTCAAAGAATAATTCAAATGCCGTAGTCATGTCACTTTCTTCAAATACATTGTTCCACGTGATACAACTTAAGCATTCATGAAATTTGGAACAATTTTCAGGATCATAGTCTCGTTTTTTGTAGTACCAGTGTTTAGGCAATTTAATTGGTGCTACCAAATCGAATGTGACGGTTTGAGCAGTGTTGTGATCAGATAGACCTACCTCAAGAGTATCGCCTCTTGCTTCTGGCACGTTACTGAGGATTTGATCTAGGCATGATTCCTTACGCGTAGGGCATAATATGTGGAAATTAAAGTTATTATTTGCGACGATTCTTTTTAATTCATTAACATCATGGTTATCTTTTAGTATGTCAATATTAAAGTCACCTGCAATTATTATTTTATATTTAGTTTTACGCTTTAGCTTTGTTAAAAGTTGATCAAGTTTCTGTAAGAAAACTGTTACGTTGGATATCGGTGTTCTATAGATGCATACAACAATACATTTAAGCGCCGCAATGTCGACGCCGCAACACTCGAAAACAAAATCCTGAGAGAACTCATTTAGCCATGTTACTTCTTGTGCTTGGATATCCCTATTTGTCAAAATACAGACACCACCTCTTTTTTGAAATGCTCTGGAATATGAGGCTGTTAAACGATAATTTGAAATATTTATGTTTCCTTCGCTGCCTGCTTTAACGAAGGTTTCGCTAAAGCATAATATGTCAAAAAGCTTGTTAGTATTGAATATTAATTCATGCAATGTCAATTCAATCATCTCCTTTTTCCCAAGCAAGCCAGCGATATTTTGATGAAAAATGGAGAATGAATTATTTTGTACGAAAAAACTTGTTTTCCCCATCTGACCTTACATTTTCTTTTGAGAAATAATGTGGTATTAATTTCTGCACTGTGATTTTATTTAGCTTCCTATGATTGTTGTTAAAAGTGCTTCTACTCAATGGTGGGAAGTAATCAGGAATAGTCCTTTTATTGTTCGGATTCATTTTGATGGTCTGATTCGAAATTACATTGATCCTCCTATTAACATGTGTGCTACTTTTATAACCCAGAAACTTCCTGTCATAAAAAATAGAGTCAAGTATAAAGTTTATTTTAGTACACATTTCAGTCAAAAATTTTTTGTCATAATAATCGATTTGATCTAGGTCCAGAAATGTACAGTTATTGAAATTCTTACAATATGTCTTTATAGTATTATTCAGATATATTTCATTTAAATATCGACTTTTTTTAATACCTAATACAATAATAGTTTGATGATCATAACGTTTCAGAAAATAACACAACTCTGTAATCAGTTTAATGGGATTGGTGTCACATTCGCCAATATTAATAATGATTACATCACTGGAATCAACTTTTGAAGTTTCAATACATTTGAGTAATTCATTGCATGGTGCGTGGGGCTTGATATTAGACTGTATTGTATATTTTTCGTATTTTGAGTCATCCCTTGACCAGTATAAGGCAGAGCCTATTCCTTGGCATTGTTCTCCACCTACGATATGTATGGTTTTGGGTTTCTTCCGGATGTACGTGTCACCGCTACTTTTGATTTTCGATGTTTCAGCTTGGACCAATGTGGTTAGCTTTGGTTCTTTTGTATGTTTTGGAGTGCTTGTATTAAAGATTTCCATAGTTTTTTCCAACTGAATCTTCCTTCTTGTCACCTTACTTCTATTAAAACTTTCCCTTTTTTTGTCCGGTTTTGGCGTAGATTTTGGCGTTGTTCTGCAAATACTTTGAAGTTGTTTAACTTGAGATGCGTAGTCTGTCAGGGATTTTTTTAACTCACTGTTTTCTAAAAGCAAGATGTCAATTTGATTATTGGCACTCGCGAGATTTGTTCTGAGATTTTGTATTTCGGTTTTCAATTCATCTATCTCATATTTATTGCAAATGTTTGGTTCTGGACAACTTCTATTTAGTGTTTCACTACGAAGGTCAGAACAATCAGAGTCACTTTCTTCTGACAAAGAGTGAAATGAATTACTTATTTGTACGTTATATTTTCTGATTGTAATGTTATCTAACTCTGAAGTATTGCTTCGCTGAGATTCTGTCTTCGGTAATGGTGTTGGTATGGTGTCCTCTGCATTAGAGGTTGACAATTGGACAGTTTTTGGTGTTTTCTTTTGAGTGGGAGTGCTGATTTTCCTACTATTAGCCTTGCGAGTGCAGCTTGGGCAAACCCATGTCATTCTGCGATTTTTATCCATCAAGTCATACAGTTTCTCTTTTTTAGCACATACCAGATCATATGGTTGTTTACATTGGAGACATTTGAGAAAATGTTTTTCTTGTATGTGCTTGTGACATTTAAAGCATATATTTTTGGGAGCCATTTTTATATTTTGTTGTAAAGAATAAAAAAGAAATAACAATAATAATATTTAAAAGTCGGGCCAAACAAATATTTCGATATAAACAATTAAAAAAAAATAAAAATAAAAAGATAAAAAGACGTCGTCACGTCGGATTTGAACCTGCGCTCTATTGCTTGCGACGCCGCGCTAGACGCACAGTACCGTTGAAGCTTGTTGGGTGAGGGGCGAAATTGAGTGACCTATTGTGCGTTGCGACTTGGATGATTTAAATTCTGGTCGGGTAGTTTTGGTTTGGCACTCGAACAGATGATCGGGGTCAACGAACTCGTTTGAAAACACAGGCACTTGTCACAATTTGATAACGATCATTTGGTATTGTTTTCTTTATGTATATCACTGTTTCACGTTGTTTTTCTTCGGTGTTTACCGGTAAATGATGTATTACACTTCAAACTTTTATAATATGCAAATATAGATGTGTATTTGCACGGCGTACTATTTATTTTATTTTATAAACACGTAGCTACTCGGAACACAACCGCTCGGAGCGCGGGGTGCGCGGGGTCCTTCTGATATAACAATGAAAAGTTCATTTAGAACAAAGGGCGTGTGTCGTTGTATTTAATTGTTTACCGAATGCTCGCCGTTGTGTTTAGCAATACTCATTCGCTGTGTTAATGTTCCGGAGGCAGTGGCAGACTCAGGCGTGTTTTAAATTATTTAATTTTAAAATAAATATTTAAATAAATACCATTAACTAAAGTGAACCTAATCAAATACATTTTAAAAATTGAGACACTAAATCCAAACTGGGAGATAAACAGTTAAAAGTCGTAATTTTAGTCCAGATAAACGTAATATGTACACGTATATATTGTATTCAAAAATTAAGGATCATTATTGCATATTAGTTTATATGAAAAGCCGGCCAAGATTGTGTCGGAAACGCACATGAAAGGGTTCCGTAGCCATAAGATGGGCCGACCGCTTGACATTACCATTTAGTTAGGGCAACTGCACTTCATAAGTTGGTCGAGTTGTATAAAAGTAAAAAACTATGTATGATACGGACGGATAGACAGACAGACATGACGAAACTTTAAGGTGTATAACTATAAGACTATAGAACCCTAAAAAGCTTGCTATAACAAGGACACTTTTTAGGGTTCCGTAGCCAAAATGGCAAAAAAACGGAACCCTTATAGATTCGTCATGTCTGTCTGTCTGTCTGTCTGTCAGTCTGTCCGCCAGTCTGTCACAGCCACTTTTTTCCGAAACTATAAGTACTATATTATTGAAACTTGGCGAGTAGATGTATTCTGTGAACCGCAACAAGGTTTTCACACGAAAATGGAAAAAAAAATAAAAAAATGGGGGGTCCCCATAGTTAGAACTGAAACTGAAAATATTTTTTTTCATTGAACATATACGTGTGGGGTATCTATGGATAGGTCTGCAAAAATTATATTGAGGTTTCTAAGTTCATTTTTTTCTTAAGTGAATACTTTGCCTGACAGACTGTTCTAAAGTGGATAAAAGTGTGTCCCCCCCCCCTCTAACTTCTAAAGTAAGAGGATGAAAAATCTGAAATAAATATATAATGTACATTACCATAAAAACTACCAACGAAAATTGGTTCGAACAAAATCTATTCAGTAGTTTTTTTATTACGTCAAAAATAGAACTTGTACGGAACCCTCAGTGCGGGAGTCCGACTCGCACTTGGCCAATTTTTTGATTATGTGTTAATAAGATATGGCCAATTAATGACATCACTTTGAACGATTACATCTAAATTTCCTTTCATCCATCATTCAGTCCCATTAGTTACCTCTTTCTTTTGTTCTGATACTCTCTAAAGACGACGATGCCCTAGATTGAGGTTTACGCGACCCTCCAGGGTGCCCTCACACAGTCACTGAAAGTGTTAAGTAAGTGCATCCCGTCTCACAGCTCATTCTAGCTGAGAGATCCTCGGGGAATCAACAAGTAACATCAAAGGAAGAGCGCAGGGAAGAATCGCGTCAACTTCACGTTATTAATAATTATATCTTTATTTTTACAACAAAATGCCTCGACGGGCTAGTCGTTTAAGTACCGGGCTGTAGGTTTTGAGTTCGATTCCCAGGTCGGGCAACTTGGTGACGGTTTTTTATAACACAGCCCGGGATTGCCCGCTTGCCAAATGGGTAATGGCGAATGTGATCACCAATCTACATTTGGCAAGAGTGCTGTATAATCCAAAACCCATCTTTGTAACGAAAACATGATTTCAAATGTTGGAGGCCTTTGCCCTGCTGTGGGACATTAATAGGTTAATACTGTAGGAGTACACTCATTCTAGAGTTGGTTTCAGAGTTCCATCAGTTAAACAATTAGTATTTTTTGTTAACTTTCGTGACATGTGGGGAGCAATTCAGTTATAAAAAGTTATTTCTATTTAAAAGATGCACACAATCAAAATAAGCACTATGAATAATAATTATGACCGAAACAACTTAAGTGTAAACAAATTAATTAATAACTTTCTATTGTGCGATGTGCTTTCCGTCATTCGATTGATCATCCGTTGTACGAACGCACACAATTACTCCATTAGACAAATAACATAAAACCTAAAGCAAAATACACATACGACATCATGCTTTTAACATTAATAACTACCTATGACAAGCCTGTGTACATTAACAATTTATGTGCATGTCCAAGTTAAACCTTACCAATACCTTACCCATTTATGGCATGATGTAGGTGGTCGAACAGATAAGCTAAATTGGGGTTTAGTTTGACAGAAGCTAATTAGTACACCGGCCAGGATAACATCTAAGTTAACTTACGAGGGAGTGCTAGAGAAACTAATTTGTTAACTATCCACGTCTGTTTGTCCGACGCTCCGGCGTCTGTCGATACCGCATAGTTATACACAGTAAAAATAACTATACTTGGCTACCTCGTTTGGTGTAGTGGTTAGAGCGCTATGCTCAAAAGCCTCGGAGATCGTGGGTTCGAATACCGCCGGGAACGTGTTCACTTGGTGTTGGTTCTCCCAGTTTGGTTAGGACATTACAGGCTTAAATCACCTGATCGTCCGATAAGAATGATGATTCCGTGCTTTGGAACATTATCCCGTTGGTGTCGACTATGATCGAAATGGTCTGGTTCCTAGTAAGGGTTACGGAGGTCAGACGACAGCCGCTACATTGTTATAACCAGGCCGGTCAATTCAGGATCATAGTCGTAGTAACTCTTGTGTATATTAAGCTAGCAAGTAAAGAAACTGTGTACAAACTGTAAAACCCGTCATGCCCATATTTTGAATACAATAAATTAGAAGAAAGAAAGAAGAAAGAAATCGTTTATTGAGTGTAAACATGTACATCAAATTACACACTATCTTACCGTTACACGCCCCGGGATCGGGAGAGGCCCACGCATCAGCATTTTTCCTAAAATATTTTTTTCTCGTGTGTAAATATTTTCAAATCCAACCCTGTCTGGTTATGAGCATAACGTAGCATGGAAATTGGGACAGTTTATCCTACCTTTTACTTCATTCTAAGCCAGTCCATGAAAAGTTAAAGTATGGAGTATTTGAAATTGATTTATCTGATTATTTTGATAAAAGTAGCAAAACAACTCGCATTTAATAACAAATACTGCATTTGTATACAAACCCAATGAATTCCAAACTATAAAAACTGGCAGTATCAAAATATTTTTTTGTCAAACAAAGTATAGAAAATTTTGATGGTGCAGTGAAAACAAAGAAGTCATTAGAAAACAAAATTGATTATCCACTCCGTATAATTAGCATTAGTTCGACTTATTTGATTGCGTTTAAATAATTAACCATCAGGCTAATTGGCAGCCCTGTTTAGCGAGTTATATATTACTAGCGGCCGCCCGCGACTCCGTCCGCGTGGATTTCTTTTTTTTCGAAATAAAAAGTAGCCTATGTTCTGTCTCAGGGTCTAAAGATTGTCTGTACCAAATTTCATCAAAATCGGTTGCGAGGTTTAAGCGGGAAAGCGTAACAGACAGACAGACAGACAGACAGACAGACAGACAGACAGACAGACAGACAGACAGACAGACAGACAGAGTTACTTTCGCATTTATAATATTAGTTGGGATGTGGATTTCAACATACAACACGACATACATACGTCACGTCGGACCTGATCCGTCAATGTTTGTAACATTGACGGATCAGGTCCCACATCTAATATTCAGATAAATCCTGTCCGTGACCTTAGTAGCTGTGGGATGTATAGCTATTCTGTCACATATGAATAAAGTGTATTCTGCAATAGCTTTTACTGTAGCGAAAGAAAAGTGAGATTGAGTCTTTCTTAGTTAATGACATAGTGTGTTTTTAGGGTTCCGTAGCCAAATGGCAAAAAACGGAACCCTTATAGTTTCGTCATGTCTGTCTGTCTGTCTGTCCTGGCTCGTTCTCCGCCGTTTCTGAACCGATTGCCACGAAAATTGGTGGAGAGATGTATAGGGATAATTCAAGAATTGGTTTTTAAAATAATCGAAAAATAATTATATTTACCCCCCCTCCCATACAGCGAAAAGTAAATTCGAAAAAAAAAATCGACTTACCCCATCGTGTGGGGTATCGTTAAAAAGGTATTTAAATAAAACTTGCCTTGAAACCATGTGGATCAAACACCCCAGTCTCGAGATATATGTATTAATACAAAGTTAAAATTAGAGCGTCCCCCCCCCCCTTAACTTTTGAAATACTATTACAATAATTCTGAAAAAAATGTCCTGTATACCTCCAAGTAAGTACTTTCAACGAAAACTATAGCGAACTCTGTATCATACATAGTTATTTTTATACAACTCGACCAACTTATGACGTGCAGTTGCCCTTACTAAATGGTGTCTTAAGCGGTCGGGCCATCTTTCAGCTACGGAACCCTTTCATGGGCGTGTCCGACACGCTCTTGGCCGGTTTTTGACATTGTATAACATAGGAGGACTAGTAGACTATTTGCAATTGACTTCTGCAATTCTTAATATGATTCAGAAGAAACCCAAAATGAAAAACGACCATTTAATAAACACAATGTGTTACTAAGTAATGCAAACTTGTGTGAGACGGGAGACGGGTTATAAAAAGATTCTTACACTCACGCTAGACATGTTGCGCCTCGCCTAGTGCGGGATAAGGGCAGGAGGATGATGTCTATATGCTATTATTTTTCCTTAATAAAGGCATAATCTATGGACATTTTAAGGAAAGCTCGTGTGAATTTCAGTAATTCCTGAGATACCTTCTAGCTTCTACCATTTATCAAACAAGCAACGTCCAACGTAATAGACGCTTGCGAATTCATTCCGCGCATTCCACTTCACTTTATTACCTTCGCAAGACTTTTTAGTGGAAAACTAGAGCAATTACCCAGCTTCCCACGGCTGCCCTTGACCTAAGTGACCTAAGTTTCAAGGTGAGGGCAGATTTCCACCTCGCGTGTGGCTAGGGCGCCTTTGCATTTCATGTGAAACAAATGGCAATGGCAACTCTACGTTCCAAAAATGAAATTCCATTTTCCAAAGTTATTTTTCTTTCCGTGACGGCGACGAATCAAATTGTATTCAGCCAGGATTAATGGTTCGGTGGAAATGCGTTTTTAAATTAAGGTTAGACAAATATGTATTTCATATTTGTTTTGTATTCTTAGATCTTATTAGAGACCCCAGAAAGAGTCTTTTGTTTTATAGGTACTCGTTATATTAAGCAAGAACTTCAATTGTTTTTTTTCCTTATAACTTTAGTTTCTTCCCCAACTTAATTAAAATAATCAATCAATATTGTTAAGAAGCATTGGCCTTCTTATTTAACCCAAATAAAAAAAAAATGCTAGCGCACCAACATTGATCTAACTAAAGCAATGTCCTACTTCCACAGTAATTGTACAGAATATGTAAGTCTACTTGGCAGATAACCAGACAGACTGACATTGAATCCAGCTTGTTCTAGCAATCTGGTAAGACGGGAGTGATTTCCCTTGTGGTTGCACGGCCTTTGGGAATGTCTCTAGTTTGAATTCTACTTCGGCGACCTATATTAGACTCTAAACAACAACTTACGTTATAGTTGTAATTTCTCCTGTATTACCTGAAATAACGCAAAATAATGTTATTAGAACAATCTATACTTACTAATATGTATAATAAAGCATAAGAGTGTATTTGTTTGAACGCGTTAATCTCAGGACGATAGACCATTAGTCGGAAGGCTTTAAGCTATACAACATATAACACTATGTATGCTGACACGGAATTCCACGAGGATGGAGTCGAAGGCAGATACCAGTGTTATAATTTTATTCATCACTGATTTTTCGTGTAATAATGAATTGCAACTTGTAGTCGTTACAATACAGGAATCGAAACGGAGGTCCCCTTTTTGTGACCGTAATCAAATGAGTAATGTACAAAATCAGCAGTAGATAATAAAAGAGCTAAATGCTACATGAAACATAATCGAATTCACAAAAATCATTGGATTCATTAGAAAACGATTAAGTGTAATTTTTAACAAGGTTTAAAAACGACTGGGGACAGATAATGGTCTAGAACGTTTCACTTTGACGAGCAGTTTACAGTCGGTTCGCTAATTACACCCGAATAAATCACTTTTATCACTGCCCTTTAGCACAGTGAAGGGAATGCCAGTATGACATTCTCTCGTTCTGTGGAGAATCTAGTATGGTTTTCGAAACAGCAGGTAGGTAATGAAACTATATCATACAGCAAAAAAATCTGAACATAAAACTTTAATTATGCCAGTTTAAATGATTCCAAGATGTAATACGTTGAGCTTGCTAAAGATTTTAAATATTAGAGTAAGTTGAAAGAACTTTAAAATACCCTTTTTATTAAAACAATACGAGAAATTAGCATGTTGCATAAAAAAGTATGAGAGTCATTTTTTGTATCCTATTATTTTATTAGATAACGGACGGGCTGGTTAAAAAACGTAGTAAATTTATCTATGTTAGAATTGTTATTTGAACGTTAATTTAAATCTAGAAACGAAAGGGCTAAAATACTTGTTAATGTCACGAAACGATTATTTAGTCATCGCCTGTTCGCCTGTTTCTTTACGGGATGTCTTTCCTAATCTGTGGCATTAAGTCATTAGCCTACTAATACTAAAAGAGCGCCCTAGCGCTCTCAAGATATTCTGTCCACTCAGCCATTATACGAATTCAAATACCTTCTTAAATCACCTTGATTGTTCTCTGCTTAAGTCTTTTATTATTATAATAAGATAACCATTATAATCGTTAAGTATATCATTATGGTAATACTCGCAATAAACAGTCGTGCAACTCCATGTTATGTGCAAGGTATCAGTTTGTTATATTTTTATGCAATTTTATGATAAAATATAATACTAGGAAGTTAACAATAATTAATGCAAGTAGCATTAGAACTTATAGAAACTCACATAAGGTTGAAAATGGAAGAATAACTCAACTATTAACAATAATCGTCAAGTTAGCGTAAATGACTAACAAACGAGTTTAGTACAAGACAAACAACATTCTAAACAATCATCATCTAATATGTATGACTCAATAGGTGTAAAGTCAACAAATCGTTGTTCAAATCACCTACACAGGTCAAATAAATGTGTGATTTTACTATTCCTAGAATCAGCTATATTTTGAGTTCTTACTCATACATATAAAATCGATGAATTTTTAGTTTAACTTATTTTATTTTTAATTACGAGTACATACTCGTCGTACGTCACTACATATACACTAACTGCCTCCGTAGTGTAGTGGTTAGAGCGCTGGGCTCAAAAACCGCAGAGGTCGTGGCTTCGAATCCCGCGGGGAACACCATTTTGTGTAGGTTTTCTCAGTTTGGTAAGGACATTGCAATCTTGAATCACCTGATTGTCTGATAAGAATTATGATTCCGTGCTTAATTAAGCCATTGGTCCCGACTATGATTCAAATTGTCTGGTTTTCCTTGTATAGGTTGCGGAGGTCAGACAACAGTTACTCCAATCAGGTGATTTTAGCCTGCTATGTTCCGACCAAACTGGGAAAACCAACATAAAGTGAAATTGATCCTTGCGGGATTTTAGCCCAAATCCTCGAGGTTTTTTGAGCACAGCCCTCTAACCGCTACACCAAGGAGGTAGTTAGTTAAGGAAGTGGAAATAATTAATTCCACAAAGAGCTACAACCGAAAAACTACTGAATCCATTTGAAAACCCCATTCCAACGATGTCTTTGATCGCTAGTCTTCAACTGCTCTATTCAACCCTTTAATCAGCTCCTCAAGATTACTGGCTGCGGTAGACGCAATTAATTTTCCAAATGAAACTCGTAATTCGCTATATAGGGTGAGTCGAAGTAAAAATTCCACGTTTTACGCGGCATTAAGAGGGTGCAGTCCACACACTAGCGCTGACATTCGTTTATTTTTTCATTGTGATACATTTAAGGTATTTCGATAAAATTAATCTCTGCAGTGCACTTATAACTAACGTTTTGAACAAGAAGTCACATTTTCGAATTTGAAGAATCGCGCTGTAACGGCCGGCCCTCTGCACCAGCGCGCAGGGTGGAACAAGAACAACAACAACATGATTTTAAAGTGACTTTTAATACATTGTTCATAATTGAAAAGCATTCATGATAATTGCTAAATGTAGCTACTTTTATCATATTCATGATAAATTAATAATGGCTTTCTTTATGTAAGAAAATAATTCAAAATAGATTAAAAACATTGTAAATTATATTATTTAGTTAGTGCATTACATAGCGTTATTTTATTAAACTACCTAAAAAACTAATGGAGGCGCTAGTAAGCGGACTGCACCCTCTTAAGGCTCCAGTAATGCGGGGTATTGTCGTGAGCTGAATTAGCTCGTAAATTTCATACACGACGCCCGTACTCGGGATTCGGAAAGATTTTCCATTAAGAATCTCTAAGTGCTACACATTCAGAATTCTATTATCGTAATGTCTATAATTAATTATTGTAAGAATTGTAAGAGTGGATTTGGCAGTATGCTGTTCCTTTATTGATATATTTTTGAATGATTAAAGTGCAAATAAGTTAATAATTTGGGAAGTTGGGATATTCACTAGACATTGACATTTCATTCTACATATGTGTATAGAAATAATAGCTAGTTAGAATTACGTTATGAGCTGACTCTAAAATAAGATGAACAATCTAAATTTTATAAGAACAACTTAATAAAAAAATATTCTTCTTTCGCGGTAAAACCATGTATAAATTACTTTGTATTCTGCTTTCTAGTCTGTGATTCTACTATTAATCTTTTACTGCTGATTTGATTGCACGCACAGCAATAAAAACACCAGGAATCGCACTTAAAGTTCGGTAAAATAAAACTTTTACGATATTGTTCGTTTTTGAAACATTTAAAAATGATTAAAGAAAGACTCTTCCAAAATCTAAAAAAAATATAATTGGTATAAAAGATTAATCAGAATTTCATATTATGACGACGATTATTACGTTTATAATATAATCGAACCTTTGTTAATACAGCTATATCGTTGCAGTTTAAAGGAGTCAATCGTTTTTGTATGGAGAGTTAGGCCCACATAAAACTTTAGCGTTTATTTACGAAATGGGTATCAATTTATTCCTTATAATCTCCAGATTATAGTGGTAACATTACTTTTTCATATTATAACCGGAATCGTTAGAAATCAGATGTGAAAATATGTATTAACCTCATAAACTAATCTGTCATTTTACTTTCCTGACGTTCAACGCCTGAACCGTAATTACTTGCACATAAGGGCGATTTTCCATTATGTTTTTCCTATGTATCTGAAGTAAAAGCAATTTATTATGACTAGTGGCCGCCTGTGGCTCTGTCTGCGTGGAATAAGTTTTTCGCACAACAATCTTAAACTATAGCTTAACATTTTTTAGTTCAAGCCTGCCTCGACTAATGGATAATCCAACGCAAAAATATTTTTTCAATTCGAACCAGCTGTTCCTGATAGTAGCGTGTTCAAACAAACAAACAAACTACAGCTTTTTTATATTATATAGTAAAACCATTCATGACAGTTGACAGACGGAAGGTTTCTGACATTTGTATTCAGTTTTTAAATAAAATCAAAATCCGGCTATAGACTAGCACTTGCGTTCCGTTATACGGATTTTTTTGTTTTGTTTATTCGAATTATTTTATTTAATTATTTAAATTATTAAAAATCACTAAGAATCACCGCCTTAGATAAAAATAGGCATGAAAACCGTTCCAGGAGTAAATTGCGTCTCCTTTATGTTCGATTTCAAGTGTTTTATTTTAATTCTATTGATAAAAACCTTTTTTCCTTCACTTATCTGTATGTCAGCCATTGTTTACTAATCTTTGGACAGATAGTTCACGGATATAATCAAAATAAGGCTTTTTATTTTGGTTTTCTGATTCCGGTTTCGTTTGAAATTCACTTCAATTGCAAAATTCATTAAAAAAATATACATTTTTAACGTAGTTCTCTTTCTCCTAAACGTTACCGATTGTTGGCGGGCCCAAAAAAAAGGTAACCCTTATGGCATAGAGTCATCATCATCATCCTAGCGTTTGTCCCGGTCGCATCCTCGGCTGTTGCCTCGGAGTCCAGGGTCCGCTTTCCTGCTGCACCTACTCCACTTCGCACGGTCTTGGGCATCCATTGGGCTTTATGGCATAGAGTATTCAACTCATTTGACAAACAAATTATATCCGAGTCAATCCAAAACCTTAATTTCCTTGACAGTAGCATTGGTATTTTCTAAAAACAAGGATTCCAGTCGATGTTGTGAGACTCACAGCACAAATTCAACTACAAAACCAATCCCAAAGGCTCAGCGTGGAAGCTCGTAGCCGTGGCGATGAAACGGCTTCATTCGCAGAAACAGGAATCAGGGCTAATGGTCAATTGCAAAGCGAATATGTCAACTGGAAATCATACGAGATATCACGTAAATGATCTCACGGCAAATCTATACAAATATACATGTATAAAGCTTGTTTGTAAAGAGTTTGTTTGTATGTTTGTTTGTTTGTTTGAACGCGCTAATCTCAGGAACTACTGGTCCGATTTGAAAAAAATATTTTTGTGTTGGATAGTCCATTTGACCAGGAAGGCTTTAGGCTATTGGAAATCGAAGTTCACGCGGACGGAGTCGCCGGCGCCCGCTAGTGTAGAAATATGTCATAAGTGGAGTCCATGAGGTATGGTTACAACAAGACAGAAACCTATTGAATTAACGAACTATGTTTCTGCTGGTGAGAAAGGTTGCCAGAGCTCAGTTGGGGAAGGTATGGGGTTTTTAAAGGCGGGCTTCGTGACCGCGACACTTGTGCGGTTGTTGGTGTCCATGGGCAGCGGTGATCACTTACTATCAGGTGACCCGCTTGTTGGTTTGCTTCCCTATCATATTTTATAAAAAAAAATGCCTACGGTAATTTAAAAAACAACCATGTAACGTAAAAAAAGCAATACCAAAAACTTAAATTTTTTTAATTGATTGCATATTCAATGTGCGTAAAAAGACTCCAGTTGTCGACATGGCCGGTCGAGCGACGGATAAACTGCTACATTTTTCATCAATGCGGTATTACCGAACACACAGTGTTAATATTTTAGCAGAGCTACCCACTACCCACTACGGTATTCATTATGAAAATGAAATGAATCTGAACTCTCAAACCAAAATTAATTAATTATTTTTAATAAGCAGCAAATGTGGTTATTTCAAAGCCACATCAGCAATAATATCTGAAATCAATCAGCGAATATTTGTGGAAAAGTACCGCGTTGACATTATTACATGTACCTATGTAGATTTTAAAAATTCAGTGTATAATCATCTTTCTGCCCTGTTTTAGTTACTTATAGTATATTATTATATTATTTTTAAAATGTACACTACGAAACATTAAAGAACTCTTAAGCACGTCGCAATCGGACAAACAAACTTACGCGATGTTATTACGTGAACTCGAAAATGAGACAAGATTAATGTTTCTTCCTCGGGTAGCGCGTTGTATAAAAAGAGGTTTTCAAAGATATCTGGGCACAAACACAGAAACTGAAAGGCTGTCTCAGGCATTGAATGAGCATTAGGGTCTAGCCACAGCTACGGCGGCGAGCGGCGCGGCGAGCGGCGCGGCGAGCGGCGCGGCAAGGCCGGCGACGGCCGCCCTAGTCGTGGGTATGGCCGCCGCGCGTTCGCACCGCGCATCTCGCCGCCGTAGCTGTGGCATGCTTCATACAATTTCCTTTATTTGATTTTTCCGCTCGCCACTTTCGCTGGCGCAAGACGCATCGCAAGTCGCACCGCTGTGGGCTGTGGCCAGGGTGTTATGCCTTGCGTCGTAAATGCTGGGAAGGGTCATTGTAATCTCGCCTTTATGTGTCCACATCGCTGTCCGTTTCATCTGTCAAAAACCGTAAACTTCTTCACGTTGTATTTTAGCAACGTACAATATACCTACTCGTATTTTATTGACAAAATACATATTTTGGGAGCCAATCGTGCGCAAGTCCCTTAAAAAAAAGACGACAGAACCGGCTATCATTTAAACTATGCATCAGAATGATTCTGACCGAATGATTTTCCAAAAATACTTTAATAATAAAACAAACATACATAAAAATAACTTAACGAAATTTCCCAACATTCGCTTGCTCTTCTGGCACTTTTCCTATATTTTGAAGACTTTACTACCAATTCAATCTCTGACCACCACTTTTTCAAGTAAACTCGTACGATGCATTGAATATCTATGTCAACGTAGACTGTGTGACCTTTATGTTCATACATTTTCAGTACAAACAATCATTAGATTCACTTTTGCCATTCCTTAGAAAGTTGAAAGAAATTGACGTCTTCTTCCGAGCCATTAACATGTCGTTACGGAAGAAATATACGTGAAAACATTACCCTCAATTTTGGGCCACCATAGAGGAAGACATTTATAAATATAACCGTACTCCGTCACACATTAAGTGATACATTAAATGCACTATTATGAACAGTAAACTTAAACCACAATAATAGCTCCATTTGTGGAGCAGTAGCTTTATCATTCTGGGTATATTTTCTTGTAATAACAGATGGATCTAAACGTTTGTAACAATGAAATGCGAAATCCCAAGAATGTTCAATAGTTGCATGGATTTCAATAGAATTCAAGGTACCCTACCTTTCATCAAAAGGTTAGGGAAACGTCTTTAGAACGAATGCGAGGAAAAATACCTAATTGCAATGTAGGTAATAGCTGACAGACAGAAAAGAGCCTTCATTTCATTAAATTTTCTTGGTTTTCTTCGATTCTCTATCTACAATTATTGTGCCAAGGTCCGATCCCGTCCCTATATAAAGAAAAGCAAAAGTTCTGCTTTCAACAGTCGATGCACGCCCCAATTAGAAGTGTCCCAGATATGTCGCATGTCACCGGCAATCGCTCATTGTGTCTACCTACACATTCTATAGCAATGCAACTTTGCTACAGATGCGGATAATGAGGATTTTATTGGACTTTGACGTTCTAATGTTACGCAGATGGGAATAAAATCAATCGGTGCAATTCTGAAGTCGAAAAATAAGGAAAGCGCGTCTTGTCTCTGCAAGCACAAGGGACTTGGAAGGAAAATTATTATGTGATTTTTTAGCACGATACGTTTGTAGAGCGAAGTGCAGCCGAGAAAATGTACCTAGTTTTTGTTGATTTTGTTAGCCGATAAAAAACGGACTTTATACATATAACAAACAATTATGATAGCCTACTGATTTAATTACTCAGTGTTTTTAAGACCTAGTTACTAGGGATTATAAGTGTTTTATAATAGGTAATAGGTAAATAATATGATAGGTATGAGTGTACAAACATTAATTAAAAAAATCTGTGCCAATAACGTTTATCTACTCGTATGCACAAAATAGATTCCATTGTCAAAATTCATCAGAGCTGAACGCTTGAAAAACCTGGTTGTGTGAAAACTAAATGAAACTCATTTAAAACATAAACCCACATTAGTTAGAGTACAATTCGCATTCGCAGTTTAATTCATTCAAAACTTCTACCTCGGGTCGCACGGAGTTACCTCAACAAAACAGTTCCGTTTTAGCCCCTTTCCCATTATAATTCACGGGCTGAACAAAACGGACATTTAAGAATTCAACTTCATTTTTGCTGTAATGTTAATCTCTCTCTCTCTGTATAACGTGTCACATTGTATTAGGTGTAAAAGTTTGGTGGGTTATTAGCGAATTCTTTTGTCTTCCGAATGAGTGAGAGGAAAATTGACGTTCTATTTTTAGCATAGGCAGTCAGATCTAGTTTACTAGTTTTCGTGGCGAAGTTTCGACAAAACTAAGTAAAGGACCACACAAGGCCGAAAAACGCGACCGAAGTTCGGGGCGATTACGCCTGCTATTGTATTTCAAATCGAAATCGAGGATGACGCACCATGCCGAAATTACGTCCAGAAATTTTGTATAGAAAATGAACTTCGGCCGAACTATGGCTTCGTTTTTTCCGCTTAGTGTTTCAAACTAAGTGTCTTTATCTATTTCTTCTTCAAACATTTAAAGTTCACAAGAAGAGATCGAACTATTACTTAAACACATTGTGTACCTTTATTCCATAAAAAATAACTTATTAAACTCTGGAAACTAAAGAGAAATTACACACTTAGGTACGCATGACCGTCGGCCGTTGACCTCTTCTAAAATTAATGA
Source organism: Nomophila noctuella (assembly GCA_958496325.1). Lineage (NCBI taxonomy): Eukaryota > Metazoa > Arthropoda > Insecta > Lepidoptera > Crambidae > Nomophila > Nomophila noctuella. The sequence goes on along the minus strand of OY292491.1, from coordinate 6,789,379 downwards.
GTACGTTGCTGGTTAGTGTTCTAGTGTATTAATAATCGAATTAATAGCTTACGAGGTAAATTGCCACTACTCATGCACGCTGTTTTCGTTGATTCGCGCCGATAGGTATAATGAGTTAAATAGAAAAGGCTTTTTTTAGTTCTGCTTGGTAAAGTTAGAAACCTGATGGATATAATTTTTACGACATCTGCAACTTCATGAGTGATATTTAATGGTGAAAATGCACCATTAATTGTGCGACTCATACCGCGGGACGAGAGCCTTGCGGGATAAGTTGACGAATATCCCTAAATATCACTATTGAGTGAATGTAAAGGGAGCACATCAAATTAAGATAACATCACGAGTTCACTATCTTGAAATAAGCTATCAATTAAATAATGATATGACTAAAACAGAACCCCAAGGTAAATACCTAATAATAAAGTAAAAACAAGCTGTTTACGATAACCAAAGAGAAACAATATGCTACTTAAAACATTACCTGCTATTCTCAAAAAAGCATTCAAACGCTTAGCAGGTAACAGTTATTCTGCGCACGAGTGTTTGGCATTACGTAATATCGGTTTCGCGTTCGGATGATGATCGAAGCGAAAGTGAATGGCGGCCACAGAAAGCAATGAATTGTCGATGTTTGTCGGTGCTCCTAATATCAATGTGATTGTTTAATTTTGTCAGTCTATTTATTTTTTAAAGTAACCTATATTGAAAAAATATTTCTGGTATTTTTTTTAATAAATGCGTAAACAAATAAAATAAATGCCTTGGACTACCACACCAATTGCCTAGCCCCAAACTAAGCTCGCAGCTTGTACTATGGATGCTAGGGAACGGATAGACATACTTAAATAATTTTATTAACATCACACTAGGGTTGCCAACCGTACTATATTATATAGTATTGTACTATATTTTGGCTCTTCGTACTATATACTGTTGAACTAAAATATAGTACGCAAAAATACTATATTTCAGTAGGTACACTTTTCACAGTAATAAAACGATGCGCTGGGTCATTTCCCAAACTTTTTCTATTATGAACATCAAGTGGCGGGAAGAAAGGAATCGAGCAAAGCTCGAACTAATAAAAAATGAGCTCTTTATTATATTTTTATTTTTATAAACTTAAACATAGAGTGCGAAAAAGCATTTAATACAAATATTATAAAGAGGAAAGGTTTGATTTTTTGTTTGTTTGTTTGTTTGTATGAATTGAATAGGCTCCGAAACTACTTGGCAGATTTGAAAAATTCTTTCATTGTTGGAAAGCTACATTCACCCAGAGTAACATAGGCTATATTTTATCCCGGCACGGGAAGTAGTTCCCCCGGACGCGGGTGAAACCGCGTGACGGGCCGCTAGTATTAGATAAAAAACTTTTAAAAGATGCAAAAAGTGCGAAAAAGTACAATTTTTACAAAAATAAAAATAACTGAGTAACAAATTAGAGTTTTATTCGATTTTCAAAAAATGTACTAAGTATATTTTTCTTTAGTGTCCTATATTTTTTTATAACTTATTTTGAAATATACTATAATTTGGTGAAAAAATGTTGGCAACCCTACATCACACATACATTTGCCCCTAGCGGGATTCGAACCCGCGACCCTTGTTTTATAGCCAGGGTCTCTAATCATTGGACCAACGGGTCTATCACGTAATGCCTTAATATTTAAGGAATGTTACAATCATAATGATACTGTTAATTGCAAGTATAAAGACATTGTTACCGTACAGTCTACAGTAATTGTTGACTATAACATAAGCAATACAAGTTCCTAGAAATCAAAAAAATCAAGTGTCGCCTTAAAAATAAGATTCTAACATTCACTTCAAATCCCTAGACAACTTGACAGTGCTTAAGTACGAGACACTGTGTCAGCTGTCGTTTTTACAAATGGTTCGGAATAATTATTTCTTTTACTCAAGATATTTTTCAAAGAGCTTGTGCGTTAAAAAGAATGGAAATCTTGTTTAGAATCGCGGCTGTTCTGAAAAAAATAAGAGCTGTGCGTTAATCTTTATCTATACTAATATATAAAGCTTGTAGGCACGCGGTACATATTAGAGTTTTACGTCTATGTTCAAGGATGGCTTGGATTAACACGGAGATATAATTGCACAACGGATTGTAAAATAACTAGACATTCCTCAGAACGCGTGGTATATGCGCAAGATGCCAACCCATTATTCCATTGGATCTTATCCCGCACGATACAACCAACGATCTGAGTTACGTCAAGCGAGCTGTCACTTTTCCCGCCAACCTTCGTGGCCAACCAGCCAGTGACATTCGCTTCCCTCCAAAGAGTTCGGTATTCAAAATTCTAACCACAGAGTTTGGTATCGATTATTAATGTTCACAATTACAACTGCGCCGGCACGGCCAAACCTGACATACGCACGTCCCTGTGCGTTCTACGTCTTACAAACGCAGACTATCTGGTAGCTACTACGCTCGTCCATTCCTGACTCAAATCAATACCATTACAGCTTGGGAAAGAACAACGTTCACATGACTCAGACATACGCTCCAACGAGCTGCCCCCTCTATCCCCACGGGATAAACGGAACAAAGAAGACGGTCTGGACATTGACTCTTACGAGCAAGCCCATACGTCATTACCTCACAGGCGCACATTCACTCATTGAACCAATCCTCCATCTCACGCAAGGCGTAGACGCACTCATTGAGTTCACCCTCCATTTCACACAAGGTGCAGGCTCACTCATTGAGCTTAACCGACATCTCAACAAGGCGTAGACTCACTCCTTGAGCCTACCCACCAACACATCAAGGCATAGACCCACTCATTGAGCCTGCCCTCCAGGCGTAGACTCACTCCTTGAGACTACCCATCATCACATCAAGGCCTAGACTCACTCATTGAGCCTGCCCACCAGGCGTAGACTCACTCATTGAGACTACCCATCATCACATCAAGGCGTAGCCTCACTCATTGAGACTACCCTCTATCTCATCAAGGCGTCGGCTTGCTCATTGAGCCAACCCTTCAATTGACCACACACACAAACACTTGTCTCAGAATGCTACGTATCAGCTTGACCGAGGACGTCGATCGCTAGGTCAGTCCTTCCAATCAACTACACGCGCAAATCTCTTAGAATGCTTTGTATCACTTCAACCAAGGACGTCGACCACTAGGCCAGTCTCTCCAATCTACGTACACGTGCATCACCCTCACACACATTTCTGACAAAAATGGAACTGTCTCACCAAATAAATGTCACGAATTTGCTTCTAACTATCCATTGATCGCGGGCATTCGCGGGGCACAATTATTGCAAAATTATATCTCGCTCTAGTGTATCACTTTAGGGGTTTCCATTATTGATTGAAGCGATTAATAATTTCGATCACGGTCTGCATGCTTTGAAGTAGAACAAAATCGGACAGAGACACGTGATCACTATGAGTTAGTCCAATCGATCCTCGCCTTAACAACACCGTCGAAGCGCGCGAAACGTTTGAGAAGCCGCGAAACGTAGTTCCTACTGTATCCGCTTAGTGCCCTTGCATCTAGTCGCTCATAAACAATGACCGAAACAGGTTGCGATGTATGCAGCCACGCTTAAAACTAAGTCTTCCAGCTTCGATAGATAGCAGCGGTGTGCTGATGCTCCGACACGGTCATCCTGCGGGCACACGTCCTCGTGTGAAGTTGTTGGTGACGGTGGACCTTCATCGAAGCGCCATCTCGCCAGTACTTTTGACACCTGAAATGTCCTTTTGCGTATCTGAAAAAGAAACACACCAGCAGTATACTTTGCCTCCACTCGGCCACTCTTGACCAAGCTTCTACAAACATGGTGAAATTATCGAAGATCCAAAATCATTAGCCTGGATCACGCAATACTGTTGCTTTTGTTTTTATATCAGCGGAAGAAAAACGAGCAAGACGGTCACCAGATAGTAAATCATCACCACTACCCATGAACATCAACAAAATCACAAGGGTCGCTGATGCGTTACTTGTCTCTACCTTGTTGCTTGTAACATACCATACCCTCCCCAACTGAGTACTGAATCCTTAATCACCAGCAGAAACATAGCAGAACAGATACGAAGTGCTACTGCAACGTTGTCTTCTGATAGGTGGAGGTACTTCCCCAGGCAGTTGCTCATTTGAGAGGTAGTACACCATTTAGCTCTATCCATTTTCTACTACAACAGAAACTGATAGCACCTCGCGAGTTAAAACCCTTAAGCTACGGCAACTTGCAGATCATCAACCCTATATATTACTCTCACACATTCAACCAGTGAATCCATGTAAGTACATCGCTCAGTGACTAGACCCTCCAGTCGCGTCTCTCCAGGCCCCGTCCTCCTCTAGTGTTACACGCCTACCGCTTTCCCACGGGCTACTTGAGTTTCCTTAAGAAACAATGATTTCTACCGGGCTACGACAACGTCATAACTACTACGGTACGGTCAAACACAAAATCACCTTACACGAGTTTCAAGCAACATACAATTTGAAGCTCTCTCGTCATAATTCAATCAAACCACTATCGATTTCAACTGCTACTTGAACCACACAAACATCGGACTTAACATTTGTTGGTGTATGCGAATCATTACACACCCCTTGCTTGGTACTAGAGATTCAACAAAACTCATAATGTACCTACTTGAAGGAACAAATGTACCTACGAAGATGTTAACAATCAGAGCGACTTGCATACTATTGAATCGAAATCCCAAAAATGAGCTCTGTCTAAGAAAGACCATTAAAACTAAACCAAGGTATATCTCAGCCAAGTCAGCATTGTCTGGTTATGCGCTGTCAAACTCTTCGTATTGCCACAAAACAAATTCAACGGTAGTGAAGGATTTAATCTGCGCTATAAACCTCAAATATCAAAAGCCTCATATAATAAATCAAATAGTAACTTATCCTTTTAAAACTTAACGCGTATCGCGATTCTATACAGCAGAACGCACACATCGAGACACATCACTCTACCAATACGGGCAAAACGCGTCTCTTGATCGTTATGCTTTCAATGCCTCCATCAAGCAGTCTAGTAACACCTCATCACCTTAATCACGCGATGTGCTAGGAACTTCAGGTATCAATCATCATCATTGTTATCAACAACTCGTCTACAACTTACCTTCAAGCATCCTTCTTAGTCTATCTTGGGCATATTTGTTTGTGATGTTCACCATATAATAACTCAACGACCTAAAATAATCCCTTCAATTTGGGTTCAAATTTCATCTTGTTACTGATTCTTCGTATACAGAATAGAACGTAAAACAAACTTCACTTCACTAGAAGAACAAGGCTAGCGAATTGAGAACAACTAAGCTAAATTATGTTTGCCTATTACAACACCTTACACACTAACGGACAGGTAGGACATCCTATATGATCATCACTGCACCGTGTGACAAAAATAATCTAAATTAACACTGCCACCATTGTTTCGCGTTGTAGGCAAACCGGTAAGAAAGTAACTAGAAAATCGAACTTAAGTTCCAAAAGGCTAGCGAGACTAGATTTGCCTCCACATTACGGGTACAAATCATCTCAATATAAATTATGTTGTAGTCAATACCGCCACTCACTGAATTAACTTTAACGAACCTCTATTGCTGTCATATTCCCAAAAAGCTAAGCGTAATGCTCAAAAATCAAATTACACTACCCATACATGATGTCACTTTGTAATTATCTATCCAGTAAAGCGTCTAATAAAATGTAAGGATTAGGTACCTACTCTTTGTTCACGCAAGGAGGCACCTAGCCACCGACAGCGGAGCGCGCGTTGCTGCTTTACCATCAGCGTCGGTTGCCATGACAACGCTACGCGCCATTGTTGTTATTTTTTATTCAGACATTTACACTCTTCATTTGATTTAGTCTAGGTACTAATTACACAATGTTATACGGCGTAACTCATGGCAAGCTCGTTTACTTCAGCTAACTTTAAACTTAAACTTTTTTTTAATCAACGCGAATACAAAACTATGAAAACAATACAGCTCACCAGATCATGCTCCCAAGTGCACTCGAACAAGGCAGAAATCCACGCGCCGCTCACTTGATCTGCCTGCACCCGCTCCCGGCCTGCGGATGTGCCGCCTTGTTGCCCTCTTGTCGCTCCCGCCGATGTCGTCGTCGCCTTCGCACGGCCGCCGCCGTCCGCCGTTCTCGAAGTAGCCGTCTTCATCGCTTATATCAGAGCTTTAATCCTGATTCTACTGCTCCACAGACACGCACCACATTCCATTCATTACGTTATTTTCCGTAACACGTTGTTCGTTTTCTCAACTACCACCGTAGCACAATATGAGACGTTGCAGTTATGATGCAACTGCATTTTCCTGCTAAAGTTCCTCCGCCATTTTTCACAACTGGTTTCTTCGTTTTGCGGTGCGAGCCTAAGTTAATCCCGTGATGTGAACCCCGCCTTGTGAGCTTGAGTGAATCCCACTTCTGATGTAGGCACGCGGTACATATTAGAGTTTTACGTCTATGTTCAAGGATGGCTTGGATTAACACGGAGATATAATTGCACAACGGATTGTAAAATAACTAGACATTCCTCAGAACGCGTGGTATATGCGCAAGATGCCAACCCATTATTCCATTGGATCTTATCCCGCACGATACAACCAACGATCTGAGTTACGTCAAGCGAGCTGTCACTTTTCCCGCCAACCTTCGTGGCCAACCAGCCAGTGACATTCGCTTCCCTCCAAAGAGTTCGGTATTCAAAATTCTAACCACAGAGTTTGGTATCGATTATTAATGTTCACAATTACAACTGCGCCGGCAAGCTGAAGAGTTTGTTTGTTTGTATGTTTGTTTGTTTGTTTGTTTGTTTCTCAGGAACAACTGGTCCGATTTGAAAAATTCTTTTTGTGTTGGATAGTCCATTTGACGAGGAAGGCTTTAGGCTATTGGAAATCGAAATCCACGCGGACGGAGTCGCGGGCGGCCGCTAGACTTTGTATATTTTAATGGAAAACTGTATACTTATTAGAAACCTGAAACCGACTCCATCGCCGCTGCGACCAAGGCTTTTATGACATTTGCGCTTGGTGAATCGCACCTCTGATCTGTAAGTTAGTTTCTTAGTTTGTCTATAGCTCGGTAGCCTAGTGGTAAGAGCGCCGCCTCACATGCGTCAGGTCGGCGGTTCAAATCCGGTCAGTCACGCACCTCTGGTTTATCAAAAATCTAATTGCCTAATTTCATACCAGCTGTACAGTGAAGGAAAACATCGTGAGGAAACCTACACACTACGAGTAAGTGTGTGTAATGCAGAAGGCAATGGCAGACCACTCCATCAAAATTGCCAAGAGAGTTGTTGTGTGTTTCATTTCATACAATGATCACGACCCTCAGTAATGAGGAATAAATATGTACCTATATAAAGCCGAAGAGTTTGTTTGTTTGTTTGAACGCGCTAATCTCCAAAACTACTGGTCCGATTTGAAAAAATATTTTTGTGTTAGATAGTCCACTTGACGAGGAAGGCTTTGGGCTATTGAAAATCGAAATCCACGCGGACGGAGTCGCGGGCGGCCGCTAGTACAGAAATAAAATTTTTGATAACAAAGCCGAAACTATTTTTAAAACTTACCTATAAAAACACAAATCACATATAGATCCTTACAAATGGATATACATAGAATAAACATTTAAAATAATAAAAAAAAAGCAATTTTGTTTCTTGTGGCGCCACTACCTGCTTAATTCCGCTGTACCTAATATTTAAACATCTTATTTTCGGCTCGGTAAATAAATATAATTAACTAGCGGCCGCCCGCGACTCCGTCCGCGTGGATTTCGATTTCCAATAGCCTTCCTCGTCAAATGGACTATCCAACACAAAAATATTTTTTCAAATCGGACCAGTAGTTCCTGAGATTAGCGCGTTCAAACAAACAAACATACAAACAAACAAACAAACATACAAACAAACTCTTCAGCTTTATATATTAAAGTATAGATAAATCATCACTCTTCCTTGTGAAATAATGCTATTGTTCTTATTTTATCATAAGAAAAACCGCTAAAACGTCATTAAATAAGTATCTACGTCACCAGTGTATCGGGATGTACGTTCCATTATATATTCCGATATGAACGTACATAGGTACTTCATGTATCATCAAACCCAAAACCACATACTTGCACACCTTGCTTACTATCAACTTATGACACACAAAGACCCATAGCATTCGTAACCTACAAACTGACTCACGTAAACACGTCCAGTGTCCCGTTCCAAAATCAACCTTGCATCTTTATAATAGAGACTATCGGAATGCACTCACGTATACACAAGCACGATATAAAGTGAACCTTAAGTCGTTGTGATAAGGACGGGAATGACTGGCCGGTGCACGCTCAGATCCGGTCGACCTTAGCTTACGTAAGCATCTATTGGGGTTACGCTGTGTCGTATTATGATGTTTTTCTATCGGTGCATTCGGTCGCATGCCAGGTTTTCGAGGTATTATGATGTTACAAGGTTAGCAAGTCTACAATGAAAATGAAATTATGGCAAGGATTTGCATACAGTTTAATGCAACATTTATGATACAAATTTACTAAACTACTAGGAAAACGCTATAAATACTAACACTACATAATTCGATTTCATTTTTAAGAAGCCAATATCTCGTCATATCATTCATTTCATATTAATCGATATTAAAAAGTTTCCGATTATCGATTAATACAAAACCTTTTCCCCTCACAAATATCATAAACACATTAGTGCGGAGGTCAGTGTCATCAATGACTTGTTGTTCAATTAATTTAGCTCTACAAATTAGTTTTCTTGTATGACTAAGCTTTCCATAAATACAAATAAGCACATCAAAACCTAAGCCAGATAAAATGGATTTGCTTAAAAAGAAAATTTGACTTATACATAAATACTGCGACAAAATCTGTGAAATGTCGCAGAGCTCCCACTAGCCAATACATTCATGCGTACTTTGAGACTATGACGGAATACGAACGAGCCCACTTGAATAAACAGGCGCATTCAAATTTGGGAGGAGAAAGTCCGACGCATTACACAACCAATGAACTCTGTCTTAGTAGCATTTCTTTCTGCAGTAAAAATGAGAAATAGTTAAGAATAGTGCTGATACAAAGCTTTAAACGGAAACAATACTATGCTTCCGTTTTAGGCGGATTAATTTTACATTAAGTAATTATTCAGAAATAACCTTACAACCGTTGAATGGCATGTACGTACAGTAGGGACAGCATTATAAATTTCAAGAAATTTTAATAAATATGCCTCCTTAAGTCTTATTAAATTTACATATTTTTTATCGAAATTATACTTTAATCCATTCTAATTAAAACTTCACTTTAAAACTCCGGATTGCGTTTAATCAAACTTTGAAGAATAAATAGAGGACTACAATTAAATGGAAGGATTTGAAAGACACAGTTGAGGTCCTTGTTCCGAAACTAATATCCCAACTGGGTAGAATCACGTAATTCATTAAGTTTATAGCCTGTTATTATGTTATTGGTATTCGAGCCCGGTACTTTGGTAAATTGGTAACCGCTGCTCATAAACTTTGACAAAGATACTCGGCATCAGTCAATAACTAAGTACAATATTTGACAACATTGATTTGATGTCATAAGTTAGTATACTCGTATACGTCAGATTTATATTCATACAACGTTGATATACAGGCCCGTTGACAGGCCCGTTGGTCGAGTGGCTAGGGACCCTGGCTACAAAACCAAGGGTCGCGGGTTCGAATCCCGCTAGGGGCAAATGTTTGTGTGATGAACATCGGCATTTGTACTCGAGTCATGGATGTTTATAAAAGTATTTAAGTATGTCTATCCGTTCCCTAGCATCCATAGTACAAGCTTCGAGCTTAGTTTGGGGCTAGGCAATTGGTGTGTTTGTCCAAGGCATTTATTTATTATTTATTTATACTCATAGTGCTGTCCAAAATTGGAAACAAGAAAAATCCCAAAGTCGATTAATATGTAGTTAATCTACATTTTGGTAAGACTACTTAACGTATTGATTTCATTAACAAATATTATAAATACGTTAGTAAAAATCGTAAAGCTTTAACGTTTCTTAACGGCCACTCTAGGCGACAGTAACAATTTCAACCAAAAGGACACAGTTTTTTTTGGGCCCACCAACAATCGGTAACGTTTAAGAGAAAGAGAACTACGTTAAAAATTTAAATGTTTTTTTATGAATTTTGCAATTGAAGTGAATTTCAAACGAAACCGGAGTCATAAAACCAAAATAAAAAGCCTTATTTTGATTATATCCGCGAACTATCTGTCCAAAGATCAGTAAACAATGGCTGACATACAGATAAGTGAAGGAAAAAAGGTTATATCAATAAAATTAAAATAAAACACTTGAAATCGAACATAAAGGAGACGCTATTTACTTTTGGAACGGTTTTCATGCCTATTTTTATCTAAGGCGGTGATTGATAGTGACTTTTAATCATTTAATTAATGAAATAAAATAATACGAATAAACAATACAAAAAAATCCGTATAACGGAACGCAAGTGCTAGTCTATTGCCGGATTTTGATTTTATTTAAAAACTGAATACAAATGTCAGAAACCTTCAGTCTGTCAACTGTCATTAATGGTTTTACTATATAATTTAAAAAAGCTGTAGTTTGTTTGTTTGAACACGCTACTATCAGAAACAGCTGGTTCGATTTGAAAAAATATTTTTGCGTTGGATTATCTATTAGTCGAGCCAGGCTTAAACTAAAAAATGTTAAGCTATAGTTTAAGACTACATATTTTTGCAAAAACCTTATTCTACGCGGACAGAGTCACAGGCGGACACTAGTCATAATAAATTGCTTTTACTTCAGATACGTAGGAAAAACATAATGGAAAATCGCCCTTATGTGTAAGTATTTACGGTTCAGGCGTTGAAAGTCAGGAAAGCAAATAGACAGATTAGTTTATGAGGTTAATATATATTTTCCCATCTTATTTCTAACGATTCCGGTTAAAATATGAAAAAGTAATATCACCACTATAATCTGGAGATTATAAGGAATAAATTGATACCCATTTCGTAAATAAACGCTAAAATTTTATGTGGGCCTAACTCTCCATACAAAAACGATTGTCACCTTTACATAACATGTTTTAAAATACGTTGGACAACCATTTTCCTATTGTGTGTTTTATGATTTTTCGTCTCTTACGAAGCAAATAAATAAACTCACTTATAACATTAAGACAATTTGTAGTAGTTGATAAAATCTCGATTAAGCTGAACTCATGAACTTTTGGCGCGTTATATAAACAAAATGAGTTAATTCATATCAACATCTCATGAATTGATCTGATTTGATCTGACTGCGTGAAATGTAGCTGAGCCATTTTTATAGAACATTTTCTGCCTCTAGACCAGACCTTAATATTTGAATCATCCAAGTACAGTCAAACCAAAAAAAGTCTAGCTTAGTAGTTCCGTAGCATTTGTTGTTTCCTTTAGACGCAGCAGATAATTCCCCACAGCAGCTAGTGTCAAAAGGTTAGTTCAAATCATGGAGGTCAACGAGAGCAATCTGCTTTCCAGTACAATTTGTCGCATGAGACAGTGCTCCACTTAATTGCTTCAATGAGTCGTGGGAGCAGGTGCGAGGTATTAGCCGAAATGACGCGTACATTACATGGCCAAGACCAGCTGCCGGAATAAGGCGTACAAATGCATGGATAACATACGATGGTATTAATTAGACCAGGAAGTTATAGTGTAAAGGCCTGCTGCGTTAGGGGTTTGGTCGTGTTGTTTAGTAATTTTTACTTGATTTAATTTTTTCCTGATGGCGCAGTAAGCGGATTAAAATATTCCTACTGCACCAGAGGTGTCGCACACTTGCTTTAGGCTTAATATGATTTTAATGATTACCTATATCATCCCTGAGCCCCCCTGAAGATTACTCAAAAAGGTGTTGGTATCTTAACCAAGCTACTGACGATTCGACGAAATATGAAGATCTTGTCCCAACAGTTAAAAAACATTGGATTTAAAAACAATCGTGTTTGAACCGCATACCTCATCTAGCGGTATCACTAGATGCACTAATCGTCTGGAATAACCAGTATCAATTATTATGCAATCGTGACAGGTTATTACTGGGCTCAGTTAATAGTTAGTGTTACTAGCATAATTATGGGAAGTAGGTACATAAGCGTCTATGTAAAGTATGCGAGTAACCTTGGTTTGTTGCAACAGTCACCGTTCACACAGATTATAGAGTCAGTGATTTAATTTTCTTAGGCTCGGAAAATTGTGTGCCATATCATGCCGGGTTGATGAAAACGCAATCTGTTCCTGTTCTGGCGACGAAATTGGAAAAAAATTGATAATAATAAGCTCGTCTTTATACGTTTTATGTTATTAAAATGTCTTCCAGATATGGGTAGCTAATTTCATATTTTTGTATTTCTGATTATGTGGAAATACCGAACCTAATTGTTAGGGCGTTTATTTTGGCTAGAAATGTTCGAATGTAGGTTTTGCCAAGTTTTTTCTTAATCATTATATTCTATCCATTACAAATCAATATTAGAGCTACAGAATTAATATTAGTTACTTTATTGGTAGATTATTTATTTATAGATTAATTTTAAAATCTTTAGGTAGGTACATATGTATATATATATCAGGTCTAGAACATAATTCAAATAGTAACAACAATAGCTAACAGAACAGTGGATAAAACAGAACAATTGATTGTGGACCAAAACTGGTGGTTGCAAGCTTTCCATCAATATTGCAAACAAACAAAATCGATCAATCCCAATAGCAATAGAATGCATTTTGCATGCACGACCTCAAACAATCCATTGACGACGGACAATGACAATGAATCAATGACAATAGATCAACTGGACCATGAATTGTGCACAAAAGCACTTTACTCCAGAGAGGAGAATAACACTATCAGCTGTTTTTTAGGGTTCCGTAGCCAAAACGGCAAAAAAACGGAACCCTTATAGATTCGTCATGTCTGTCTGTCTGTCTGTCTGTCTGTCTGTCCGCCAGTCTGTCACAGCCACTTTTTTCCGAAACTATAAGTACTATACTGTTGAAACTTAGTGAGTGGATGTATTCTGTGAACCGCAACAAGGTTTTCACACGAAAATAGAAAAAAAAATAAAAAAGTGGGGGGTCCCCATAGTGAGATCTGAAACTCGAACTATTTTTTTTCATTAAACTTATACGTGTGGGGTATCTATGGATAGGTCTTTAAAAAATATATTAAGGTTTCTTATAACACTTTTTTCTAAAATGAATACTTTGCGTGATAGACCCTTCCAAAGTGGTAAAAAGTGTGTCCCCCCCCCTCTAACTTCTAAAATAAGAGGATGATAAAACTGAAATAATTATATGATATAAATTAACATAAAAACTACCAACGAAAATTGGTTCGAACGAAATCTATTCAGTAGTTTTTTTAATACGTCAAAAATAGAATTTGTACGGAACCCTCAGTGCGGGAGTCCGACTCGCACTTGGCCAATTTTTTATTAACGATTGAATAGAAAGGAAATATAATATAAACTAGGTACATTTAGGTTAACGAAGGCAAAACTGAAACACCATTAAAAGTATGGACAAAAATGGACGTCTTTCTGTAGTTCATTAGAATAAACAATAAATACTCAAAAGAAGAATGTAAAGGTTTATGTTTACCACCTGCTCGTTTCAACTAGACGGCCAATCTTTCATCTTCCATCTAAGTACATATATAATAAAGTACCTTAAGTATTATCGCAATCACAGTATAGGTTACGTGGGGTTACTGAGTATAATAAACCATTTCTAGTACGTAAATGATTTATGCAGTAAATTGTACCTACCTACTCTATGTGTCATCAGTGTCATTGAGATACCGGCTCATTCATGCACTTTGCAGTGACTCTGCCGTAATGACCAGGCCCCGGGGTCGTGGGCCTAGATACCTACCATCCTACCAAGTACCAAACATTAATATAAATTATAAACAAATGTTTTTCACATAATCTTAAATTGACGCGACTACATCTCATTTTAGACCAACGTTTCAACTGCTTTACAGCAGCCTAAATGTAAATAGTTTATGTCTGTGATTTTATCCTATGTTTAATGTTTTACTGGATAAATTAGTTTCCAAGCCCAATTTTTGGTCGCAAATTAATGAGATCGCGTCAAAAAATAAAGAAATGTTGCGATGCCCTTAGATGTGGAGAAAATGAAAAGAAAAACTTTCATAATAATATTACCATACATTATAATGTGCATATATAATAAATTTTTTGTTTCATGATTTCTTGTGGAATCTTTCTGTGACTTGAGACAGATTGTATTTGTAAAGCTGAGAGCTTCATAATCGCATTTCTCTTTAATATAATGCGTCGAACTTTTTACATTAACCTCCACTGAAACACTTCACGCAGCTTGAAAAACTTTGTAAGAGGAGACCGTTGCTTATCCGCAGGGTCTAATTCTTTCCAAGCCATGTAAATGATTATAAAAAATCCTGAGACTTTCACATATCAGTGGGATAGGATAGCTTTATTATTTTAATCAAGGATAATTGAAAAAACCCAAAATGTTTTGATCCAAATATGAAAAAAAATATTCAAATACTATCCAGAACAGGTTAACAAGTTAAACGAAAACCTAAGTGTATTACGTATGAAAATTAGCGCTAAATAAGGCAAACTTCTTAATACGAAATGCAAAACAAATCGAGTATAATTATTAGACAATTGAAACACATTAGACCGTACCATGTTAGCTATTTAAAGTTAAAACAAAGTCATTGTTCGAATGAGGACAACAGACATGAACGTTAGCAAAAAGTTTAAAGTTGCAACAGTAATTTTCTGCTCGGAGTGCATTGTGTATTATAATAACTCGTGGCGTGCATTCTGTGCATTTTGTGCAACCTGCAATATGTCTGAGTAAACAACAAGCGACCTTGGCATAGTAACTTATTTAAGCGTTATGAGCTTGCTTTGCAGATTTGAAATAAATAAAACAAACAGGGAATGGTACGGAAAGTGCCACGAAGAGTGCAAAGCTTGTATATTATTTGTACTGGATAACGTGTAAACACTAACACTGAATTAAATACTATAAATAAAAATACATCAACAGGTAAACAAACAAATATGTATGTAATTTAGTGCAATTTGCAATAACATGCTTTTATAAACAACATCTATCGTTGAACTATAAGAGTGTCATAATAACCGTCAATCAAAAAAAACATGGTATTATTGCTAACAAATAATAAGCAGCATGTACGTGATTTTCGTGATTCATAGAGTATTACGTCCATACAATATCTTCATTGTAAAAAGTAACAACTCGTTATCAACCATATTTCAAAACAATAATTTAGTTTTACCTGTAATTGCGTATAACATGGCAACCTAACTATAATGGAGTATTAATTGATGTTGCTTTATTAGTGAAGTAATCTACAGGAGCAGTACACGTGTGAACAATATTAATGCCGACCTATTTACAGGTTTAGCGTGGGAAGTACAAACGATTAGGAAGGAAGATTGGAACAATCCTTTCAGATACACTCGGTGGGATGTTTCATAATGCGTAATTGATCATGCAGACATAATTTTCCGACCCGGCAGTAGCTTTATCATCACCATTGATATTTTAATGCTAATAATATAGACAAAATGGTTGCCTTACTTACTCAATTTAAAAGGTCTTTAAATGGTGCGTTAGCATAAATATTAAGAAATACACTGTTGGGTATGATTACTACAGCAACTGTGACCTGTAATGCAAGTTTGCTTAAGTTTTTAATATTAAAAAACTGCTATACTGTCGTATGTAGGTAGGTACCTACTTCAAGCGTACTTTATTCCACTGACGTGTAATTCACTAACAAGAATCCCTGTTATTTTCCTGTCCACGTCAATTGAGGTACGCAAGCAATTACATAAACCCGTTATATAAAATGCAATAACAATGATTCCATGAATATTATTGAATGGGACAAGCGTTTGATCTCGTAATACAATGTAATATCTGTTCAATTATTCATACAGTCATATGATTGCTTCCTTGGGCAGCGTTGAGCCTGCTCCTGGGGTCCACAATATATGAAACCAGCGACCCGCCCAGGCTTTGCTCGGGTGCAACTAGAATTATGAGTGATTCTCTAATATATTATGCATGTATTGTTCACATAATATACGTTCCTCTCGACTCAATCTTTCTAACAAAAATAAACCGGGACATACATAGCGACTCATCCGTAGAATAAAGTCCGATCTGCAGGAATGCTAGCTTGCAGATCGGACTTTATTCTTCGGATGAGTCGATAGGTACCTACAGAGAGAAAGCGACTTTGTTTAAAACTATATACTACTAGCGGCCGCCCGCGACTCCGTCCGCGTGGATTTCGATTTCCAATATCCTATGTGTTATTCTGATGTATAAGCTATATTGTGGTAAAGATTCATTCAAATCCATTCAGTAGTTTTTACGTGAAAGAGTAACAAACATCCACACATCCATACATCCATACATCCACACATCCATACATCCACACATACAAACTTTCGCCTTTATAATAGTAGTAGGACTAGCGGCCGCCCGCGACTCCGTCCGCGTGGATTTCTTTTTTTCGAAATAAAAAGTAGCCTATGTTCTGTCTCAGGGTCTAAAGATTGTCTGTACCAAATTTCATCAAAATCGGTTGCGAGGTTTAAGCGGGAAAGCGTAACAAACAGACAGACAGACAGACAGACAGACAGAGTTACTTTCGCATTTATAATATTAGTTGGGATAGTGATTATATGACCAGATTGCTTTAAAAGAAAACCTGTCTAAACTAACAAACCGCTCAAATAGCAATTAACAACTAATATTGTTTTCAGATAAAATCAAGAGATCCACAAAATTAAAACACCGTGACGTGAAGAACTTCTTTGCTCATAGAACTGCTTGCTGATGGCGACCAATTGTCTTACAATTGAATAATTCTTAGAGAATGATTACCTCTAAGTGAACAGAAATTCCTGTTGATCAATTTGAGCTCTAGCAATGTAAAATCGCCTCATTATTCGTTCACTAGGCTGTCCTATGGTCATCTGAATCACACATCGTCACTGTCCTGTATTGAAAACACGTGATATGTAGGTATACTATGCTAATTGCTGATTCATTCATGCAAAATACTACGAGTATTTTGATCATATGAATCATTACTTGTGGTCATATTAACACAACATACATATATATGACACATTTATATATTTTTTAAATTAATAAACTAAACAGTAGTCAATTAACGCATTCTTAAAAATCTATACTAATATAATTAGAAAGCTAAAAGTTTGTGCGATGTGTTTGAACGCGTTAATCTTTGAAACTACTGGTTCAAAATAAAAAATATTTTTGTGTTGGATAGTTCATTTGTCGATGAAGGCTTTATTTAATTAAGCTTTAGTATAACACAACGTGTGCAGAATTGGAATCCACGCGGACGGAGTCGCGGGCGGCCGCTAGTAATAAAACTAATAGTTTAAAAGAAGTACCTACACAAAAAGGTAAATAAAAATAGAGGGAATGACAAAACGAATTCTATTTAAACAAAAAAGATATAATGGCGTAGCTAATCATACAGGACATTGAGAAAATGTATTTCATCTGGTATTCCCATTCAGAGAGAGAGATAAACCTACGCTTATAGTCTGTACAATGGTAGAGTCCCAAATAATCCACTAGCTTTCCGGGCCTTTAGGTGAGCCAAATAATGCACGTTTCCTCAACAGTTACAAGGAAATTCACATTCAACTATGTGTGACGTTAGGAGAAATAGTCATCCGTAATCACATATGCAAACAAACATCCAACAAAACTTTAATATAATTTAAGGTACGGTTAGTAAAGTTGTTATTAATATTTCAATGCCACGCAACACAGGTGATAGAAACTAGATTAATATTTTTATGACGAACCTACTTCAATACAAAACGTTCTCAGTAAAAAAAAAGAGTAAATAATAACAGTAGATAATTTTCCAGGTGCTGTTTCGTTGTAAGTTGTGCTTATTATTATAATTATTCGAAGCAAAGAATTGATAGTATTTGTCCTCAACACTCTCTCTGGAATTCGCAGTAGTAAAACTGTAGCTAAAGACGCATAAAACATACGAAAATCAGTTTTAAAAGCATGTAAAGTGAAACCGCCTGCCATACACGCCGAGCCTCCAAACTTAAGGCATTTGCCTCGCATTAACATCTTGTTTTAGGTTACGTCACTAGTACGAATTCTCGCGTCGTTCCATTCACGATACACGAGATAAAACGTGGGAAGTTGGTTACCGAAAGTTCGGACAATGTATCGGTCTGCCTTATTCAATTGTCGATGTAATATCTACTTCCTTACTTTAAGGAAGTAGGTTATCGTCTTTATTTTAGACATGATGTTGATTGATGATTTTGGCAAAATATAAATGGGTATTTTTAATTATATGTACAATAGGTACATTGCTGATTAAAACATTAACCAAATCCATGCCATATCGAATAACAAGTGGGTATTGCGTTGATAAAACAGCTTTACTGTATCAAAGATACATTATAAATTAAAAAAAGTATAGAATTACAGAGTAAAAACAATAAAGAGAAAGAGTATGAATTGTTGACGACTTGTGCTCTTAGAAATCTAAAATATAAAAGATTTGTCAAAAATATAATTAGAGATGAATCGAAGACTTACGGAAAAACTTTTGTTTCACTAAATTAATTTCCGCGTCTCATCAAAATCAAAAGAAAATATTCAATTCCAATGTCAGTAATGTACCATAGGTAGACCCATAGATCCCCACCTTACCACTCCCTCTCCGGCACGCACCATCAGCCGGCAATGTCAACACGGCGCTTACGCAACGAGACCTCCGCAGAAAAATCTACGTTTCTAAAACCAGTTCCCACCAGACCAGTTCAGACTTAACGCCCTGGCAACAGAGTTCAATATCGCCTGGACAAATATGTGGGTCTAATTTGAAGTTGGCGTTACGACATAGAACATGAGGAGTTGCGTTTAGCGTTGCTTGGCTAAGTTTAGAGTTAACGTTGTAAAGATTTCTTTGAGTATAAACAAGATTCCTCTAAATTATGTTTTAAACTACTACAGTGCTTAAGATGATGATTATTGCAGTTTTATTTTTTCTTTTTTCATTCGACTACATACAGATTCATCATTATTATTAGTGCACATAAATAAAATTTTAACACTCACTTTTAAAGATAACACGTCAAAGTTTGTTGAAATGATTGCATTTTTAAACACCACCACAGAAGATCGAATTAATAAAAATACACCAGAAATCAGTCCTTTACTTTCATGGAGATATTTTAAAATGCATCTTCAAAATATGCACACTATGTGAGACAAGGTGCGTGATTCTCCGTCCGGCCGGCATTCATATGCTAATGTTTTATTATTCGTAATTTAACGCTTGAACTCAGAAGGCATTTTTGGTATTAGTAAATCAACTGACAAAGGAAAAATATTATACCTACAAGACTCACTAACACACGACAGGTGTTTAGACATAGAACATGTTATTTGCCTTGGTCGTTTGACTCAGACATAATGATCAAATTAACTTGGGTCTTGGCGTCGCCTTCAATGGGACGTAATAAAATGCTAGATTGGCACAAGCATGACCTTGTCTTCTACCTAACAATGGATGCCTAGAATAAAATTGTAGGGCTCCATACTTCGCCCATTATCGTGACCACAAAAGGGAACTTTCCGCTTGACTAGGTGACGATTCTGTTATCTAGTTTTCACTTTAGTTTCCTTCAGATAGCAACTTTACCTGATAGGTATTCTATTTGTGGAAATCCATTACGGTATTTCTTAGTTCTACTTTCAATAAAGATTCTTGTTTTTATGTACCTAACCCATCTTCTAGCTTTATTATTTCGATCATAGTCATCAAAATATTGAAGCTGAGACCAAATAGGTACAAGTGTATAGAATCTTCCAATCCTTAATTGAAGTTCGGTTAACTCTCATTTCCCAAAAGTATGTGAACTTTAATTATATTAATTAAAAGTCTTACAAAGTTAATAAAACGCAAATAAGTAATGATGCCGATCTTAAAGAGGCTTAAAAGAAAGGCGGAAAATATTTAGCTCGCTCCCAGCCCCTTGAGCAAATGACGCGAAGGTACAAAAACCGACATTATAATAACCCTAGGGAAATGGATTACTTCCCTGTACTGTCAAAAAACAAACTTGTATGGAAAAAAACATTGTATCAAGATGAATCATTTAAAAAATGTTTTGATAACATTTTAATGCGAATAATTTTCCGGTTCCATCCGTTCCCGACGAAGAAGTCCTCGTACCTAGGTATAAGCTAGGTGCAGATTTTTCACGAGACTGTAACCAACATTAATGTGTATGTATGGTACATAGGTTACATTAAGAAGATTATTTTCCCATTTATCCACAGTAGCGTGGCGTGACAAATCAAGTATCGTCAAATGGGAAAAGCAGTTTTAGAATTCGGTTTGACTGCGAATTGACTTGTACGTAACCTATAAAGTACAAAATATTCGTTTCTATCCCTCAACTATTCAACTTCGTCTTCAAACATAATACCTACCTACCTATGTAGATGGTTCTTTCAATCCTTCACAGGTAAAAAATTAGGGTTGCTTAGATGGGATATTCCTACACATATTTTGAAAGAACAATTTGCACGAAAACTTTGACAAGGGACGGGAAAGTTGAAAATATTGTGTGATGTAACATGAATGAGCTCGTTTTGGTCCAACTCGACCGCACTTGGCAGGGTTTACGGTGACAGCCAGAGATGGGATTCACCCACTTCCTTTTTTTGTCGGCAAAATTTCTTGTCGCCCCGTTTTCCTCAATTCTACATTTTTTTTCCTTTATAACGCTCCGCCGACATACCTACTTACATTTTTAACGGTATTTAAAGGACATAAGCGCCTATTTATCTATTGTCGAAAGTTTCGATAATTTGGGTTGAATTTTCGAATACTAGGATTATGCAGTTACACTTAATATTTGTAAAACATAGTTTAATTACAAATCTTTTAAAATTAGTATTTGATGTCATGTTCTGTTTGTTTTAAAGTTGTCGGAGACTAATAGGGCAACTGTTATTTTTTGTTGAGTATCAACATTTTGCATCAAAATATAGAGTTAAACGTGATGGCTGGTTCGTGATTAGTCAACGATTAGATAATAGGGTATTTTACACCATGTAAGAAAAAATATAAAAATGCATTTATGTGATAGATTTTGAACAAAATAAATAAAAAAACGTTGATATTTCACCAAAATCAAATGTGTAAATTTAATAATTAAATTTCAAAGATCGACATTTTTAATCTGTTTTTAATGTGTCAAAAACAGCAGACGCCATTTTAGAATCCGATATGACGTCACTCCGATATTCAGTCAAATACTTTATGACTAATGTTAAGTTCGTTTTGGTAACTATTTCACTAACCGAGTGACGTCTCGCGAAGAAACATGGCGGCAAGCGTTTTCGCACGTCAATGTCAAGTCCTAATTTTAAACATAAATTTAGACATTTTATCGGTATTTAAAACTCAAAATAAAATATTTGGTAGTACATTACGGCAGACAGATTGATTTTAAGCAGTTTTCAAAAATTGGTGTAATACCCTATTATATTTTAATAGATTTCATTAAAAAAATCATGTCTATTATATACATATATGCAGTGACGTCATATTTTTTAAAAATAACCGGTATTTTTTTAAAGTGTAGCAAAATAGCAAACGAACACGGGTTATTATAATATGGGGGATGAATTGTTTTTCAACTAAATAATCCGGTATGTACGTATTGTTTACTTTAAAAAAAGCAAAAATTTTTAGGGGATCTATTTACGTTTTTTTATTATTCTAATGTCCCTTCTTCCTTAAAACTTACTGCATCAATAATGAAACATGCATCTTAAATGACCTTGTTTTCATTAAAAAAACAAGTACTTACCTTAGTTTTCCTTCTTATATTTTTTTACAGTTGTCCTTTAAATTATGAAGATTTTTCGCACTTAGGTATATAAGCTTCTTGCGAACAAGCCCGCTTTCTTTCTTTTGCGGAGCTTAAAAATCTTACATCTAAATAGCTTACCTTTATGAAGTAATGACGCGTTCGCTCAAACAAATAAATCCAGGCGCTATTGTGTGAGCACCCGAAAACTATTCATTATCGAACGAAAATGCACCAACCGCCCATGAACTTGACGTCATTCGTTGCTATAGCAATACTCCCGGGGAAAACGACCCCTCGCCAATCCGCACACTTGCAAATTCAAATTTTCAAATTCCGAACACACAATAAATTCAAAAATAAATCACGGCACCACTGGCTTGAAAAAAAAAGTAAATTAAAAATTAAAATGTTGTGAGTATGATGATCTTTTGAAATTCGAACGGTTTATTTTTTTCCGTTGAAAGGCGCGGACGATGCGCGCGTACAGCCGGCGGTACGGGGCGCACTACGTAAATGTCAGCGCAATCGGCACATGTGCGGGGCAGGGTAAGGCCTCGTTTCGATTGGTGATGTTTTTCCAAGGTAACTAAAGCGATTAAGTTATACGTAAGTGTGAAGTGCTTTCTTTCTTAGGCTTATGCATTATATAAATAGTATTATTGTACACGACTGAACAAATATTATTAAACAGCTTTATTTTCTACTCAACAGTAAAAGGGGTTTATTTTAATTCAATTATGCACTTACCCGATGATTTTTTAAAATTAAATTATGGCTTGCGTACAGGAAAGTAAAATAATAATTGTCAATCGTTATTTCTTTTTTGATTGTTTTTTTTCTCTATTATATTATTCATTATTTATAGGTAGTAATTTCAAACAAACTTATTTTATACACAAGAATTAAATTCTTGAATCTAGGGGGTAAACAAGCGTTGTGATAAGGCCAAAACAAACCCATTTTTTAAACGAAATATGGTTTGATATGACGGGAATCTACAATCCCAGGAAATATATCGCATATACGCACATTTCTAATACGTGAGACGTACATTTTATTTAATTACTACTTGCTAAAAATATTAAAAAAAAATCTCTTTCAGATGAAACAAAATAGCGTTTAAAAAAATAATAAATTGTATTTTTTGATTTTCTGATAACATCGATCTACTGTGCCCCAGCCCTTATAAAGTGCGAGTGAGACGGTGCGGAGCCGGGGTTGTACATCCGCTTTCCTCCGCGTTATGTAAGCCAGCGGCCCTGGAGCCTGGGCGCCCCTCCCGCGCCCCGCACCGCGTCCCTGAGGCTGCTCTCCGATCGAGATGGGGAATCGAGAGGATGCGATCGGCGAGTACTCGATTTGAAAATCGATTGGTGTTGCTGATCACAGCGCGGATAGGGATGGGGGGATAGTTGTTTTAAATCTGATGTTTGAAAAGCAAGGGTTGGTTTTTTGTGCTATGAACAATTTTTATGAAACGAATTCCGTAAACGGTGTTTATTAATAAAAATTAGATTAATAAAACTTTAATAAAGTAATTGTTTGAATAAATAATTTATTTGCCAACTCATGCAGTTCATTAAAATGGAGTTAATAAAATTAAAACGTTTAGTTGTAATAACGAAAAAAGTGTAATCGATTAACACAATCGAGCATCGAACAAATAGCTTCGAACAATCGAGTAGCCCGGCACAATTCTATCTGTAAACGTTACAGGAAAACACCCTTCTGCCTTCCAAGCTCATGTCAGAACTGGGTTAGTGGAATTTGAACCTCAATGCCAACAAATAAAACCCATTTAGACGCCAATTTGTTTATCAATACAACGACCGCTTTATATTTATCGTACGTCGATGTGTTTTGTCTTTTCAAAGGCAATTTTCGCTTTGATAATATGAATAATGGGCTATTAATTAGGAGATACCGCTGCGCCCATATTATCGATGCATGATTTGGTACGAGTATTATTTGGTAATTACTGATTTGATCTTAATGAACATTTATGAATACCTAAAACTAGTTGACTTACACTGAAAGGACATTGCCCAAACCCGTTTCGCTATCAATATAACGAGTATAGTCAAGGCAAATTGTTCAAAATTCATGATATAATTTTCTATGCCTTCCTAGTTATTTTAATGCAAATCTGTTGTGGGATTCATAATTTATATTTAATGAGACAATAAACTAGTTCCCATGACATCAAGTGCATCGATGAATGGGGGCGTTTGGGCGAAAAAAGCGTTTGCAAACGTTTGTAAACAAAATGGCGATTGTTAGCGCAAAATGGCGATTGTTTAGCGGTAACACAGTAAACTGACAGTTAGCAAACGCGTCCTGGCCGAAAACTGTACAGTTTGCGCTAACAATCGCCATTTTGTTTACAAACGTTTGCAAACGCTTTTTTCGCCCAAACGCCCCCATTGAGTACGAATATCGGTTGAGATTCTTGTAGAAGAAAAGTTGTAAATAGATTAGCTCTTATTATAATAATGGTAATCATTATTATTATAAAAGATAAAAAAACTCGAGTAAACATAAATTATATTATAAATACATTTTCTAAAATAAATAGTATCGATTTTGAATAATCGTACCGCTGTCAACTTCCGCGAGTTGACAACATGCGGGAGAACTGACACATCAACTGAATTCTTGTGATTATTTTATGAGGTATTCCGGAAAGCAAATAGTATTGTTTCTTCTCCACCACGTTCGTGTTGAGTTGAGTTTGAACTCTTTCAATTCGTGCAGTGATTTGTCACTATGTCTCGCAGTGTGAACTGTGTTCACTTGCATTAGTACATCCATTGCCAAGTCGGCGTGTTGACGAGGACTGGATTAGCCCGGCACTAGTAAGTAATCCTACCTATGATCGAGGACCTTGGCCATCAAGCTAGTCAATGTTAATGATAAATAAATGTGGCTCGGGTATTTCATATTCTTGTATTTTTTCAGTTGCCATCTGATGATATGGCCTGTCAAGAATGTTTCATCATACTACAGAGAGGAGATATGAATTATGTTACTGGAAGCACTGCTGGTGTAAAAATGAGAACATGAATAGAAGGAGAGCTATGTTCGTGACCTAAGAACAGACCCATTTAAATAATTTTCCAAAACTGTCGTAACATGATTTAATGACTATGCGCTAGGCTCCTATCAAGTCAAACAGGCGCGTTCATATTACGGGGAGCACGTGAGCCGGAATGGCAAATATTAAATAGAAATGCTGACGACATTGAGGATGACTTGCCTTGGATAAATGTTAAGTTAGGGCTAGGAAAAAAAACGGCATCTTAGCAACAAGGTTTACTATGCCTATATTTTAGTGAACAGAGTTTTACATAACGCTGCTACAGATATTGCTGGATACTATTGTATTTGATTAGTAGGCAATCGGACAGTGAGCTGCTGTGCCCATGTAATGACACTGCTATGGTAGTTACCTGAGACGTAGATGGTATCTTTCGAAATGTTTATCTCAATTCTGCTGAATGGTTTTTTGAAGTAATTTCCTAGACCAAGGAAAAGTGTAGGTTAGAATTTATACTTAGACCATCCCCAGAAGTATTTTTTTCAGCGATATCATCCTTAATTGTCATTGTGACCGTCGTAGGTAACATTATATGTATGTATATGCATTAGCTAATTGTATTAGCGTATGCCTTTATTTGTCCCCTGATATTATAGAATAAAATATATTTTAACAAAATAAGTGTTAGTCCGTAAAAATATTTTAAGCTATCAAGATATCTTTGCGAGCGAATTTAAATGGTTTTGTGACAGAGGTGGCGAAAATTTAAGACTACCATACACCACACTACAGTTACACTCTACACTAAAGTTACTGCAAACGAAGACCTAAAAAAACTATACATAAGTATCCCTACGCCCCATATACATATGTACATACTTGTACATTATTTATTGGTCTAGACATTTGACGTAAGCGAGATCTTTGCATTTTTACGAGTATATTCGTTGATATCAAGCTAAGCTTTATTTCACTGTTTTACTGCTATTGTATTCTTCTTTGGTCGTAAAAAAAACCTTATGTCATAAAAAATACCTTTCCATCGTTTTCAAATCTTCATACCTACATCGAAAACGAAACATGTCTATCTAGGTACACTAACGTCATAGATAAATAAATAAATAACTTTGTACGTTACGTTTGAGAAAGAAGTTGATAAATATGTATGTAAAAAGTTTTTAAGATTCTAGGCAAGGCATAAGATAACCGTTTTCAAGAAAACGTGATTGTGCTTAGGGATCGTGATAAAAACTTTTGCAAAAATGTTCAAGTAAACGGAAAAACGAGAACACTTTATTTTTAGTTACCTACACGGGCCTACACCTTTGTTTACCTACTCGTTCAATTTCATTCATGTTTTTAATGAGGGAAAATTCACTTCAAAATAGCTTGTAGCTCCGGAAAAATGATGTCGATCCATTTAAAATCCCAATGTTCCTTTATCGACTGCAAAATCACATTACACCTTCCTTCTGGCTGGGTGGCTCACTTGATTGTTGCAGTTAGAGCAATAAGGATTTTTTTATTTTTTATTTATTTGTGTTATATACCTTACCAGCTAACATAGATATTAATACACGACAGTTTTTGTTATACTCCAGTCAAAATAGACATTCCAGTTTGCATTAATTCCCAACAAGCTGGATTTTTGTGCAGGCCTTGATTAGATCATTACAAATGATATGTTAAAAGTCCCCATCGATCCCGCTTGTGCGTTGTTTTTTATTCGTGGTCAAAGGGCCCAAATTTGCGTTTTTTGCTTATATCTCTGAAACTAAGAGAGCTATCGAAAAATAGTTCAGGGAAAGTTTGTAGATCGTAAAATTGTCTACCTAAAAGATCTTAACACTTTTCTTGTACAAAGCAGCGCTGTCGAGATATCGTGACTTTAAGCCGCAGGAAAGTCGTATTTTCGAGTAGCCCACATTATGCAATTACAATAAATTGAGTTGAGTAGTTTATCTGGAGCAGGTGGCAGTTAAGTATTGATTGGCTTTAAACTATTATTTACCAATTTCCAGCACCAACTTTCAGGATTTAGATCATTGAAGTCAAAAAAGACAAAATGATGTATCAAGCTTGCATTCATTCCCAACAAGCGGGACTTTTGTGCAGGGCTTGAATATGTCATTACAAATGATATGTCAAAAGTCCCCATCGATCCCGCTTGTGCGTTGTTATTTATCTGTATTGAAAATCTTCGGATCCTATTTCTAACCTTTCTGGTTGTCAAACCTCAATGGTACCCATAGAGACTTTTACTCCTTACATGAAAGGATCGATTGGCACGAAAAAAAAATTTGGAATTTTCAGTACAAAATGTATGGGAAAAGTTTTTTGCGATTTCTGACATTTCTAGTACTCAAACCTCAAATGATCTCATAAAGTATTTTAATCCTAACACGTAATAGGATCGATTGACATGAAAAAAAATTTTTGCCTATTTGAGCATTTTGTACTGAAAATTCCAAAAATTTTTTTCGCGCCAATCGTTCCTATTTCATGTAAGGAGTAAAAGTCTCTATGGGTACCATTGAGGTTTGACAACCAGAAAGGTTAGAAATAGGATCCGAAGATTTCCAATACAGATAAAAAACAACGCACAAGCGGGATCGATGGGGACTTTTGACATATCATTTGTAATGACATATTTAAGCCCTGCACAAAAGTCCCGCTTGTTGGGAATGAATGCAAGCTTGATACATCATTTTGTCTTTTTTGACTTCAATGATCTAAATCCTGAAAGTTGGTGCTGGAAATTGGTAAATAATAGTTTAAAGCCAATCCATACTTAACTGCCACCTGCTCCAGATAAACTACTCAACTCAATTTATTGTAATTGCATAATGTGGGCTACTCGAAAATACGACTTTCCTGCGGCTTAAAGTCACGATATCTCGACAGCGCTGCTTTGTACAAGAAAAAGTGTTGAGATCTTTTAGGTAGACAATTTTAGGATCTACAAACTTTCACTAAACCATTTTTCGATAGCTCTCTTAATTTCAGAGATATAAGTAAAAAATGCAAATTTGGGCCCTTTGACCACGAATAAAAAACAACGCACAAGCGGGATTGATGGGGACTTTTGACATATCATTTATTATGACGTATTCAAGGCCTGCACAAAAATCCAGCTTGTTGGGAATTAATGCAAACTTGAATCTTAATTTTGTCTATTTTGACTGGAGTATTAGTAAATAAAACTTAAATCTATGCTATTAAATTATTTATCCACACGTAAGGTTGACTGGTAGAGAATGCCATGAGGCATTAAGCCTGCCTTTTGTACAATTTTTTATCCTGCAATTAAGTTTAAATAAATAAATAAAATAAATAAATATTGTTTTGTTCGGCAACGTTAATATTATGTAGGTAGTTGAGTACACTTGACCATTTCCATCGGTCAGGTGTAGAATGTAGATGACCGTTTCTAATAATTTTTACAACGCGATATTCTGCGTTGCATATTATCGATACCTTACTACTTCTTACATCTTCATAATAATTATACAATGTGTTGCTTAAATTTATAAAAAAATTAATAAATCTAACACTTAAACACCAAAACCCCACAGGTTTTGCCCCATTTATTCGCTCTACCTACACTCTACTTACCAGAACAACTGAACATTGCCCATATTTCTATGGAACTCGGTTGCGCTGGCTATGAACGAGTACAACAGTAAAAAAAACACAAAATATAGTAGAAATACCCTACTTTTGAACACACCAAGATTTTTGTTTTTATTTTGTGGGGTTTCCTGCAAATCTCAATTTAAAGTAATGGTTTGGAGGTTAGGAAATATTTGACATTTGCTATATTACGTTCGTAAAAGAGAGAATAGAAATACATTAATTCATTAGAAATAAGTTATGCTGTTCCATTCTATAATAAATAAATCACCTTGTAGGAACCTACTTCAATCCCAATAGTACAAGCCCGTGCGTTATGGTAGGTGATTGGAAACAACAACTACCTAGTACCTAGCATTACCACATTAGCCTATAGAAAATATATAATAATAAGTTCTTTATAATTACCCGACCAGGAATCGAACCCGGCACGATAGCGGCACCTTAAGGTCGGTGCATACGCCATTTGACCGTGGAAGTATCTCCAAATCATATATTAGGTAGGTCATTTAACTATGCAAAAGAGGTGAATAAAAACATCAGATTGCATATTATTAAACATTTATTCAGAATGGTCTTATCATAAAATATCTTCTTCGTCCTAGCGTTTTCCCAGCCTAGTGCCCAAAATATATCGTATAAAGTTCGACCATGAAAACTTCTGCACATCTGTATGTCCTTTCTTAGCAAAGTCGTAATTTGTTCTTATTGCGAATAATAAAAGAAGGCTAATGATAGCTGCAGGCATCTACCAAATTAACTAAAGTAGCTTAAGTAATTTTTATTTCTTTGACACGGTAGCGGACATCGTAATAACATAAGTAAGCAATTTTATGGTTGTCTGTGCACACTTTGTGTTCAAGATTGTTTGTACAGCCACAAAAGACCTCTCCATTTGTGTTTGTCATTACCGAATTCCTTCGTTGTCCCGTTAATAAAAATCTTATTTGTCTTCGAGGTCCCGCGTCCTATCGCGTTAGCAGGCTTTTAATCTATCATCTAAAATTTAATAAATTCTGAAAGGACGTAAATTCTTTTTACGTTCATCTAGAAAAAGGTTAATCGATTACCTACATTGATTTTTAATAGAGTTCTTAGGTGCTTATTATTTAAATCATTAATCATCATCATCCTAGCGAGCGCCTCTCCCGGTCGCATTTTTGGCCATTGCCTTGGAGCCCAGGGTAGGTTACCTACGCTGCGACTATGATCCTGAATTGACTTGCCTGGTTAATACAATGGATTTAAATCATTAATATTTGTATGATTAAAATAAATAATTAAGTAATGAAAATAACACCTTTAGTCACATTTTATTTTATTTTTTGAGCACTAAAACTTTGAATTGTTTATGTGTCTGTTTAAATACAGCGACTTGCTTTTTACTGAAGTTGATGCAATGTCTTCTTTCTTGGACTGGACTTTGTTTCGTTAGCAAAATAGTATTAGTACTGCTAATTTTTGGAGATAAGTCCAACTGGGCGATGCGCCAAAGTCACTTATTTGGGTTATCTCTCTTTAGATGTTTCCTTTAAAATGGTGCCATGAAGATTATGTTGAATGCAAAACAAAATAATTCTGCAGTATTTACTGCTATATCCTCGTATATTGCAATATATTGCTTGATTTTTTAAGCTTTTTAAATGTAAATTTTGAAGAAAGGCATCTTGGTATAGGAACACACTTTGCGGTAAAAAAGAGACCAAATTAAGGCTAACTAAACGCTTAACTTGCGTTCCGTCATGTTCATGATACGGCGTACTTCTAATGGGAAATGACACACTATGCCGATATTACGTCGCGTATTTATAGAAAACTAGCGACCCGCCCCGACTTCGCACGGGTGCAACTAACTTTATTAGTGTTTCTCTACTATATTATGCATGTATTATACATAAAAACCTTCCTCTTGAATCACTCTATCTATTAAAAAAACCGCATCAAAATCCGTTGCGTAGTTTCGAAGATTTAAGCATACAAAGGGACATAGGGACAGAGAAAGCGACTTTGTTTTATACTATGTAGTGATGATGCATTGACGTCGACTTCGGTCGCGTAGTTACAGCCGTGTGTTCTTAGGTTCTTACTCATGGAATCATTTTTTTTTCCAGACAAATTACTATCATTTTCTATCTTACTGGTCAAATATAAGACAGCAAGGCTAATGCGTGTGCGTGTTTTCTGAAACATAATTCGTGTAATTAACAAACTGAATGTCAAACAAAACTAAAGTAGGTATTATATCTGAAATCCTATATGACGAGATTTATGTCTAGTGTTATGTACCTACCTAATATTATTAAATCTGACCTCCTATATGACCAAATTTATGTCTAGTGTTATGTATAATCTGGGATGCGTTAATTGCCTTCTTCTGTAATAAAGATAAAAGGAAAGCGAAGAAAACTTCGAGCGAGCGATCCCGTTTAGAGGTCAAATGTACTCTTTTCTTCCTAGCGTTTATCCCGTTTCTATACGGGGTCCGCTTTGACCATGATCCTGGATTTGGCGATCCTTTATTACAGTGAAGCGACTGCCATCAGACCTTCGTAACCCATAGAGGGGAACCAGACAGTTTGGATCATAGTTACACATTCAGATCTAACTGAACTAAAGTCAGAAATCACTGAATGTGCAGGTTTCATTACGGTGTTTTCCCTCACCGCCGAGCTTATGGCACAATCCACACATAGATTCCGAAAAATCCAGAGGTGTGGGCCCGGATTCGAACCACGGACCTCACGTATGTCAGGCGCCGTCCGTACCACTAGGCCACCATCGCTCACAATACCAAAAATAAAAAATACTGTAATACCAAATCCAAACTTCACTAATATTTAGTTTGAAAAAGCAGGAGTTCCTCAGGGAACTCAGAAGCGACTAAGAATTAAAGGTACTATTAATTCAGATTTATAGTAAATCCCTTACCCACTTCCTACGACATGAAAAGAAATAAGATAGACAATTCTAAAGCATTACTACACGACAAATTAGAATTAGTCAAAGACAGCACCCTTCCCCACATACTTGCGGTCACGTAGAGAACGAAGACGATTCGTCATCCAACAATAGGATTAAATTAGGGACTCGATCCTGAGCTCGTGTTTATTGAATTAGTAGACGACACGTACGGTTGTTATATATTACTATTAGTTTTAGTGGCTGCAGTAATGAACTTCTGGATTGGGATTAAAATAATAATCAATAAATAAATATATTTTGACGTAACTTATACATAGGTAGATCGATTTGTGATAAGTAGTTCAAGCACTAGGGAAGACTTGTAACTTAATCGAATAACAATTTTATTAACATAAAGGCTTATTTTTAGCATAGATTATAGAAGGAAAATAATTATGAAACAAAAGATAACATAAATAAAGCCAAAAATCTAAGCTCATCAATATGCGTCCAGCGAAATGGCTTTATATGGCTAATTTTATAGGATTAAGGTATACTATGGTGACTCATAATTCTATTAACTTACAAATGATCGAGAGAGATTGCATAACATTCCTAATAAAGTTTTAAACAGGATTACGTCACCAAGTCCTGCGACGATCTCTACATTCACGTTATTTGTCGCGACGATTTAATTGCTTATTACTTTTTAGCATGTAACGTGTTTGATTGGAAGAGCAAAATCTTTTTAATATTTGCTAATACACATTAAATTGACTAATAAAGCATTTAATGGTTATCAGTTTATTTATTTAACGTGGCTTAAAAACAACAATGCTTAAGAAAATCCGACGGTTCGATAGCTCTTCACTAATCATCAATCCACCAATCAGGGAACGGCATTCTGTGACCATATTTGAAAAAAAATCTTATCCTAACCGATAAGTTACGGTGGCCAGTCTTTACGATCCATCTATTTCACAGGTGTCGAGAGCTCAATTGGGTTGGGCATGGGGTTTTATATACTGCGAAACCATCTGAGACTTTTGTAGAGTTGTTGATGTCCAGTTTCGACGGTAACTTTTCATGAAGTAATCTTTTGGAAGACAACTGCCTCCGTGGTGTAGTCGTTAGAGCGCTGTGCTCAAAAACTACGAACTCGGAGGTCGTGGGTTCGAATCCCGCGGGGAACACTTTCACTTTGTGTTGGTTTTCCCAGTTTGGTTAGGACATTGCAGGCTTGAATCACCTGATTGTCCGATAAGAATGATGATTCCGTGCTTCGGAAGGCACGTTAAGCCGTTGGTCCCGACTATGATCCAAATTGTCTGGTTTCCCTTGTGGTTACGGAGGTCAGACGACAGTCGCTCCATTGTAAATAACCAGGCAAGTCAATTCAGGATCATAGTCGCAGCGTACCCTGTGCTCCAAGGCAATGGCCGACGATGCAACCGGGAGAGGCGCTAGGATGATGATGATGATCTTTTGGTAGACAATGCCGATTTTTGCAGATGACTCAAATTTTAGGAAATGCCTTTTGCATGCCTTAAAGGCATGCATTGAAATAAAAAAATCTCCAATCCTTACTATAGTAATAAATCGAAAAATTTGTTTGTTTGTTTGTTCCGCTTTCATGCCGTAATTACTGAACCGATTGCTTTGAAATTTTACAGACGTAAAGTTAGGAGTCAGGATTAAATAATAAAGTACTTTTAATTTCAGAAAAACATATATTCACGAGTGGAAACAAAAATATTGTTTTCAATAAAACCGACTTACACGCGGGCGAAGCCTTTAGAAGAAATCTAGTAAGCCATATAATAAGAATTTTAAAGAAACCATTCCTGTATACATTATTTATTACTAATGGCCAGTCCCAATTAACATGTGCGTGGCTTCACATTACTTAACGAATTTTATGCTTCATTGAACATGTTTGGAACAAAATCAATCGGGACACAAGCCTCTCTAATCCTCTCATTAATCGACGAGTTTAACCCGTACCCCTCTCGCTAAGAGAATTAACAAATATACTATTAACATTGTTTACCATGCCCTTTGAAACATTTATGGATTGTTTTGAGAATTTCGAGATGTTTTATTTTTATAGCATTTGAAATCATTGATAGCCATCATTGATTTTGAAACTACATACTTACATTTTGACGATCCCTCACTACACGTACATAACTTTATACCTACCTCAGATCACATACAAGAAAAATGCTCATTCAGGTTACCCACGTTAAAATATCTGGAACTTTCCTTTCCCTTGTCAAACTTTTTGTTCATTCAAAACACACAACCTATCCTTTCCAACTGACCTTTACTCGATGGAGAATGACTTATTTATCGAAGGATTGAAAGACCAAGACGTTTTTCGAACCCATCTCTGGCAGTCAGTATTTATTATGTAGCCTTTTTCATTGGCTCAAATAATGCTAGAAACTTCCCTTAAATACAATATGAGCTTGTTGATGAACAATCTTAAAAACCAAGGCAAAAAGAAAACTCGAAAAATTGTTCATACGCAAAATTAAATCACGTAGGCTACCATTCCTGTAATTGGCTTTAAAATTATAGTCGCCAGCCGTCAAGAACAATTTTAAGTTTTCCAACTGAAGAAACAAAGTGTGCAAATACTAGCGAGCGACGCACGCCGGCAGGTGAAGTTTTAATTAAATCAAACTTGTGATTTCTGCACCGATAGTAAGTTGTTTCACAATGCATTATGCAAGAATCGTTCGAGATAATACCGAGATTGGGACGGGTAGGAATTGGTGAATAGTTCAAACTGATTACAGTTCCGAATCCGTTCACTTCATTGAGTCAATGCGGTGTTGAGTCTGCTCCGTTTTTTGTAAGAGAAATAGGTCGGCTTTTTACTGTGTTCACGATAAATAATGACATTAACTCGTAATACTATTTTCGTAATTTGATTAAACGAGCAACTACCTACAGCTTTATTATATTTATAATGACTGTGAGCCCCGCGCCTTTGGCAGTATTCCAACTTCTTAAGTAGTTTTATAAAAGGTAGCACAAGAGAAAAATTACTCTGAAGGAATATTTACAGAATTGTACTTAGGTACCTAACTTTAACGGCATCATCTTTTATGATATAATCTGCGTATTTTGTTCTAATGAATGATAGATATCTCGTCAATACAATTAACCGTCTACATTTATGAGGGTTCGTATTGGATTGGAGGATAAATGAGTTTCCCGAAAATATTTAGGTTATTCGAATAATTTTATGAATTTAAGTATGATTAAAAAATAACTATTTTTAAATTATTTTTACTTCTTATTTTTATTTTAAAATCACGGCATAATTAAAACTACGTAGGTATTTAAAGGAAAACTCGGAGTTTCGGCTCGTTCTCAGGGGCCGTGATCAATCACGGAATGACTCAGATGTTATGCGTCACTTGTCATATGAATTATGTATTACAATACTAACTACTCAACTTAACTTCAAAGGGAAATTTTATTATATACTCTTAGCAATTGTAATAACTGGCTGATATTTTATTGAGTCGATCGTTTCCCACATACCGCAGCGGATAACTTAGAACGTTACTGCTTTATATTCGCGTGGAGCGGGATAATCAGAACGGAGACGTGCCTGCCTCCATTCAGGCCGCTCGATTTATGTTTGCTTTGGTCTGCATTCATTGGGTTGGACTTTAATTGGTATCCTCGGCTTGGTAAGACACTTGTGAGTGTGTTTTGTTTCCATTCATTCATCAGAATTCGATTCATCATCATCATCTCGGCGGCTCTTGGCCATTGCCTCGAAGCTCAAATTACGCTGCGACTATGATCCTGAATTGGCCAGCCTGGTCATTATATTGGAGCGATTGCCATCTGTCCTCCGTAACCCTTATAAGGGAAAACAGACAGTTTTGATCACAGTCTGAATTTCGTCTTTAATGTAAGAGTTTCATAATTCTATTTAAATGCAGTCAATTGATTGACATTATTATTCTGCTTATATTGAAGATCGAAGTCTAGAAAGTTTAGCTGGTAGATAATATTCCTACCATATTCCCACATTCAATCTAATTGACAGGCGAAATAGTTGGCTTTTATCGTGCTTGTTATTTCAGCACCTGATTGAATATTTAAAAAGGACGAATTCAGAGAGCAATGCCATATTAAAGGTCACCAGGGGCCAGTGTTCTTTGACTACCAGAATTAATGAAATTATAAATAATGAATTAACAAGACCATTTATCCGGAAAAACATGAATGTCTGTAGTCTCTTTACTAAGAAGCGAAGTTCAATGAACTACAATACTAAAGGGTTATCTATTTCAAGTATATTTAACCCTGGAATAATTTTGTTGCCACAAGTATTGTGTCACGTAAATGTTTCTAATTTACTCGTACCTAACATATAGGTTGGGAGCCAAATTACCCCCAACCACCAACTACTCTACAGAGGCGATCCCTATACTGTATTTTTCGTTTCTGCTAAATATATTATCATTAATAGCCAAGGCGCAACTTAACAATTACATTTAGATGACAGTGCTTTCCTTAAGCTTGTAAAATGGTCAATTTACCTGTTACAACAGGTAAAAAAATAACCTGCACAATATCAAAGACTATAGGTAAATCCTATTGAAGTTTCAATCAAAGAAATTATTGTTAGAGGCTTCTACGCCAATGAAAGTTCTGCATTTCCAATTTAATTATAAGAATCGTCCAACCGTCAATTTGTATTGAACAAAATGGGTTAGGCGAGCGGAAGCGATGTCTAATGTAAATCCAGGCCGCGTTCCGATCACAAACTTTGATTGCTATTAAAAGTTCGATGCAGTGGCACATGTTGTGTTCATAACTTTAAAGGAAAATAGTTACAAAGAGTCCTTGTATTTGTTGGAAGTTTGGAACATTGTTTCTATCTAGGTACTTGTATTTCTTCTAAATGATTAGGCTTAGTTATTTGATTCTGCTATGGACAACACGTTTGTGAACTAAATTGAATTTTAAGATAAGTAACATGCTTAAGAAAAGTCTCCATCATTTGATCAAAAAAGAAAAGACTACCTATACTTTGTCGGGCCCGTTAGTCTAGTGGTCAGAGACCCTGGCTACAAAACCAAGAGTCGGGTTTGAATCCCGCTATCTACATCTGGGTAGGTATGTACACTAATATTACATTATAAAGAGGAAAGATTTGTATTTTTGTATGTAACGAATAAACTCAAAAATTGGCCAAGTGCGAGTCGGACTCCCGCACTGAGGGTTCCGTACAAATTCTATTTTTGACGTATTAAAAAAACTACTGAATAGATTTCGTTCGAACCAATTTTCGTTGGTAGTTTTTATGGTAATGTACATTATATATTTATTTCAGATTTATCATCCTCTTACTTTAGAAGTTAGAGGGGGGGGACTCACTTTTTTCCACTTTGGAAGAGTCTGTCACGCAAAGTATCAACTTAAGAAAAAAATGAGCTTTGAAACCTCAATATAATTTTTAAACACCTATCTATGGATACCCCACACGTATATGTTCAATGAAAAAAAATATTTTCAGTTTCAGTTCTAACTATGGGGACCCTCCATTTTTTTATTTTTTTTTCTATTTTCGTGTGAAAACCTTGTTGCGGTTCACAGAATACATCTACTCACCAAGTTTCAATAGTATAGTACTTATAGTTTCGGAAAAAAGTGGCTGTGACAGACTGGCGGACAGACAGACAGACAGACATGACGAATCTATAAGGGTTCCGGTTTTTTGCCATTTTGGCTACGGAACCCTAAAAACTACTTGACCGATTTGAATACTTACTGAACTTTGACGACGTTTTATTAGAAAAGAAGAGATTATAGAATATTTCAGTTCTTCCAAGATTTAAGAAAACTTTCTCATGGGGATCTTATTATCTGAAATTATTAAAACTGAAAATATTGGATATCGGTGTCTTAAGTAAAACAACTTTGTCCGTGTTACCACTTTTCAATTGACTCGGTTTCCCTCTACGGTGACGAGGGTAAAGTAGGGATGACGGCTGTAGCTCCAATTTAATAACTGAATTTGTTAAATATTATACCATGGTCTGGTCCGACTTCATCTTTTTTGTAACTGGGCACAGTGATCGCAAAATAATGACGAAATGTCAAGTAAACTAGGCTAATTATTCTTATTCTTATTAAATGTGAAAAAAAGTAAGTACATATACACTTGTTTGCCGTAATTATAAATAGGCGTTAAGTACAACTAATTCAACATTTGCGACATCACAAAATCAACACAACACAACAAGCGGGATAAGCTCTTTTCTAATACTGAAATGAAAGTCATCCGTCTCCTCCTTCAATTCAACGTCAACAAATCCCCAATCCCAACTCGTATAAGCATAAGCACACAAAAGCAAAAATTGGCTATAAAATTTGAAGCGACTGTCGCTTCATATCGGAGTGACAGCATGTTGACAAAAGTAAGTCATACCAAATAACTTTAAAGTCATGCCACAGTTGTCTGGTTTCGCGGCATACCTAACGACTAGCGGCCGCCCGCGACTCCGTCCGCATAGTTTTCGATTTCCACACACATTGGTACATACTATAGCCTGAAGCCTTCCTCGTCAAATGCACTATCCAACACAAAATCATTTTTTCAAATCGGACCATATTTCCTGAGATTAGCGCGTTCAAGCAAACAAACAAACTCTTTAGCTTTCTTATATTAGTATAAGTTTAAATCTATGCACAAGAGACGCCTCGATGGTCTAGTGGTTTAAGTACCGGGCCTTGGTCTCGAGGTCATGGGTTCGATTCCCAGGTCGGGCAAACTTTGTGTTGATTTTTCTGAACACAGCCCGGGTTTGTGATCACCAATCCGCATTTGGCAAGCGTGGTGATTAAGCCAAAACCCATCTTAGTAACAAAAACATGATTTCAAATGATAGAGGCCTTTGCCCTGCAGTGGGACATTAATAGGCTGATACTTTACTTTACTTTACAAGAGATATCCCTAGTCATAATGCCAGTTCATATAACCCATCTCAGACTTGCTCCTACGTTCATTAACCCTCGCTGAGCCGTAACTTTGCGAATTAAACTTGATACGATTGCATAATGCATGCGATCCCTTGCAAGCGAAGACGCATGTCTAATGCGGTAAATACCGTGTTACTTAAGTTTAACAAAGTTTCAGTTTGTCGGCGGATAAGTTCGTTCGCGTTTGGGGTTGAGATGATAGTTTTGCAACTTATTCTATAAGAAATAAGGTCTATGATAGCGTGCAGTTGTACAACAAGCGCAGTATTTCATTATTTGTACCTGAATTTATTTTTAAAGCAAGTATCATTATTGCGGTGGTTAAAGTATGAAACAAAACCGTTTTAATCAACGATTATGAGAAGAGAAGAATGGCATGTCACTAAGAGAGTGCTAAATATGACTGTGGATGGAAAGTCGATCAGAGGAAGACCAAAAATGAGATGGATCGATTGTGTGAAGTATGATATGGACGAGAAAGGAATGAATGTAGAGTTGACGGCTGACAGGAGTGAGTGGAAAGAGAAGACATGTTGCGCTGACTACACCTAGTGTGGGATAAGGGCAGGAGGATGATGATGACTCAACGTGACAGACAATGAGTGTATTTTTCATTGAGAGAGAGACCCTCAACCATCTTTGAGAGTCCTGTTCTCCGAAGCCTAATTTCAACTGTAGTAGCTCCTACACTAATATTTCCGGCTAAAAAGCAAAAAAGAACCTGACCGCTATGTTTAAAATATTACAAAAGTTTCAGATAAACCAATCTTCCTACGATAGGATCAACGATTTGCCCGCTTGCTGAGTTTCCTAATTTTCAACCAATTTCACAGCCTACGCCTTGAAGGCGGATTGGTATAATTTAGACCGATACTGAATTTATTAATGTTTCAATAAACAAGTTATTTGTATAACTTCATTTGCTCATGTACTTTCAATGGAAGACATCTATTTAAAAAATATGGTGGGCAAGTAGGAACTGTGATGCTGTTAGTAAAAATTTAATAAGTATACCTATACCTACGTTAATATCCCTTAAATATTTTTTTATAAAATAAATTCCAAATAGTCGTTTTAAGATCTTGACTTATGAACAATGAAATGAAATGAAATTATTTATTCAGCAACTTGATCTACATAGTAAATTAATTATGCCTTCTACGAGTATGTACAAAAAATGCGTTAAAACTTAGTAACGATACGCTATACCTACTATTCTAAATTGTTACTAATATCGTGTTAACACGTAATTAAGCGATTTACCCGGCAACTACCCACTCCATTTTAATTAAATTAAGAGCTTCAACGTAAACCATATAAGTTGAGAGCGGTTAATTCTAGTGTTTAATTAACAACTCGGTTTAACTGCAATATTATTTTGACGAGATAATTAACAGCTTTCGCGCTTTTCCATATTTTAGGCACAAAATAGTAACTTTGATGCTGCAGTTACTCTATTTAATGCGCTTTAATTAAGTGATGAATAATGCTCGATGTCGATAGGTCTGTTATAAAATTAATTTTGAATGCTTATTAAACTGTCAGTAATTCATGTATATAAAATTCTTAAAGGCGGCGGCCATTCGTTTTATTTCAATTTGCTTAATAAATATCACGACATTCCCCTGATATCCAAACACACGGTAGAAGCCAAAGAATAGTAAGTAGATAGGTTTAATATAAAATAATACAATTAGGTAAATCTTTTGCCTCCTCTGTCGGGCCTCAGATTGTCAGTTCCGTTTATGAAAGATGATGAAAAACCAATCAATTCCAGACTGAATGTAAAAAATTGCTAATAAACTATCAAACCAAACATCGCGAAAAAATTACGGTACCATTTAGAATATCTATTTTGTATGAAAAAGAAACAGAGAATTAAAAAAACAAATTGGTTAATAAGTAAATTAGTATAAAGTGTAATTTCCATAAAGAAAATATCAAAAGAATGTTAAACAGCCTTGATTAGAACTAATACTAATAAGGAAATTATAATTAAGCGTCCCTTAATTAAGCTTTCAAACAACAAATGTACTCTATTATCGTCGTGATAAGAATGATATTAGAATGATAACGGGTAAGCTCTTGCTACATCAATCGAGAGCACTCTTTGAACCCTCCTTTCTTAAGAGTCAAGAAAGAAAAAACGTTAAATTTATGTAATAAGACTTACGTGCCTTTAACACGATTTTGGAGAAAAAATTGCTTCCTGGTCTTTATATAAAGAGTTGAATTGGTAAATAAGAACATGAATTCTTTACGACACATGAAGGCATTCTGTTCTATTCATTTCTTAACATAAAAAAAATGTTAGTAAGTTACCTTAACATATTCCTTGATCGGCTAACCGCAGGTGGTATGGAAAGAATTGTTCTTTATTATCAACTGGCGGCCCGCCCCGGCTTCGCCAGTGGTACTTGTCCACTATTTAATGGATGATATTATACATAAAAACCTTCCTCATGAGTTACTCTATCTATTAAAAAAAACCGCATCAAAATCCGTTGCGTAGTTTTAAAGATTTAAGCGTTCATAGGGACATACAACAGACAACATGACAGAAAAAGCGACTTCGTTTTATACTATGTAGTGATGTATGTAAGCCAAACTGTCGTATGACCTTCGTAAACCTTACAAAGGAAACCAGACCATTTGGATCATAGGTTTGAGCACAGCGCTCTAACCATTACACCACTGAGTCTTTTTTGTACAAATCCTACTACTATTATAAAGGCGAAAGTTTATATGTATGGATGTTTGTTACTCTTTCACGTAAAAAGTACTGAATGGATTTGAATGAAACTTTACGACAATATAGCTTATACATCAGAATAACACATAAGATATTGGAAATCGAAATCCACGCGGACGGAGTCGCGGGCGGCTGCTAGTTATTTATATATAAAAATTACCGAATGCACAAACTCAAACTCTACAAAGGGTAGCCCAAAGATCTTTATTAGTGATTGGTCAACAATAAAAATGGCTTCTCGAAAATAGATATTTACACAATTTAGTTTAGTTAAGTATTGATCATAATAGTAATAAAAGTATTGTTGTCCAACATACATGCTACATACGCGAGATTTTTTCTACAAATACAAAATTGACTTACGGCTTGCCGAGTGCTTCTAAAACATTCCACTATTCCACTATTTCGAACGAACTATGTCAATTTTTGAGCTAAAATCCTGTCAATTTGGGCCAGCGAGGTGTTTGCGAAAATAAATTAAAAAGGCCGTGTTATGCCGCCCAATTTCGCCCGTGGAAGCAAATTGCTTAATTCAATTTTGTGAGCACACGTTATTAATAATGGAATTTGGGATTACTTGTCCAGTCATGTTTGCTGCTGTCCAGAGTGTTTTTCCTTTTTATTATGTATCTGTGGGGATTCACTGTATGTAAATAAAGTACAAATAGACATTTGTATTTGGTAATAGAATTGTCTGCACTCAATTAATAATAATCTGGGGTCGAGAATTCGAATCCTTACCGGAATAAATATTCATATTTATTTATGTTAAACCTCTTTTGCTGGTTCCAAGGACGATTGGGTCTGTGTACCTCCATATAAATATTATAAGAGTATTCAATCATTGAAGGTCATTCTTTTTTTTTATGTCAGAGGCGGCAAACGAGCTAGCGGGTCGCCTGATGGTAAGCAATCACCGCCGCCCATGGACATCCGCGACACCAGAGGTATCGTTGATGTGTTGCCAGCCTTAACCCCATACCCTCCCCAACTGAGCTCTGGCAACCTTACTCACCAGCAGAAACATAGCACAACAGTAACGAAGTGCTACTTCACTGCGGTCTTCTGTAAGGTGGAGGTACTTCCCCAGACGAGCGGCTCATTCGAGTGGAATTTCCACAAAGCTCTACCTCTCTTAAAATTATTCTCAATCTCATCTCAATATTAATGCATCACCATGTTGCCTCAAAATCAGTCTATGTATTTTAGGTTAGTGACTAGAAAATATATTTTTCTAGTCACATTTTATTTTATGATATTATACAACATAA
This sequence comes from Nomophila noctuella, assembly GCA_958496325.1. NCBI lineage: Eukaryota > Metazoa > Arthropoda > Insecta > Lepidoptera > Crambidae > Nomophila > Nomophila noctuella. The sequence continues at coordinate 6,746,696 of OY292491.1, read as the reverse complement.
TGATATTATATAACATAATGATGGCTGTTTTTACCTGTCCGGTGGTTATTTTATAATTCGCATCCGATAGTACATACCTAAACCGCTTTAAAGCCGTGTAGTGTAAACTCACTTTAAATCTACTAACTCATATCGGAACATCGACGTCGATAGCTTATTAATTGGAACATCAACGTCGATATCTGAATTAATCTGCAAATTTCGGAACAAGACACGGCCGGCTGACGGTGCACACAAAGGCTTTACGAGACCGAACAATGGAATTAAGTTACATTGACAGTTTCCCGATAACGCAACGAAGGGTTAGGGGCACGTTAGACCGGACCAAAATTCAGAATACTAAAATGCTGGACATTCGCTTTTCAACGACCGTAAAAGAAAACTTTAAAGAACTGTTTTACAGCGAATTTTATGAATCAATCAAATTAAGGATTGAAAATTAATGAAAAAAAAATCGTGATTAAAGTTAACTTTTGAACATTTAACACTATTATTGAATACCTATTAATTGGATCAGTAAAAATAATATGTACAATACGAAAACACTTATAACAAAGAGTTATTGCGTGCTGAAACAAATTCAATGATAGGTACAATATGGTAAACAGGACACGCAATTTTATCATTTGAGTGCTATTTCTATAAACTTTCATTTTACTAACCTACTACAGTTTCACATCACCCAGACAGAATAACGACCTAGAATATTTTTTAATTTGAAATAAGTAAGAGTTCAAATAATATAATAAGGACGATCAAAACTTCAACGAAGGACCATTATTTGTAAACGTAAAATTTCCTTATCCGTATTAAACCGTTCGAGTTTAAAGACTCTTTAACTGGTCCAGTGCGACTGACAGCTGCTCTACTATAATTTAACAGACTTGGACTATAAATTTAAACATCCATTTATCGTTTCTACAGGTAATGAAAGACGGGGTATAGAACGATTCCGGTCTGTGAAAGCTCGAACACGGTATACAAAGTTTGAACTCAATTAGTACGACGTCTTACGTTGTGTTAATGAAAGAGTTCGTGGAACGGCAAGCATTTATAGATCTAAAACTTTTGACGGCCCCACACCAGAAAACTGTGCCATTATTTTGTTTGAAATGATGTACTTTTAAACATGCTGTCACTGCGACTAAGAAGCAACAGTCGCTTCAAATTTTAGTGCAAGTTTCAGAGCGGATGATGTATGGTGAGGGCATAATATGCCTTTCTAACAGTTTAAATCTACGTAAGCAATTACCAAAACCTCGATCATACTTGAGACCTTTTAACGACGTTCCCATTCGAGACATAATAAGACCTTTGAAGTGAAATGTCAGCCTATTTATGTCCCGCTGAAGGGCAAAGACATTCACGGTTGTGTACTTTTCAGGGTATGAGAGTGTACTTGAATTTGTGTACCGCGTAACCCTGATACTTAGCGAAATTATAAATGTCAAGTTACATATTGATAATTATTTATATTATGAGAAATCGTTAAAACGAATTTCCAATGTAGTTTTCCAACAATGTACATGCATACTGTTAGTTTGCGATCAGATCTCGGTAAGCCAGCTATTTGAGACCGATCATGATCGAACAATTTCGAAGCCTGTGCTTCAAAATGACTTGATTACACCCCTGTGGTTGTAATCAAACCGTTAAAGCTGCGGTGAAAATGTCTAAGGTCCCAATAAAAAGAATTTTATCAAGGACTAGCGGCCGCTCGCGTTTTCGTTCTCGAGGATTTTGTTTTCGGTTTCTGCACACTTAGTTTTATATTATAGTTTAAAGCCTTCCTCGTCAAATGGCCTATCAACAACAAAAATATTTATTTTCAATTCGAGCCAGAAATTCCTGAGACTGGCGCGGCAAACAAACAAACTCTTCACCTTTATTATAAGTATTATTAAAGATTTACCCTACGAAGCAGACATTCACACTAATTCGATATTTTTATGATTCATATATTATTCATATTCATATCATTGTAGTAGGATAAATAAACCAGACACGAATAATGAGGTATGCACATTATTATTAGAGTTTAAATGTCAGAGACGTAATATCAGTCGACAAGACCTAGACTAATGTACGCTCTGGCATCGCTGCAATACCTACTTACTGCATCTTCTGATGCATTTGATACCAATGATGAAATAAAATGAGCTTAAATTAATATTTTAAAGGGACTGAATTATATTTGTTGCCATTTAAATTTACAATTGGCATCGGTGGTCAATCTACCTAGTAAGTATATAAGTATAACGATAACTTTATTTTAATTATGGGTCATCATCATCAGCCTAGCGCTTATCCCGGTTTCATCCTTGGTCATTGCCTCGGAGTCCAGGGTACGCTTCGACTGAGATCCTGAATGGACCAGCCTGGTTATTTTAATTATGGATGTTCTTTCGTTCTTTCCTGCAATGGAGTTAATAGGCTGATACTACAGGTTATGTTACAACCGTCTGTTCCCCCTTTAAAGCGAAACCTTATGATTTTGTTCGCTGGAACTTGCAAATCGAGTTAGCAGGAAGCCTCACTTATGTCACGGAAGTACCTTCCACAGACTTGATTGCCATAGAAAAGACAAAGAAAGATTAAGTACATAAACATTGTCAATCTGAAGGTTTTTTTAAATAAACGAATTGGATGTAAATTATGAAAAAAAAAAATTGAATGAATGAATGAATGAATGAATGAATGCCTTGGTAATTTGTTGGTTGGTTGGTTGGAAAATTGTTGGTAAATAATGCATCATAATTTATTTAGATGCATAAATCACGGTTTTTATAATCAATCAACCATCAATAGTGGCTACATTTCGAATAATATAATCTCAACATCAGGTATAGTAAGAACTTACTATTTTGTTATTTGTATAAAAATTTTCAGCAGACGGATTCCCGGGTAGCAATCAGGACCGCCGATGGACACCCACAACATCAGAGGAGTTAGAAGTGCGTAGCCGGCCTTCACAAAATAATGTCAATGTCCATGTCCATTGCCACTGCCACCATATTCATCACCACTCCACAAAGGAATCTTATTAACAAATTCGTGGATGAGAAAACAAAGTAAAAATGCGGCAGAATTTTTAGCAATTTAATACGCAAATTCATTGTAGCAATCAGTACGTGGTTCCACAGATAGTTTAACGATGCGTATATTTGAGTTTATACCTCCATCAAAAATTAGAACTTTGTTGGCTAATTAGTTACATATGCATGAAGTGGTCTTTTGCATTAGTTTTCATAAATATTTTGTAGATACACGTATCTAGGTGCATAATGGAGTTAAATACGATAATAGTTAAGTACTTTAAAGCTATGAAATTGAAACCACTAGTGATTAGGAGTAGTAAATATACTGATGATTCTCAAGTCATAATGCGTTATTTATTATAGACTAGCGGCCGCCAGCGACTCCGTCCGCGTGGGTCACGATTTCCGCACACAGTCTTACTAAAAATAGCTGAATAAAACAACGGTCTATATGCTATGCATGCAGTCAACTTGCACACTTATAAGGGACTAATTACTCAGGATGGAAATAATACGCAAATTAAGGGAAAACTCTTAACAATAATCTGGAGACCTTATACATTTGAGAAATCATCTGTTCACCGCGATTCAGATCCGCGGCCGCGCCTCTTGCGAGGTGCGCCATCTATCGGCACATTTTAGAAGTAAATAGTTCGCTAGCACAATTTACAATGATAAAATAAAGGAATATACAATTAGCTTAAATAGCCTCGACAAATGGTAAGTGGTAAGTGGAGTATCCAACACAAAATGTTTTGTCAATTCGAACCAGTAGTTCCTGAGCTTAGCGCGTTCAAACCAATTTGGATCTTGAGTTGCACGTGTTATTGTGAGTCAACCATAAAAGATAGACATATGCTGTTGGGGGATATTTTTTAGGCAATTTTATGTAGAATATTTCCGTGATACATGATTTCTATGTGACTTTAACCATTAAGGCTGCACACGCGACTGAAGCTTAAGAAATGGAGTAAATTCTCCCGTTTTCCCCACATTTCTCTTCACTACGCTACTCCTGTTGATTGTAGCGTGATGAAAAGTATCCTATAATATGCCCAGGAGTATGAAGAATAATTGTACCAAGTTTCGTCAAAATCCGTCCAGTAGTTTTTGTTTCTATAAGGAACATACAGACAGACAGACAGACAGACAGACAGACAGACAGACAGACAAGACAGACAGACAGACAGACAAAAATTTTACTGATTGCATTTTTGGTATCAGTATCGATCACTAAACACCCCCTGATAGTTATTTTGGAAAAATATTTAATGTACAGAATTGACCTCTCTACAGATTTATTATAAGTATAGATAATCATTATTAAGCAATACGCAGAAATTAATAACTTTCACTGGCAATTCTAAAGATTTTAATTGCTTGCGGTGACCACGTACCTATGTAGGTACTATAATAGACACGGAATACGCAGAAAGAAGACTTTCCGATTTACTATCGATTGTGTAACACCGACAACAATGCTTGCTCGATTACGACACATAATACATTGTATTTACCTACCTATACAAAGATGTTAACTTTTTATAATATATGGAATAAATATTTAGCAGCAATCAATACCTAATGCTTTTGGGAGGCACCACCATTACAATACCTAGTTAATTGAGGGATATCTGTACGAAGTAAATTTACAAAGAATAAAAAGTAATAAAGACTTTTAACGTACATTTTTTGTAACATAGTATGAAAGACTAGACTTTAGTTCAGTTAGATCTGAATGTGTTACCATGATCCAATCTGTCTGGTTCCCCTCTATGGGTTACGAAGGTCAGATGGCAGTCGCTTCACTGTAATAACTAGACATGCCATATCCTGGATCATGGTCAAAGCGGACCCCGCATAGAAACGGGATAAACGCCAGGAAGAAGGAGGAGTTTGAAAGAGATCGACTATTTCGTAAAACTACCGAGTTTTCATGCTTCATAGAAATTTTTTTTTACGTTGAAACGTGATTGTACAATATGACATCCTAAAAGTTGGACTACCCACTAAAACCCAACGAGTCCTGTTTACCTTCATTGCAGAATAAAATAAAAACTCAGATAATTAAAAATAAACGAGCTCGTTCGTACATTGTATGCACCAAGCAGATGATCAATAAATTAGTTCGTGCCTTCCTGCGCCCGCGGCCATTACGCCATTATCCACTTGTGCGACAATTAAGAGGGTCGGAGGTGGCTGACTCAGACGGGTCACTTGCACTCGCGGCTCAAATTATCTTATAAAACTTTTGTAATCTAATCGTCTGAGTAAATATTTAATTACTTTAAAATTCAAAACGGATATTGCCGATAACACCAGCAATTATAAATCCTCATCGTGATTGAGTAGGTTTATTGAAGGCATCGGTCATATTTTAAGCATTTCCATACCTAAAAATGTTTTATTATGAATCACGTCGTTGCATAATATGCTTTGTTATTTTTAAATAATTTCAAGACCGATAGATCGTAGGAAAGTAATCGTAAAGAGCTATTTAAAAACATGACTTTTATAAATAAATCTATTTGGCCGAAGTGCCTTAAGATATTTTTCAAATGCACTTGCAATTAGTTACACATTGTGGTAACAAGAATCCATATAAATTTGGAAACTATAGATTCTAGTAACTAATCATATAGTTACAGTTAAATAATGTGCTAATTAAAAGTAAAACGGGAGGTATCTCAGCCTAATGTGTAGGTAGGGGATTAAATCCCGTTTTGATCACTACTGGGTATTATGTCCATTACACGATGGACAGGAATATTCATATGTCCTATACGAGGAAACAAACAAAGGTGACACAAATACCTGATGGGCAGAGCGCTGAGTCAGCTATAAATATGTGTTAATTCCGGTTTGCCCCGCTTCCGCAAGACGCACTTGAGCGGCTTCTGTGTCCTGCGTGAAATTTGATTAGCACTTATTTGTACTACGTTTTAAATTATGGCGTCTACTAGGCGCAGTGCGCGGTGACTTGTACAATGTATATAGTTCTTACTTTGTAAAGATGCAACGCAATGCAAGGTCGGAGGTCGCGACTTGATCAATTGGGTACGGTAGGTACTTATGACAAGACAAGCGAACGTTACTAAACGTTACCATTGGAACAGTTGGGTTATAGTAGAAGGTTTGAAGTAGCCTCAAGATTTTTTGGATTTATGTTTCCCTTAGTTTTCACCAACACCATTAAAAAATCTAAGGAGCTTAGGAACTTGAAGTCTTCGCGGAAGAAGATTCCGACTGAACGTATCTAATTAAATTTTGGTTCGAACTGTTGTATTAGGTACGTCCAAACGTCAATATTTATATTTATAAAAATTTGTAAGACACATTTGATTCATTTCTCTTAAAATTTCGCCCTTCGGGTTGGCTCACCCCACATTAAAATATTACAAGTATTTACCTACAAAAGCTGTAGTTGCGCATCAACGTCGGCAAACGAGGACGGCGCGGTATTCAGCCCAGCCTAATTAGACAAAATAGGGATGTTGCCACCACCAGTCATTTGACCTTCTTTTATTAACTGTCAAAACGATTCCAAACTATGAAGTTTGTATGGGAATAGCACACTATGACGTCACTAGTTTTAAAGTCAACTGAGTAACTAATTGTATAATTTTAATTTATTAAAAATCTTAAGTTTACGTATAAACGAAAACAAACCAATACATTACGTGCTAAAAAGCGTCTTCTTTTTTAAGAAAAGTGTTGTGAAATTAATTATGATATGTGTTAACATCCCTATTCTGTGCAGACGACTTGTGAATGCCCCGACTGCACCTTGCAACACGAAATGCAAGGATTCTTTAAATATTTCAGTAACAAAATCAGTAACGAACGAAAAAAATGGTAGCTAAAAAAGCAAAAACTAAGCAGGCAGTAAACACAATTGGTGCACTTTTTAAATGTATAGGTAATTTCACTTATTTGGCTAGTTAAAATATTGTCGTAAAATGTTGGTATAGTAGAAAAATATCCATCCAGTCATGCTTGAAAGTATCTACACCATGCAGAAGACCATAATGAAGAAGCACTTCGTAAATGTTGTGCTTTGTTTCTGCTGGTGAGTAAGGTCGCCAGAGCTCAGTTGCAGCAACGATTGTACGGGTGTTGATGTCCATGGGCAGCAGTGATCTCTTACCATCAGGTGACCATATTTTTCATTATGCCTCCCGATCACAAAAAAAAAACAAACAAACTTCAATAAAATAGTAACGTACCTAAGCGAGTCCAATAGCCACTTGACGCGGTTGTCTGCAGAGATCCAGATACAACACGAAGAAAGTCCGGCCCTCATTAAAATAATCTTGACATGTTGAAAAGGTCGCTCATTCGTTAAATTGGCTATGTCGAACTTAGGCAGCCGTACAAATAGACTTAATTTCACCGGTCTGTAACCGCAGGAGTTAATTTAATCAACGGTCTTTTAGGTATACTTACAGCGTATTTACTTTTCACCAATCAATTCTATCGAATATCGAAATATCGAATTCAATCTCTCAAAGATTACATAATTTCATTTCACTACCACTATCACTAGAATCACTTATAACTATCACTAAATCTGATAACATGTCTAAAATAAGCATTTGAATGGAATTTACAAATGTTTTTACCCTTCGGTTGGCGCGCACTTCATTAAACAAAATGTAAAATAAACGGTTTAATTATAATCTTATTATTTTGTGGGTTGAATTCACACATGAACCGGTTAATTTTCAAAACAATTAGGGAAACCCAATATGCCCCTATTTCAAAATATTTTCATCACTGCTTGGTGACAATTTTTTTCGTATTTAGAGCAGGATATCTCTGAATATGACGGTGTTGAGATTTAAGTTGGGGGTAGAATTGTAATATTTTAAATGACAAGTGACTCATCTGAGTTATTCCGGAGTAGCCGAAGCTTAGGGTTATCCTTAATTATGTAGTTTTAGTAATAATTTTTTACCCTGATTGTATCCGTTTAAAATAATTTTATTTCATGAGTAACAATAAACGTGCGTAAACCTAAGATAACATTATATCCAATAAATAACCAACCTGTACTTAACTGTTCCAGTCTGGGTCTTCTCTAAATGTCTACTGTCAAACGTCTGGTGCATGAGTGACTTTGAGCGACGTGATTTCCGATGCAACTTGGGTTGCAACACTCGCGTGATTCAACTAACATTACATTTGGCAGGCTTGGCTTTGTGTAAGCATAGAAACACACACTGCCGAAAAAGGAATCGACCGATTGACGGCGAGATTGCGCCTAAAATGTTGATTATAAACCATACCAAAATTAAGTGGCGTTATTTTGTATAGAAACTGCATTATTCAGCCCGCCGTATTCTACTAGTACACTTAGTGAATTTTTGCATTTATACTAATTTTGGTCTAGGAGTAAGGGAATTACTATTTTCCTTAGTTCCGTCGTTCCTTCCGTTGGTAAGACTAATTAAAACATACATACTTCAAAAAATTAAAAACAAAGCCTTTGTAGACGTTCAAATATTTTTGTAATTAAGTCTTATATTGTTTAAGGTACCTATTTAATTATTGCGGGAAAGACAATAGGATAAAAATAGGTAAATGTAACGAGGAGTTTGCAACTCGCTAAACACACGATACGCATAATCTTAAATTCAGCTCCACAATCGATTCACCTCGATTATCTGCCGATACCGAACAGAACTGCTAATAAAGTTATCCCGGGAATCTGAGCCGCGAATAGCACACAATACCGTTGGGTAATAAGGGATAATTAGCGCACGTGGCCGGTCAAGTAAACAGCGCGCGCGCACGTACTGGTGTGAGCAGAAGCGTTAGAGATTTTATTACCAACAAAATGTATTGTTGTTAATTTAACAATGTAAATGTATTGTTAAAACCACAAAACAATTATAAGCCCACCGTTTTCCACTTTTCTCGGTCTAAGGCAAATTCAGGCCAGTCTTCCTAGGCCTTACCCGTCACCTTTTTAAGTTAGGAAGCCACACCGTGCACGCCTACAAAACATTTAAGGTCGGTTAAACGTCTCCTTGATACCATTCTGACCCGTGGACTACCACAGGTGTTCCAAGGTTAACTTTTTTCTTTAAAAAAAAGAGTTAACTTTCCGCTGTCGCAATTACACACATTTTACTTGTATTTACCGGACAGGTGAACTGCGGGTACACTATGTATTTTGAATCACAGAACACCTCGGTGATTCTCGGGTACAAAAAGTAAACCGTGGAACATCTGGGTGAAAAACAAAAACCAAACCACAACCAAATGTATATTTATCACTACGGTAAGTAACCAAATAACAAAGAAAAAATAAGGATTTAAGAAGGTTCAAGTTCTTAAATCCTGCTTAAATAATTTTGAGTAAAAACTTATAAAATCGACGTATTATGCTCCTAACAGTCTTTAAATATAATTTGTTAATGACTGTACTTCGCGAAAAAAATATAAAACGGCAATCAATCAAAAGAAATGGATTAAGAGGGCAGAGGATGTTTTACCTAAATAATTTACAAAAGCCGATTTTATTTACAACTTAGGTATTTATGATTGACCTTAAAATACCGGGGGCGTCGTTCATTCACTAAACTGATTAGTTTTCGTCATTTGGGAGAACAAAGTTGCTTTCGACAAACTACTGGGTCGAATGTTTGTTTCAACGATGCGTCGCGTAAGAATTTATTGATCATGTGAAATAGTTAAATGTAAGATTTTTGCATAAGTCAAGCAGTAAGTAGTATACATAATATACTACATAATTAATATCGCGTTTAGTCCCGTTTAGTTAAATGTACCTTGTACACTTTATATTATTATAAAAAAATATTAATTGCGATACCTATTAATTTTCATAAGAACAACGCTTTGACGGTGTAGTGGTTTAAGTACCGGGCCATGGTCTCTAGGCTCTGGGTTCGATTCCCGGGTCGGGCATTGTTTTGATTTTGCCAAACACAGCCTGGGTTTGTGGTCGCCAACCCGCATTTGGCAAGCGTGTTGATTAATCCAAAACGCATCTTTGTAACTAACGAAAACATGATTTTAAATCATTTAGGCCTTTGCCCTGCAGTGGGACATTAATAGGCTGATACTTTACTTGGCTAAATATAAATAAAACGCAACGATTCCATGTGTCGCAATTCGCCAATTCTTAGAAAGATATTTTACCTTACAGACATTGATTCCTTTACAATGAGCGATTTATAGCATTAGGTTACCGAACTCGAGATCAAACAGAACCATCTAGTGTTAATTATTTATACAAGTGTTTTTCGGTTCATTTGTGTATTTATTTAGTAGTATCGAGAGCTTTTATAGTGAATTAAATCGCACGTGTGAATGTTATAGTTATTACCCGATAAAGATGAAGGCCATGTCTAACCTTAATACAACGCCCCGTTCGCTAGATGTCACTATTCTGAGTTTCGTTTTTCCGGATCTATAGAAATGAAAACTATACTATCTTGTAGTTTTCGGCATGTGCCAATTTAGACTTGTTTATTTACATAATTATATTTTTCAACGTATATTTCTAGAATACTCGTAGTTTACTATTTTTGACACAGTACTCTTAAAAGTATTGGATATTTGATAAAAAATGATTATGATGTGAAATGAACACTACACTACGCTAGGATTCAGTAATAATAAAATTTCATTAACTGAATTTGTAGAATAATGAATAATGAATGAATTATTTCATAATAAGGCACTTTATTTTTCCAAGAATCCTGTAATAATCATAAACATATTTTCGGCACCATTTCATTGCTAATGTACGTGTATTTAGTGACGTGGTATTTCATTTCTTCGCCCATTGTCGTCATTTCTGCTACTTCCTCCACTGAAGGTTCTGAAAAATACATTAATTTTGTTGATGAAAAACTGAAGACAAGGACCAGATATAAATCATATTTGTTGCAAAAACTAAGACCCACGACTAAAGGCTTTTCAATATTTTTTTGCCTTAGAAAATTCCATAGAACATTTCAGTATTATTTTGGATGTTATTTTGTACAACGAACTAGTTAATAAGTAAACACTCACTATTGTGAGTGTTTACTTATTAACTAGTGTTTTAATAGCACTACCTATGCATTTACAGAGTGGAATTTCGAAATGGGTTTTTAAGTGCAAGCACGTTAATCGTTGTAGTTAAGATGGTTGCCTAACAACGTTTTCTTGTAACTGTAATTTTAATGTGCCTGCCCTTTAAAACTCATTCCAAAATTCCACCCTGCATACTATATTATGTACATGCAATAAAAATTACTGATCAGACGACAGTTACTATGCAGGTATGCAGGTATCATCAAACATAATTTAAATAAACCGCTTACCTAAATTCTGCCAAACAGAAGGCGGGAACACTGGTTGTTGAGAAAACACATAGACTATTTTTGAATCCCGTTTAATGCCAATGTTAGCCGCACTTTGTTTCTTTGTCATTTCTGCTCTGTACCAAAACGCTGTTTTTCTAGAAAAATAAATATTCATTCAGTTTGCTAATATTTAATTTATAATATTATTAACTCAACACAATAACGCAGTCAAATGCGCTTCAGTTACAAAGGTAATAATAATAACGTTAACATTAATAAGCATTAAAAAACTATTATATTAACCTTTTTATGAAGCAGTGTTCCTCTACTTATATTGCGCATGTGTTTATCTATCTAGAAAATAAAACCACAACAAAATACTATGCATAGTTTTAAATACTCATTATGGTTAATCTGGGCACGAAATGCTGTGCCTAATGAGTGCCCATAAAGTTGTAAAGTTTTGGGAATATTTTCACCACTTGTTTGGTGAGTAAGGTCGCCAGAGCTCAGTTGGGGAAGGTATGGGGTCTTAAAGGTCGGCAACACATTTGCTATGACTCTGGTGTCGCGGATGTCCATGGGCGGCGGTGATTGCTTACCATCAGGCGACCCGCCAGCTCGTTTGCCACCTCTGCCGTAAAAAAATACTATTGAATAAATGGAATAGTTTTGATTTCATACTCACTTCATATGATCCTGCACGACATTGTTTGGTATGGGCATCGTGAACTTCTGCACCGGGTCACTCATCAACTGGCCTACTGTCCGGATGGGGGACTTTTCTGACACGTAGTGTTCTAGTAGTTTGGACGCCATTGGCTTCAAGTTAGCTGTGAACATAATAATAAAAACCTTGTAGCTAAAAACAGGAACTAAAAATGTATGTATTGGATATCTATCTTTTTTCGCCTGGATGGTCTAGTGGTTTAAGTACCGGGCCGTGATTTCGAAGTACAGTTCGATTCCTGGGTCGGGCAAATATTGTGAAGATTTTTTTGAACCCAGCCCAGGTATGTGATAACCAACTCGCTTTTCGCAAGCGTGGAGATTAAGCCAAAATCCATCTTTGGGAAACGTGATTTTAAATGCTGGACATGGACCTGCAGTGGGACTTGAATAGGCTCATACTTTACTTTGTACAAAAAATATATTCTTATAGTTTTTTAATATAGGCGCGACTTACCGAAATTAGCTCGCAAACTTGTTTCAGCTCTGTACAAGTGTTCCAGGCAAACTTGAACTTGTGCAAACTTCATCAGGAGATTCTTCCAAGGGCTGATGTCAATTTCATCGGCGATCAATGGCACCTGGAAAAAGAATTATTAAAAAACTAGCTGCTGCCCGCGGCTTCGCACGCGTGGACTACAATCACAGCGGGATAAAAATTAGAGTACTTAAGTTATATTTGCCGCGACAGTTTGTTTGGTTGATTCACACGGGAGAAAGCCACATTTTAAAATCATTCCACCCACAAATGAAAATGAAGCATAATCAATTCTGGGTGAGTATGTAAACCCACTTTTTTCTTTTTCTGTCCAGGGGTATTGTTCGTCAGAATCAAGGTCAAACTCTTCAGATGAAACCGACCTTCTGTTGAGTAAGTGTCGAAGTCGATCGGACTCCAAGCGTGCTTGACGTTGTTCTTCTGATTCATGCTGTCTTATTTCATGTATTCTCTCTATTTCTCTTAGTAACGAATCCTCACGATCCTGGCGCATAAGCTCATAGTTTTCCCTGGCCAATTCTAATCGTTGCTGGTGTTGATCATCCCTTTCTAAAGCACTAATAATATTTTGACGATATCGAGCGTTACTTAAGCGTTCCTCACGTTGGGTAAAAGTTTGTGAGGCATAAGATAATGTATGGCGCTCGCGATCAGCTGTTAGACGTACCTCTCGTTCTTGACTCGTTTCTGAGACTCGCGACAACGCATGACGTTCACGATCGGCTGTTAGTCATTGCTCTCTTTCTACGTTGGTTTCCAGCGACCGAGAAGCAGACGTGCGGGTGCGTTGTGAGCTTAAGCGGGACTCTCTTTCCTTAAACGTCTCTGAGACTCGCGACAACGTATGACGTTCACGATCGGCTGTTAGTCGTAGCTCTCTTTCTATACTGGTTTCCTGCGACCGAAAAGCAGACGTGCGTGTGCGTTGTGAGCTTAAGCGGGACTCTCTTTGAATAAACGTCTCTGAGACTCTAGATAAAGAATGGCGTTGCCGATCAGCTGTTAGTCGGGCTTCACGCTGAGAAGGATTTTCCATAGCGCGAGCAGCAGCCTGGCGGCGTCGAGTCGCAGTAAGTCTTGCCTCATGATCATCGTTACTTTCTTGGGATCTAAACAACCTAGATCTTTTAGCTTCTCTTGAGTACTGAGAAAGATTTGACCTTTTTCTAGGCATTGTCAAGAAACAAACCGTGAAAGTATTCGCCGATAGAAATATATATTTTTTGAAAATGCACTTTGTGGTTATTTACGAAATAATCGGAATTATCACAGAATGAATTTCAAATATAAACAGATAGGTAACGTATACTCTGTCCATTTTATTAGGCGTCTTTTGACAGATTGACGTTTGACACAATTGGTGATGTCCTAAAGTATCTAAAATGTGGTCATTCCGATTATTGATAAACTCGAGTTACGATTTAATAATCCCTAAACGTAGAAAGAAACCCACTAAGGCGAAAAAACGCAACCGAAAGTCGGCGTGAATGCATTTTCTATACGATGTAACGCGACGTAAATTCGGCACGGCAACCTTATTTACACTTATGAAGAAGTTTAGATTCATAGCATTTATTTCTACCGATTATTCGAAATCTGTGGCACAATCGTAGTAATCGTTATGTGTTGCGCATCACTGAGTGGACGGAATCGTTCATGAAGTACAATATTATTTTTTCGAAACACGTTAAGAAAACTATATGTTTTTTTATAGGCATGGGCTGTCAAAAGTCGTCTTCTAGAGTGGACAGAGCAAACAGAGAAACAATGCTTTTCGACGCTAGACAGCGCTGCATGTTAAACTTTTTTTCTCGACGCTAGATGACGCCATGGACTCTTCCGTGATTTTGTGATTTTCAACAATGGTTTTTTATCCATCCATGGACTCTTCCGTGATTTTGTGATTTTCAACAATGGTTTTTTATCCATCCCACGGGAACCCTTTAATATTCCGAAATAAAAATTATCTAAGATGTTGACCAGGGATATTAGGTATTACCATGCAAAATTTCATTCAAATCCGTTCAGCCGTTTCGAAGATTAGCCCGTGCAAACAGACAAACAGACAAACAGACAGAGAAATAAGAAATTCAAAAAAATTTTTTTTTTGTATTTTCCTTTTATTTACATCACCCTGACTTCGTTTTAAGCATTTTTTTCATTTGTACAGACATTCGACCTCTACGATTTTATTATATGTATAGGGTATCCTTCCTCTCTGCCACCAGCCCGTGCTTCTTGAGCGAGGCGAAGTCGTCGACGGTGAGGTCGCCCGCGTCGTCGCCGGCGAGGTCGTCGCAGTCCAGGCGGATGGAGTGCTCGCCGCCCATCATGTCCTGGATAGTCTGGTGGATCTGCTTAGCTCACTCGCTAGTCACCCACCTCGTTGGTATCCTTCCTCTCTGCCACCAGCCCGTGCTTCTTGAGCGAGGCGAAGTCGTCGACGGTGAGGTCGCCCGCGTCGTCGCCGGCGAGGTCGTCGCAGTCCAGGCGGATGGAGTGCTCGCCGCCCATCATGTCCTGGATAGTCTGGTGGATCTGCTTAGCTCACTCGCTAGTCACCCACCTCGTTGGTATCCTTCCTCTCTGCCACCAGCCCGTGCTTCTTGAGCGAGGCGAAGTCGTCGACGGTGAGGTCGCCCGCGTCGTCGCCGGCGAGGTCGTCGCAGTCCAGGCGGATGGAGTGCTCGCCGCCCATCATGTCCTGGATAGTCTGGTGGATCTGCTTAGCTCACTCGCTAGTCACCCACCTCGTTGGTATCCTTCCTCTCTGCCACCAGCCCGTGCTTCTTGAGCGAGGCGAAGTCGTCGACGGTGAGGTCGCCCGCGTCGTCGCCGGCGAGGTCGTCGCAGTCCAGGCGGATGGAGTGCTCGCCGCCCATCATGTCCTGGATAGTCTGGTGGATCTGCTTAGCTCACTCGCTAGTCACCCACCTCGTTGGTATCCTTCCTCTCTGCCACCAGCCCGTGCTTCTTGAGCGAGGCGAAGTCGTCGACGGTGAGGTCGCCCGCGTCGTCGCCGGCGAGGTCGTCGCAGTCCAGGCGGATGGAGTGCTCGCCGCCCATCATGTCCTGGATAGTCTGGTGGATCTGCTTAGCTCACTCGCTAGTCACCCACCTCGTTGGTATCCTTCCTCTCTGCCACCAGCCCGTGCTTCTTGAGCGAGGCGAAGTCGTCGACGGTGAGGTCGCCCGCGTCGTCGCCGGCGAGGTCGTCGCAGTCCAGGCGGATGGAGTGCTCGCCGCCCATCATGTCCTGGATAGTCTGGTGGATCTGCTTAGCTCACTCGCTAGTCACCCACCTCGTTGGTATCCTTCCTCTCTGCCACCAGCCCGTGCTTCTTGAGCGAGGCGAAGTCGTCGACGGTGAGGTCGCCCGCGTCGTCGCCGGCGAGGTCGTCGCAGTCCAGGCGGATGGAGTGCTCGCCGCCCATCATGTCCTGGATAGTCTGGTGGATCTGCTTAGCTCACTCGCTAGTCACCCACCTCGTTGGTATCCTTCCTCTCTGCCACCAGCCCGTGCTTCTTGAGCGAGGCGAAGTCGTCGACGGTGAGGTCGCCCGCGTCGTCGCCGGCGAGGTCGTCGCAGTCCAGGCGGATGGAGTGCTCGCCGCCCATCATGTCCTGGATAGTCTGGTGGATCTGCTTAGCTCACTCGCTAGTCACCCACCTCGTTGGTATCCTTCCTCTCTGCCACCAGCCCGTGCTTCTTGAGCGAGGCGAAGTCGTCGACGGTGAGGTCGCCCGCGTCGTCGCCGGCGAGGTCGTCGCAGTCCAGGCGGATGGAGTGCTCGCCGCCCATCATGTCCTGGATAGTCTGGTGGATCTGCTTAGCTCACTCGCTAGTCACCCACCTCGTTGGTATCCTTCCTCTCTGCCACCAGCCCGTGCTTCTTGAGCGAGGCGAAGTCGTCGACGGTGAGGTCGCCCGCGTCGTCGCCGGCGAGGTCGTCGCAGTCCAGGCGGATGGAGTGCTCGCCGCCCATCATGTCCTGGATAGTCTGGTGGATCTGCTTAGCTCACTCGCTAGTCACCCACCTCGTTGGTATCCTTCCTCTCTGCCACCAGCCCGTGCTTCTTGAGCGAGGCGAAGTCGTCGACGGTGAGGTCGCCCGCGTCGTCGCCGGCGAGGTCGTCGCAGTCCAGGCGGATGGAGTGCTCGCCGCCCATCATGTCCTGGATAGTCTGGTGGATCTGCTTAGCTCACTCGCTAGTCACCCACCTCGTTGGTATCCTTCCTCTCTGCCACCAGCCCGTGCTTCTTGAGCGAGGCGAAGTCGTCGACGGTGAGGTCGCCCGCGTCGTCGCCGGCGAGGTCGTCGCAGTCCAGGCGGATGGAGTGCTCGCCGCCCATCATGTCCTGGATAGTCTGGTGGATCTGCTTAGCTCACTCGCTAGTCACCCACCTCGTTGGTATCCTTCCTCTCTGCCACCAGCCCGTGCTTCTTGAGCGAGGCGAAGTCGTCGACGGTGAGGTCGCCCGCGTCGTCGCCGGCGAGGTCGTCGCAGTCCAGGCGGATGGAGTGCTCGCCGCCCATCATGTCCTGGATAGTCTGGTGGATCTGCTTAGCTCACTCGCTAGTCACCCACCTCGTTGGTATCCTTCCTCTCTGCCACCAGCCCGTGCTTCTTGAGCGAGGCGAAGTCGTCGACGGTGAGGTCGCCCGCGTCGTCGCCGGCGAGGTCGTCGCAGTCCAGGCGGATGGAGTGCTCGCCGCCCATCATGTCCTGGATAGTCTGGTGGATCTGCTTAGCTCACTCGCTAGTCACCCACCTCGTTGGTATCCTTCCTCTCTGCCACCAGCCCGTGCTTCTTGAGCGAGGCGAAGTCGTCGACGGTGAGGTCGCCCGCGTCGTCGCCGGCGAGGTCGTCGCAGTCCAGGCGGATGGAGTGCTCGCCGCCCATCATGTCCTGGATAGTCTGGTGGATCTGCTTAGCTCACTCGCTAGTCACCCACCTCGTTGGTATCCTTCCTCTCTGCCACCAGCCCGTGCTTCTTGAGCGAGGCGAAGTCGTCGACGGTGAGGTCGCCCGCGTCGTCGCCGGCGAGGTCGTCGCAGTCCAGGCGGATGGAGTGCTCGCCGCCCATCATGTCCTGGATAGTCTGGTGGATCTGCTTAGCTCACTCGCTAGTCACCCACCTCGTTGGTATCCTTCCTCTCTGCCACCAGCCCGTGCTTCTTGAGCGAGGCGAAGTCGTCGACGGTGAGGTCGCCCGCGTCGTCGCCGGCGAGGTCGTCGCAGTCCAGGCGGATGGAGTGCTCGCCGCCCATCATGTCCTGGATAGTCTGGTGGATCTGCTTAGCTCACTCGCTAGTCACCCACCTCGTTGGTATCCTTCCTCTCTGCCACCAGCCCGTGCTTCTTGAGCGAGGCGAAGTCGTCGACGGTGAGGTCGCCCGCGTCGTCGCCGGCGAGGTCGTCGCAGTCCAGGCGGATGGAGTGCTCGCCGCCCATCATGTCCTGGATAGTCTGGTGGATCTGCTTAGCTCACTCGCTAGTCACCCACCTCGTTGGTATCCTTCCTCTCTGCCACCAGCCCGTGCTTCTTGAGCGAGGCGAAGTCGTCGACGGTGAGGTCGCCCGCGTCGTCGCCGGCGAGGTCGTCGCAGTCCAGGCGGATGGAGTGCTCGCCGCCCATCATGTCCTGGATAGTCTGGTGGATCTGCTTAGCTCACTCGCTAGTCACCCACCTCGTTGGTATCCTTCCTCTCTGCCACCAGCCCGTGCTTCTTGAGCGAGGCGAAGTCGTCGACGGTGAGGTCGCCCGCGTCGTCGCCGGCGAGGTCGTCGCAGTCCAGGCGGATGGAGTGCTCGCCGCCCATCATGTCCTGGATAGTCTGGTGGATCTGCTTAGCTCACTCGCTAGTCACCCACCTCGTTGGTATCCTTCCTCTCTGCCACCAGCCCGTGCTTCTTGAGCGAGGCGAAGTCGTCGACGGTGAGGTCGCCCGCGTCGTCGCCGGCGAGGTCGTCGCAGTCCAGGCGGATGGAGTGCTCGCCGCCCATCATGTCCTGGATAGTCTGGTGGATCTGCTTAGCTCACTCGCTAGTCACCCACCTCGTTGGTATCCTTCCTCTCTGCCACCAGCCCGTGCTTCTTGAGCGAGGCGAAGTCGTCGACGGTGAGGTCGCCCGCGTCGTCGCCGGCGAGGTCGTCGCAGTCCAGGCGGATGGAGTGCTCGCCGCCCATCATGTCCTGGATAGTCTGGTGGATCTGCTTAGCTCACTCGCTAGTCACCCACCTCGTTGGTATCCTTCCTCTCTGCCACCAGCCCGTGCTTCTTGAGCGAGGCGAAGTCGTCGACGGTGAGGTCGCCCGCGTCGTCGCCGGCGAGGTCGTCGCAGTCCAGGCGGATGGAGTGCTCGCCGCCCATCATGTCCTGGATAGTCTGGTGGATCTGCTTAGCTCACTCGCTAGTCACCCACCTCGTTGGTATCCTTCCTCTCTGCCACCAGCCCGTGCTTCTTGAGCGAGGCGAAGTCGTCGACGGTGAGGTCGCCCGCGTCGTCGCCGGCGAGGTCGTCGCAGTCCAGGCGGATGGAGTGCTCGCCGCCCATCATGTCCTGGATAGTCTGGTGGATCTGCTTAGCTCACTCGCTAGTCACCCACCTCGTTGGTATCCTTCCTCTCTGCCACCAGCCCGTGCTTCTTGAGCGAGGCGAAGTCGTCGACGGTGAGGTCGCCCGCGTCGTCGCCGGCGAGGTCGTCGCAGTCCAGGCGGATGGAGTGCTCGCCGCCCATCATGTCCTGGATAGTCTGGTGGATCTGCTTAGCTCACTCGCTAGTCACCCACCTCGTTGGTATCCTTCCTCTCTGCCACCAGCCCGTGCTTCTTGAGCGAGGCGAAGTCGTCGACGGTGAGGTCGCCCGCGTCGTCGCCGGCGAGGTCGTCGCAGTCCAGGCGGATGGAGTGCTCGCCGCCCGCCAGCGGGTCGAACGGGTTCAGCGTGAAGTCGCCGCCCATCGTCATGTCCTGGATTGTCTGGTTTATCTGCTCGATTGACTCGTGCGTTCTGAAGATTAATGTTGATGGTGCTTTAGTAAAATTGACGAGGATTAATCTAAAGCAGGTTTTGGTTGCAACTAGAACTTCAACTCTCTTGTTAGTGGAGGACCTTGCTGTGCTCTGTAGTTCTACTTTCAGATATTGTGGTAGATACTACTTCAGAAGCACACTCATTTTATGCATTGCACTAATGAAGCTTTCCATATTTATTAATTTTTTCTTAATCTTTGCCTGCCTTGACCACTATTTGTATCTGCTTACATCTCAATCGGTGATTAAAAAATGTTTTTTCTTTCTTTCTTAAAGTCTTACCTCGACTCGCTTATTCCATATCGCAGCAATTAAAACGAATGCTCCAACAGCCACATGACTATAGTATATTCTAACCTACGCCACCAGTGATAACGCCTGGGGCGGACTCGTGCGAAGATTCTAAAGCACTTTACCAGATTGCAGGTGCTGCAGTTGCTCTAATGAGAGGGAAATAATCAAGTATGATTTGAAGTATTGTCAGCTTCAACGTTTAACCTACCTCGACTCACTATTCCATATTCCAGCAATGTAAAACGAGTGCTCCAACAGCGACATGACTCTGGTGTACTCCCACGTGGTCTTCTCTGCTCCCACTTGTGCTACCAGTGATAACGCCTGAGGCGGACTGGTGCGGAGATTCTTGAGCACTTTACCGGCTTGCAAGCGCCCTCATGTGGGTAAAGTACTCAAGTTCGTTAAGTACACGTCAGCTTCAATGTTAACCTACCTCGACTCACTATACCGTACCCCTGCAATGTAGAATGTGTGCTCCAAGAGCGACATGACTCTAGTGTACTCCCACGTTGTCATCTCAGCTCCAACTAATGCCTGAGATGCACTGGTGCGGAGATTCTTGAGCACTTTACCAACTTGTGAGTGCACTCAACGAGGTGGGTGACTCACAAGCAGTAGCGGTTTTAGGGTAGGGCAACTGCCCGGGGCGACAGCGGCGCCCCCGACTTATCCTTATAGGCACCGTGCGTAGCGATGACTCTGCCATCTCGGAACTCATATTCAAAACTTTTACTCTAAATGTCGGTAATTCTACTGTCAAACCATGGAAAAACACGGTGCCTTATTCTGCTATCTAGTGACTCATATTCGAAACTTTTACGCTAAATGTCAAATTTTACTGTCAAACCACAGAATAATAAAATCGGGTATGTGGGTAAAATATTCAAATGCCTACGTGAAATACCTACTCGGCAGATTCAACGTTTAACCTACCTCGACTCACTATTCCATATCCCGACAATGTAGAACGAGTGCTCCAACAGTGACATGACTCTGGTGTACTCCCACGTGGTCTTCTCAGCTGCAACTAATGCCTGAGGCAGACTGGTGCGGAGATTCTTAAGCACTTTACCAGCTTGCGATACTCTCATGTGGGTAAAGTACACAAGTACTTGTCAGATTTATCTTTTAGCCTACCTGGACTCACTATTCCATATCCCAGCAATGTAGAACGAGTGCTCCAAGAGCGACATGACTCTGGTGTACTCCCACGTGGTCTTCTCTGCTCCCACTTGTGCTACCAGTGATAACGCCTGAGGTGGACTCGTGCGGAGATTCTTGAGCGATTAACCAGCTAACGAGTGCCATTATGCGGGTAAGTATATGAAGTATTCGTCAGGTTAAACATTTTACCTACCTCGACTCACTGTTCCATACCCCAGCGATGTAGAACGAGTGCTCCAAGAGCGACATGACTCTGGTGTACTCCCACGTGGTCTTCTCTGCTCCGACTTGGGCTACCAGTGATAACGCCTGAGGCGGACTGGTGCGAGGACTTTACCTTACCAGCTTACGAGTGTCTTCATGTGGGTAAAGTACTTTAGTTCATACTCGTCAGATTCAACGTTTAACCTACCTCGACTCACTATTCCATATCCCAGCAATGTAGAACGAGTGCTCCAACAGCGACATGACTCTGGTGTACTCCCACGTGGTCTTCTCAGCTCCCACTTGTGCTACCAGTGATAAAGCCTGTGGTGGACTCGTGCGGAGATTCTTGAGCACTTTACCAGCTTGTGAGTGCCCTCATGCGAGGGAAGTACTCAAGTACTTCAAGTAGTCGTCAGATTCAACGTTTAACCTACCTCGACTCACTATTCCATATCCCTGCAATGTAGAACGAGTGCTCCAACAGCGACATGACTCTGGTGTACTCCCACGTTGTCTTCTCAGCTCCAACTTGTGCCACCAGTGATAACGCCTGAGGCGGACTGGTGCGGAGATTCTTGAGCACTTTACCAGCTTGCGAGAGCCCTCATATGGGTAGAGTACTCAAGTACGTAAAGTACTCATCCGATTCAACGTTTAACCTACTTCGACCAACTGTTTTATATCCCGACAATGTAGTACGAGTGCTCCAACAGTGACATTACTCTAGTATACTCCCAGGTGGTCTTCTCTGCTCCAACTAATGCCTGAGGCGGACTGGTGCGAAGATTCTTGAGCACTTTATCAGCTAGCAAGTGCGATTATGCGGGTAAAATATTCAAATGCCTACGTGAAATACCTACTTGTCAGATCCAACGTTTAACCTACCTCGACTCACTGTTCCATATCCCAGCAATGTAGAACGAGTGCTCCAACAGCGACATGACTCTGGTGTACTCCCACGTGGTCTTCTCCGCTCCAACTTGTGCTACCAGTGATAACGCCTGAGGCGGACTGGTGCGGAGATTCTTGAGCACTTTACCAGCTTGCGAGTGCCCTCGAGAGAGTTTTAAGACGAGTTTCGATAGGTAGGTCTTATTGTTGGCGTCGATCTGGAATCATAATTTTATTTTATTTATTTGTTTTAGGAAGACCAAGATTTACAAAAACTTGTCTATGGTAACAAAATGGTAATTGCACAAATCACTTATAGGTCCTCACAAATAGATTATTACGTTGCTTTTGATGAAGTAATAATCTTGGGTAAGTTAATGGTTGCTTTTTGTGCGACTATGAAATTAGGTAGACGTTGCTTATATTTAATTTCTCTAGCTTGCCTATGACTATTTATGAAAAAATCGATGCGGAAACAAAGGGATTGAGAGGATATTTATGATAATAAAAATCTACTTACAAAAGGTCGTATTCTTCCAGATGATATGAATTTAAGTGCCTGAATTAACAATGTTACTAATTCCTCTGCAGTTTCACAATCTGAAAAAAGCAAATATGACTTTGAAACAATGCCTAAAATCAGCTTGGCAACTGCATTGAACCAGTTTTAACTTCCAACATATTATTGCATTAACATTTTCATTTCTTACTTTTCTTAAATATATTAAGGTCTAAAGTTAACATCGGTTTCTTAGGATTGTGCAATGTGACACTATTCTTATCAATAATAATATTTTTAATATCATTTTTGTGGACAGGTTTGGAAACCCTGTCTAGTTATTAGCCCTTTATCTAGTGTCTATTTTAGAACTTGGACTCCATCCATTCATGTAAGAACTTTTTGACTGCGTAGCATAATAAGCTTAAGCGTAATTGATGAACAAGTCGAAAATGTTTCAAAATTACCTCTCAACACATCCCAGAGTTTATACGTAAAGTCATTGCTCGATCCCGATGCATTCATAGCAGACAAGCACTGTTTGAGTGACGTCGTGTCCTCTGTAACACAAATGCAACCCCCAGCGGGGCACTCCGCTGTGTAAGCGTACATCTCTGTCTGGTTCAACAAATCCGATAACCGCTTTGCTGTGTTTGGACGTTTCATGCCTGGTGTGTAGTGCCTGGAATTTGATGGAAGATAAATAATGTTATTTCTTAATCTGTCCGTGGAGGGTGGAATTTGTGTGATCGTCCAAGCAAAGTTTGACATATTCTGATTGTTGAAATCACTAATCCTAATTAATTTGGAGAGGAATGTTTGAGTCTTTATTTTAACTGACTTATGGTGCCAGGAAAGTATATTTAGACATGTTGGTCACATTAAGTACAAAACAAATAGAACCTTGTATCAGAAAAAAAACATATTTCCATCTACACTAATATTATAAAGAGGAAAGATTTGTATTTTTGTATGTAATGAATAAACTCAAAAACTACTGGACCGGTTTGAATAATTCTTTCACTGTTGGCTAGCCACACTATCCCCGGTGAACATAGGATACTTTTGATCCTGGAAATGGAGGGGGAGGGGGGGGTATATTTGAAGAAAGAAATTACGCGCGGGTGAAACCGCAGGCGCAACTTAAGTAATATTAGTTTGAAAAAAAAGGCTAACTTACCCAATAATTGCAGTTTCTAAATTGACGGAGCTTTGTCCTGCTGCGGTCATGTCAACCAGCATTTGATTCATATTGTGCAGTGAACAAACTGACTTCCATATTGCATTACAGGGGCTTGCTAAATGTCCAACAATCACTTCTTGTTCCTGGAAAATATAATGAATGTAGGTTTGAATCCCTAATTAATTTTAAAAATACTTTTGCAGGTAGTAATAATTTCATCTTAAGTGCAAAAGTGAATTGGATGATGTAAATTTTTTAGATAACTATGTCGATATTAGCTTTTAGTAAGTAATTAAATAAAATTACTTTCACCAAGAGGTGTTTTTACTTCAGAATAAAGATATTCAGAATTAAAAACAAATGAATAAAAATGTTATTTGGGCATTAGTATTCATTGTAAAAATTAAACCTAATTGTAAAGGTATTTTTCAATGAGTTATAAAATGTAAGAATAATTAACAGATGGTAAACACTTACAAAATGGACTTTACAGCTAATGAAAGGAGTCTGCAGTGTTTTCCCAGTCCACAGACAGCTAAGCTCAGTGACTCCATTGTGAGGGGCATTCAACAGTTCATCTGTACTGTGTGACCCATATGATATGCCGGAGAGAAGGTATTTGCAATCCACTGAAACATTTATCTGAAAATTGAAGTTAATTTTTATCTTAGTGTGATGTAAAATCAAATTATATTTGTAAGCGGCTCAGTTAAGACACTAAATTTCTCTTATTTACATTTACTCCCTGGATATAATCCATAATCTAATTTGGTGGTCCCTGTAAAGTCATAATATTATCATAATGGTCCTTCTTGCCTTAAAAGTTAAGAACCACTGCCCTAGAGTTTTAAGCAACTAGAGACTTAAGACAGAGCCGTCTATCACCTATTAGGGGCCCTGGACAAATGGACTATTAAACCTCTTGTTTGTTAAACGTAGGGCCCCTAGAGCCTGGTCTGGGGCCCCGATAGACTGGGGGCCCTGGGCATTGGCCAATTATTACCAGTGGGAAAGACGGGTCTGACTAAAGGACATTCTGCAGGATGTTGTGGTCCCTTGTATAACAAAATTCGCCAGTCACCAAGAGTGATGACTATGTACATAGTCTAGCAGAGGATTATAACAGACTGATGATGGGGTTGTCTTGTGCGACAGAGCGATATCTTGGGTGACAGAGTGGAAAACGTCCAGTCGGTCGCCCCAGAAGGACATGGTGGAGGCTGACCTGCATGAGCTCGAGGTTGAGGACTGGTTGGAGATGGCGCAAGAGAGAGACTGGTGGAAGTCTCTCGTTTCGGAGGCCAAGACACACTTTGGGTCGTTGAGCCATAATAGTTAGTTAGTTAGATGATGGGGTTGTGTTGTTTTAATGGGAAAAACATCATTAAACATACCATATCAGCTGATATCATTTCTTGTGTAGCATATTCATCTACCATACTGCTTAAATCTATTTCTTCCAAGGGGAATGCTCCCACGTAGTTAACAATGCCTCTAGCAAAGTGGTGAGAGTCTGATTGGACTGTTAGAAGCAATGGATGGCCTTCAGAGGATGGATTTGTTAGGATCCACATAGGCGTAGCTTCTTCTTTGGCAACCAATGTCAGATTTTTATTGTAAAAATTGGCTATTTCCCTAGAAAATAAATTGGTTAATTTTTATTTTTATTACTTATTTGAATACAAAAGCAGCAGCAGATTGATAGGTTCTAGAATAACAAAAGATGAATATAGTTTACATGCTTTCTTATAAAATATAATAAACAATAGACCAGGCTAAACTGCATCACACCCATGAATAAAATTGGTTTTCTAAATCTATGTCTAATATTCTATTAATTAATTTAGAAAAATTAGATATTCTATATCTAATTTTACTAAATTAAAATAACCACATCAAACTTCTGTGTCTTCAAAGAATCTTAATAAAATACCTTGCTTGAAAAATCACTAGGTACATAGTATAAAACAAAGTCTTATACTATGTACTTGCTTCTGTGTATCCCTATGTATGCTTTAATACTACACAAGAAACATTAATGAGATTTTTTAGACAGAATGATTCAAGAGGACGATTTATGTGTTAGTAGAGAAATACTGATAACATTTTAGTCGCACCAGCCAGCCTTGGCATGGCCTTAGTGATGAATAAACTGACAATTTGATTCCATTTAACCCATTTTCCAAATCTATTTACCTGGCTTTCTCAACACTAAGGGGACAGTGGGGCCCTTCCTCTTTTCTCCACAACTGAGGCTCATCAGATATAAGAGTGTCATCCAGGATTGCATGTAAACTTAAGTCCAGCTTGAGAGGTGACCCAGTCAAGTCCAATTCCTCTGTAATTTGTAATTATTATGAATACCAAAACCTCAAATAGTGTGCTAGAGTACTTTATAATGCTTTAAGTAGTGTAAAGTGATAATTTTATATAGAAAGATTGAAATTAAATAGTAATGTAGATAAATATTCGTATCTATGCTGAGTAACAAAGAAACTATTTTACTGTATATTGTCATAAATTGCTATGGTAAAATTGTAAAAAATATTGAAAAAGCACTAACCTGTTTCTTTGTTATTTTTATAAGGTAAATCAGCACTGGCAGTTGTTTGTTTCTGAAAGTTCAAAATTTAATGTTATTTGAGGTTTACCATTATATTGTATTTTTTAGGAAAAAAGTTTTTTTTTTTACTTTTACATAAACAACGACCACATCTTCAATATTTCTTGTGTACATTTCCACATAACTAGGGCTTTTTTGTTTTTGAATATGGAACTTAGGGTAATTTTCTAACACTGGCTGGATGAGATTATCCATTATGCAAGAGAATTAATCGAAAAAACGCTTTTAATATTACGCAAAATAAATCCGTTGATGAAAAAGGAAATCTAAATTCAAAAATCGAACGAAGACTCAGAAATAAGTAACGTCAATGTCATTGTCAGTTAAATGTCAACGGACTGACTTTTCTTGCAGTGCATTCCACTTGATGAAATGTTGAGTCCGGTGTTCTGTCATTATCGTGTTTAACAGTATATTCGCAAAATATATTTTGTAAAATCAAATCCCTTGATTACGGGATTTTCGGAAAGGTGAACCTATTTACAATGGTGAATTAAGAAAAAAAAGTAGATCTTCAGGAGTAAATCATTATTTGAGCTTTTCATCAACATGCATCCGAGTTTCCGTTCACTGACTGCAGTGATCGGATATAGCAGTGAACTGTTAATAACTATTCAATTATTTTAAAATTAATAAATAACAAAAACTTTTATATCTAGATTTCTAGTCACGTTATTGTATTTATTTACTCGTTAATTAAATCGGGTAGAGTATCTACTAAGTATCTTACAGTATCTTATTAGACCAAAAGGTTTCTGAGGCCGGGAAACGTTAATATTGAATATTGATTGGATGGACTGGATTGGGACATGGAACTTCCCATATTATCCAATGATTCCATACTAGTATTGTATCTAATAAAAATGAATTGCTGTTCGTTAGTCTCGCTTAAACTCGAGAACGGCTGAACGGATTTATCTTATCTTGGTCTTGACTTATTCGTGGCGGTCTAGGGAAGGTTTAAAAGGTGTAAATACATTCTAAAGGGACGGGACGGGACGCGGACGAAGTCGTGGGCGGAAGGCTAGTAAACAATAAAAAAACATATTTCAACTTTCTGAAGAGCCAACACGTGAAGTTTATCCCTTGTTGTCGTCATTTGTAATAAAACCACTTGAGACTTCAAACGATTCTTTGTTAAGCCCTCGATTAAAACTCTGTAATATGATTACTAATCCACTGTTTAATTACTCGTTCAAAACATTTCGCCACAAAGTGGGGGCGTAGGCATGTGTACTAATTACCTTACCTATACAAAGATCGTTGAGTGGGCTTTGAAATATTTATCAAAGCGTAACTATCAGATGATAGTAACTGTAGCCTTTTAGCGATGCGTTTGTAACGGATAAAAAACGTTAGTAGATATGTACTACATATTTAGCAACTTTTAGCAATTCGCGCGAAGTGTTTTTGGCCGAGCCGAAGCACATTTTAGAAAGAGACATCTATCTTAGGGTACTAGAACCTTCTTCCAAGATTCTGATAGTACAGTGTTTTGTCAGAAGATGGCGCTTGTTGTAAATAAGTAAAGGAGAAGGATTCCTTTAGCGTAGCCAAGCGTTTATACCGTTTCTGTGCGGGGCCTGCTTTGACCATGATCCAGGATTTGGCGAGTCTGGTTATTACAGTGAAGCGACTGCCATCAGACCT
Organism: Nomophila noctuella; assembly: GCA_958496325.1. Classification (NCBI taxonomy): domain Eukaryota; kingdom Metazoa; phylum Arthropoda; class Insecta; order Lepidoptera; family Crambidae; genus Nomophila; species Nomophila noctuella. The sequence continues at coordinate 6,718,554 of OY292491.1, read as the reverse complement.
TCGTAACTCGTAGAGGGGAACCAGACAGATTTCCTATGCAGATTTCCGAGCTAATGGCACAAATCCACACATAGATTTCGAAAAATCCAGAGGCGTGGACCCGGATTCGAACCACGGCCCTCATGTATGTCAGGCGCGGTCCGTACCACTAGGCCACCATCGCTCGCAAATAAGTAAAGGAATATGGATTTAAAAAATATATTGTGGATCGTGTAATTTACACTGCAGCTTACGTTTTTAAAAGGCTGGCTACGTTGCAAACAGGGTTAACCTGTAACTTGAGTATATATTTTTTAAGGGCTTGTAAGACGATACTTTTGATCAAAGAGAGGGACATTTCTCTGATCTATGATACCTACCTGAATAATAATTTTGAAAAAAATAAACAAAAGGTCTGTATAAAGAGGAACATGATGGTTACATGTTCCTCTTTATACAGACCTTTTGTTATTTAGCACAAAGTTTAGGTTTTTTTGTTGATTTAACTAAACCCTAATAAGATTGGTACATACCGATTTTATTTATATTTTAAATTTAAAATCTAATAGCTGATTAGCATTGGGTACCTATTACAAAGTTGTGAGTGATGATGAAAGTGACGTCATCTAAACTGCAGTAAATAATAATGACCTTTAAGACTCCCAAGTTTTATTCTATATCATTATATTCTTATTTACTATTGTCGAATACATGCGCTAAATTGAAGTTTTACGTTTCATCACTCCGCTTGCTAGTTATAGCTAGAACATCACGGAACTCTGTACGGAAATGTATGTAGGTATGTACTTCCAGGCTGGTAGCGGAAAATTTGTTTTCATCGTTGCTCAAATAAACTACAAAAAATTGGCCAAGTGCGAGTCGGACTCCCGCACTGAGGGTTCCGTACTAATTCTATTTTTGACGTATAAAAAAAACTACTGCATAGATTTCGTTCGAACTTATTTTCGTTGGTAGTTTTTATGGTAATGTACATTATATATTTATTTAAATTTTATCATCCTCATATTTTAGAAGTTAGAGGGGGGGACACACTTTTTTCCACTTTGGAAGGGTCTGTCACGCAAAGTATTCACTTTAGAAAAAAGTGATATTACAAACCTTAATATATTTTTTAAAGACCTATCCATAGATACCCCACACGTATATGTTCAATGAAAAAAAATATTTCGAGTTTCAGTTCTGACTATGGGGACCCCCCACTTTTTTTATTTTTTTTTCTATTTTCGTGTGAAAACCTTGTTGCGGTTCACAGAATACATCTACTCACCAAGTTTCAATAGTATAGTACTTATAGTTTCGGAAAAAAGTGGCTGTGACAGACTGGCGGACAGACAGACAGACAGACAGACAGACAGACAGACAGACATGACGAATCTATAAGGGTTCCGTATTTTGCTAATAATTTGTGTATTGTGTTTGTGATTTTGGATAACTTAAGTTAAAAAAAAATGGCGGAATATCATCTGGGTTTACATCCAAAATTGAGTCAAATAAATGTTAATATTATGAAAGCAATAATCTCTCAACCGTTCGATTGTAGTTTACGAATCATTAGAGGCCAATTTCTTAACAGTATTTTTTAGAGGCGAGAATTTATTTGGAAATTTGCTTGAATATTTAATATTAATTTCTTTGTTAAGGTTCGATTATTGCTTGGTGAACCTATCGCTACATTCAAAGTACGTATTCTAATGGACATGTTACGAGTAAATTCAAGTATTTTTGATGTTATACTTATTCTTATTAGAATCGTTTAAGATATTATTATTTTAAACTACTTACTGTCAATGAACATTATTTTTTGATCAAGTAGCCGGGTAAGTTTATTGTGGTGCTAATAGGCGAGTTGCGAAATATGGGATGTTGGTTTTCCCGGAAAGCGCAATTTAAAACCGATATCAAACAAAACCTGAGTTTTCGTATTAATTAAGGCTGTCTATAAACTTTAAATATAAAAGCATCATAGAATGAATGACGGATCTGGAGAGTATTGTACTTTAATCTTCTCTCATTTTCTCGAAATATTTAATCAGTTAATGAGGTGAAAATTTTGCGCAACAAAGAAAAGACATGTGAAGTAGCCAATTGCTTTTTATTTGACCAGAACCTCAAAGGTATTGAAAGCTCTTAGCTGATTAAAATAGATACACTCCCACTTTATGATACTTACATTAGGTTCATCTTATTTGCTTACCTCTTAGAAGAAATCCAACTTCACGGCACCCGAGGGTAACTGTTAGACCAATGATTTGAAATTGCTGCGTGTGAAACATAATGGTTATTTTGCTACTCGTTTCAAGTAATGCCAGTGGGAGTTAAATAAATGGAGAAACTGGGAAATGTCTTAGGGTTACGTCCAGTGCATGTTATGTTAGTCATATGCAATATGACATTGTTGAACAGTAGTTTCTGCTTAGGTATCGGGTTACAAGATTAGCAACTTTGTGACTGTAAAACTTTTCCAAGTTGATAAAATTATTGCCGGTAATGTAGTTTAAAGCTACACTGATATTATAAAGAGGGAAGATTTGTAATTTTGTATGTAACAAATAAATTCCAAAAGAACTGGTCTGGTTTGAATAATTCTTTCACTGTTGGCTAGCTACACATCCCCGGAGAACATACTTTTGATCCCGGAAATGTGGAGGTAAGGGGGATATTTGAAAAAAATAATTATGCGCGCGTGAAACCGCAGGCAGAAGAAGGCTAGTTTTAAAATAAAATAAGATGTATAAATTTTGGCTTGAAGTAAGAAGATGACAGTTGTTGTATGATTACACAATAATTATCGTAAAATATTTAGATAGATTAAATGAACCATCTCTCGGGAGTTATTACCCTTTATGCAAAGACTGCTTTATTACTCGTATAAAAAAAAAAAACTTTGATTATTATAATCAATTTAAATAAAATGCCACTGTCGAAATCAATCAGCCACTTAAAAAAATCCATCTACCCATGGTTTACATATTTAATGTCCCTTCCTATTTCCTTCCCTTTAACACAGCTCAAATATAGTTGCGGATGAAGATAATAGTGTGCGTAATATACTGTTATGTTGTCTCCTTCCCATCAAACATGAAGATCATACATAGATATTCCGCATTGTGAGACCATGTGGGACGAACAATGTATTTCAATAGTGTAACTCGCGAACCACATTGTTGCACCAACACGGAAACTAATTGGAAATTAACTGGGCCCATTGTGTCTGGCCAGTGGCTGTGGCTGTGCGAGATATTAGGGCTTTGACGGTTATTATGGGACCTTATTGGTTCTCGCAAATAGGTCTAGTAGTTTAAATACCAGGTCATGGTCTCGAAGACCTGGGGTAGATTTCCAAACAAATCGAAGACCCATCTTTGTAATTAAAACATGATTTCAAAATGATGGAAGCCTTTGCCCTCCAGTGGGACATTTACAAGCTGATACTTTATTTAACTTTTATGGTTTAGGACCATACTCGGAATTAGCTGACAATAGGCTAGTTGCCTCATATCACCATTTATAAAATCACTTTTAATTCGAATATTATTCCGTACAAGGGTCCAAAATATGTAAACTTCATTAAATATAAATATGGGATTGCTGCAAAAATTCAACTTAAACCCGATACATTTTTACTTTTTTTTCTCTTGATTGAAAACACCGTCCGCCATGATTCTACGTCACCAATATTGTAAACAACACAAATTCAAACGACAGTTTCGACAGGTTATTCGTGGTCTTTTATTTAAACGCGTTGATTGTTGTTTATTTCTCTATTAAAATATTATACACTTCACATTTATTGAAAACAAACCTGCCCAAAATAGATACTTTGATGGTTGCAAAATGTTTTGCTTCAAATTCTTATTCGCAAATTCTCATCACTGGGTACTTTAATCCACAACTTCTTATTGATGTATTCTTACATTCACGCACGATACAATAGTGGTAATTCATAAATGTATCATGTAATTTCTACGAAGACATGGTTTTAATTACGATAAACACTTTTTGTTTATGTCACGCGTATTGTTGACAAGAACAGTGACGCCACGGCACAGACCATCATGGCGGACGGCGTTTACGGTAGTATAATGAAATTAATAATTTAAAATTCAAAATACAGTTGGATAGGTGCTTCAAAAAATTTTCATATTTTTTTATGTTGTAATATAATCGTAATGAACCGTTCTATCAAATAATAAAAATAGTGGCAACTAGCCTATTCTAAATCAGTAATGGGGATGAGGCCTTGCTAATGCTCGTTAGGAAAGGTATGGAATTTTTTGAGGACAGACAACGAATAAGCGACCCTTGTGGGGTTGTCGATGCTCTTAATGGTGATGATCACTTATCACCTGGTGACCCTCAGGCATATCTTGCCACCGTATTTAATTTATTTATTTATTTATTTGGACAACCAACAAAGCACACACTTTGTAACAATATTATGAAAATCACATTTGAACAATTCATTCTAAAGTGATGCCTCAATTATAGGCTGTCACGGCATGAACAAGATTAAGTGCAGTTTTAAGAAATAAAAATGATATTAAATGCATGCAAGTTTATGCTCAGACCCCTGCTGTAGCAGCTATATAGATAGCCCCAGCAGCAGCTGTCCGAGCAGAAACATCTTATACAATAAGTATATTTCATTTGTTCTTAGTAGGTAATTTAGTGATAAAAGAAGTAATCGATCTGGTAAATTGTCCTGGCTTAGTAAATATATCGATATTTCTGCATTTCGATTCTTTGTTATATAAGATTTGCATACGGTTCAGTGAAGAATAGTGACCCAAGTAACTCTAAAACATTTTCACAGCAAACAACATGTACTTGGAAGGCCGACATAGTTTCTTAAAAAAAATAAATAAAAAAAAATTGCATAACTAATCCTACTACTATTACAAAGGCGAAAGTTTGTATGTATGGATGTATGGATGTTTGTTACTCTTTCACGTAAAAACTACTGAACGGATTTGAATGAAACTTTACCACAATATAGCTTATACATCAGAATAACACATAGGATATTGGAAATCGAAATCCACGCGGACGGAGTCGCGGGCGGCCGCTAGTAATAATACTTATAATGTAATATTGCTATCTTTTGCAGTTTTAGCTGGAAAATGGTTAACGAAATACGAATGTGACGAGATTTGTATTAAAATTGTCGCAAAATGAATGCACTAAAGGTTTTCGTTTGTTTCTGACAGCATTCGCGCTTGGACATAACGTTTTATCCAAATGTAATTTCAACAAAACTGTGAATAGTGACTTTTGTTTTTCATATTAAACAATAATGTATTCACAAACATAAAACCCTGCAATTTAACAGGGCATTGTGATTTAACAATTTTTTTATGCATAAATTAATCTATAAGAAGAAAATCAACTGACATTTATATACGTACCTATGAGTTTATAGTTGTCTGCATAAATAATACTTAATATCGCCTAGGCTTATTTCGTCCGACGTCATCGAAGCCATAGGATAATGATGTACTCGTATTTAAAATAAAAGTCTTCTAAAAACTTAATCCTGATTTTAGGCATAGCTAGTATACCTATTGCTTCTTTTGTCAAACAATTGAAGGTTCTCACAAACTCCACGACAACTCCTCATATTGAAACTCTTGAGGCTTTATTACCCTCTGACGTCATTGAAGTCATTGCAAACGGCGAAACTGCGTAGCCCATAGAAAAATGACGACTGCATTTAAAGAAGTAAAATAAAAAATAATTTGAGAAACTTACTCATGATGTATGCTGTCTCCTCAACTGCTCTGAGACACCAAGGACTTTCCTCCGACGTCATCGAAGCCTATTGCAAGCGCCTAAACAGCGTAGCCCATAGGAAAATGACGACTAAACAGTCTATTTAGTATTTAAAAAGTAAAATATAAAATAATTTGAGAAACTTACTCATGATGTATGGTGACTCCTCAACTGCTCTGAGGCACTAAGGCCTTCGCTCCGACGTCATCGAAGCCCACAGCACAATCGTATCTACTGGCCTGCGCAGCCCATAGGAGAATGATGTACTCCTAGGAAAATAAAAGTATTTAAACAACTTACTCATAATTTTTAGAATAGCTAGGTAGTATACTGCTTCTTTTGTCAAAAAATTTAAGGTTCTCACAAACTCAAAAGCTCATATTGTTACTCTGGAGACTTAATTATCCTCTGACGTCATCGAAGTCATTGCAAACGCCTAAACTGCGTAGCCTATAGGACAATGATGACTGTATTTTAAGAAGTAAAACGTAAAATAATTTAAGAAATTTACTCATGATGTATGGTGACTCCTCAACTGCTCTGAGGCACCAAGGTCTTCCCTCCGACGTCATCGAAGCCCACAGCACACTTGTAGCTAATGCCTACTACTATGTACTACCTACAAAGGACAATGATGGACGCGCATTTAAAATAAAAGTATTTTAAAAAGTGTGTTTTTATCCTGATTTTTGGCATACTAGTTTACTGTTTCTTTTGTTAAACAATTGAAGGAGCTCACAAACTCTACATTTGTAACTCTAGAGGCTTTATTATCCTCTGACGTCATCGAAGTCATTGCAAACGCCTTAACTGCGTAGCCCATAGGAAAATGACGACTGTATTTAAAGAAGTAAAAGCAAAGTAAAGTACTATTATTTTAAGTAGCAGCCTATTAATGTCACACTGCAGGGCAAAGGCGTCTATCATTTGAAATCATGTTTTTCGTTACAAAGATGGGTTTTGGCTTAATTTAAAGAAGTAAAACATAAAATAATTTGAGAAACTTACTCATGATGTATGGTGACTCCTCAACTGCTCTGAGGCACCAAGGCCTTTCCTCCGACGTCATCGAAGCCCATTGCAAGCACCTCAACTGCGTAGCCCATAGGTAAATGACGACTGTACAGTATACAATCTACTCAGTATTTAAAGAAGTAAAGTATAAAATAATTTGAGCAACTTACTCATGATGTATGGTGACTCCTCAACTGCTCTGAGGCACCAAGGCCTTTCCTCCGACGTCATCGAAGCCCATTGAAAGCGCCTAAACTGCGCATCCCACGCGCGCCTGACTCCGCCTTCCGCCCGCCCTACCGCCGGCTATAAATGCGGCCACCGGCGGGAGATCAGACCACTCAACTTGTTGCACTTTCGCGCTCTCCGACCTTCGAAGTTTGAAAAGTTTCGCGCGTTCCGCACCACTGAACCTGGTAAGTGGATGTTTTTTTTTATTTGTAGTGGCATAGAGGTTGGTATTAAAAAAGTTGTTATTGCGGTGCACAGGGTTTTTTAAAACATGAAAAATAAATAATAAAACATTTTGTAGGTATATTTGGTTCTTGTTTGATTTCAGGATTGAGTTAAATAATTATTATTTATGCTATTTAAAACATTTTTTATTTTATCAAAAAATACCGTAGAATGCTGAACACTTACTTATTTTATAAAAAAAGAAGATATTTTAAAACCGTAAAATACTGAAATACAAGGAAATAAACGTTAATGTTATACAAAAATAATTAACACAAAAGTCCTAGTCTCGGTAAGTATCTTTCTTGGAAAAAGAGAGAATAATAAAAATGATTTGAAAAGTTGAAAGCACAGTCATGTTATTCATCTATTTTAAGGCTGTAAATGGTCTAAATCAGTGAAATTGTTTTTTATTGTCAGAAATATTCCTAAGTGATTTATAAAAATATACAGTTCTATACCCTCAATAGAATATGGTATTTTAATGATACTGCCCCACATCATGAGGCACACATCTTTATTATTGAAATTGTTATGGGCGGGCACCAAAATTACCACTCTATTAAAAATGAGGAAGAGTGTCTCTGTAGTGTCACTATTTCAAAATGAGGAATAGTCTATCTGTCTAGTCACTGATCTCAAATACAAGATAAGTTTTGTTCCGATCCTCAAATTGACCACAGGGCCCTTTTATTTATTACGGTCGGTAGATGCTTCTAAGACGAAACCAAGAAGCTGGAAAACAATACAAACAGTTTTAAGAAAGATTTCGAGGAATCTGGTGAAAATTTTATGCGCCAAAGGATACCTTGAAATATTTCATATCCACCTTCACAACTCATTTCACTTTGTAAACACTGAATGGTTTAAATGTTCGGAGTTAAACTTACGAACTTAAACGAGAACATCATTTAAGGTATTGCGCTATTGTAGACTTGAGAGATATCGGTTCCGATGAAATAACTTTCGGTGAAAGTTTGACATAATTTTTAGAGCTCATTTGCCTCGAAATGATTTACTCTTATTCAAAGAGAATGTGAAGAGAGTGTCAGTTTGCAATGAAAATATGAATTTACATTTTAAAGAAACGGTTAATTCAAACAACTCTTATTTAAAATGGTTCTTTTAAAAGCAAAATCTATTGTTATTAGAACGCCATAAGAAACTATTTCATATTAGATAGCGGGATAGTCACGCTATTTTTGCTCGAAAATGTTAAGGGGCGATTTACAAATCAACCATAATATTTCTGATAACTGATTGAAACCGAGGGTTCACCGCCCTGTTTGATCGCCCGTATAATTTTGTTGCCCACCGATATTCAATTACCCGCAATCCAACAATTTTCATGTGGCGATCGGATAATTTTCATTTTCGTATGTAACTTTTGGATGCTGATATTCGTCCCCTAGAGGATTGAAGTGTAGTGACGTTCGCAGAAAAATAAAAACGAACACATTTTTTCGAATTTCGAGTGGTAGTTCCACTGAAATTCGTCGGTATTTTGCGCTCGAATAATATTTTTCCTTTTTTTAACAATATTTTTAAGCCTAAAGACAGCCGCAAAAGGTTTCATCAGCCGACAAACGAACAATTTTCATGTGGGAATTGAATAATTTTCATTTTCATAATATGTAACTGTTCGGTTCCGATAGGCGACCTCATGAGGATTTCAGTGCTCGAATTTTGGGAAAATTAACAATGATGATGAACTTATTCTTGTACGCCGGCTGATATTGTTAAATTGAAATTTTCAGAATATTTTTTTACGCTTGATTATTCGAACTGTTTCCAAAACTATTTTTCGAGCGTAAAAACGTTTGATGTCAATATTAAAGCAGTTTTAAGGTTTCACGTAACAATTTAAAATTATCGTCGTAAAATTATAGATTTCCGCCAGTGATTTTGCCCGCGTGTACTAAATTATGGTATCCCGCGGGATTATTTTATTTAACAGGAATAAAAAATATTCATGTTTATCAAGTAAAATGAAGTATTGTTATGGTAAGCATTTTAAATAGGTTTCTGATAGTTTTGGAGCCTATTCAATTCGAGCAATTTTAACCAAAAATCTTATCTTTTCTCCTTAGTATATGTAGTATGAACTAAGTTGCGTAACAATATCTATAATTTACTCTTCTAAAGAGCGTTAACTATAAAGTTTAGCACAACCATTACTGAGTGTAACCGCCAAATGAACTTCTAGATACAATGCCACAAACAGTTCTGTAGACTTCGTTAAATTCTACTCGTATGTGCTGGGCTGCGAAGTTTTTGAATTTCCGAGAAAGATTACATTCTCAATTATTGAGGACGACGTAAAATGGACTGCCGCGAACTGGTTAAAATCTAAACGTTATAATCACTGATTATTAAGGCGAAATATAGCTTGATAGAATTGAAATCAAGTTAAGTCAAGTGAGGGTGCTTGTTTTATTAATAAGAAAGAGTGAACGATTTGATGAGTTTTAAGAAACTTAATATTGAAATTATTTGGCGATAGAGAAGCGTAATTTATTATAGACTTTATTGCCAGTTCTTCTCGTTAAAAGCAACATTCCGAACTCGGTGGCAGATGAATTCTTAAGTGCTTTTCTGAAGCTGTAATTTTATTTGAGTTTTTTTTTTAATATAAAACTCTAATTCGAGTAGAAATGTCCTTGTTGAAAGTCCAGGTAAATGGTTTATTCTTACTCGACGACCGAAGAAAGGAGTAGTCTCGAGTGTATTTTGTACGCATGCTATGCTTTCCTGATAACCACAAGATTATTATTAAGACCATGCAAATAGAATACAGTCGTCATTTGATTTATTTACATTTTTATACGTCGCTTCTATAAATAGGACATTATAATCCATGTTTAAAAACGTTCCTTCGTTTGACTTCAAAGAACTGTCGCAACAGATGTAATTGGATCTAAGTAAAGATTATACAAAGCTGGGAGGAAGGTAAACAGACGAATAAGATGTTGTGTTTGCTTGCAGCCCTCTAGGTGTTCCGCGATGAATATCGTATGCAGTGATATAAACGTAAGCGTTTTAAAGACGCAAAAGCGGTTAAAAATAATATGACCCGTTTGGTGTTATGCTCAAGACGTTGACTTTTAGACCAAGAGGTCCCGTGTTTGAATCGGCACAGGACTGTTTGTCCAAGTGTGGGGGTTTTGGATGGAGGAATTTAAGTACATATATTTGCAAATTAAAAAGTATCCAAGTATGTGTATTCGTTCCCTAGCCTCCAAAGTACAAGCTTTGAGCTAAGTTTAGGGCAAGGCATTAGGTGTTATAGTCCAGGGATTATAAATTTATTTATTTCGCATTAAAATATTTCGTCGATAAACTCGATCCACTCCTTAAAAGTTTATTTTTACTCACATCGATCTAGACCGATAAGTTGAAGTGTGGGCTTTAAATATTGACATGACATAATCCCTTGTGTATTAATGACGATATAACTCGAGCGAGGTGTAGGTACATATTTTGAAAATGACGTTGGGTGAGAAGTTTTTGTCATAAATATAATTTACTTCAAAATAAATATCAAAGAGTAAAGAAGACAAGTTTTGATTGATAAAACTTTTTTATTGACGACAGGACATTTTTTAGCTAGATTTTAAAGCTAGAAATATTATTAAATACTTAATACAGGAAAGTTAGGTGAATATCAAGTGACTTAATTAAGTCAGAAGTAAAACAAGGAGGCGCTAAAAGTTCTGCTAATGGAACAATAGGAAAACTTGTTGAAAATTTTAACTTTCATCAACAAGAATTATTTTTATTTCTAGTCAGGGCTAGGAATATTAACTAGTTATGTAAAAGTTATAATAAACAACTATAAGCTCGTTTAATGCTTGTTCGCACCTATTTATAGTCCCGATGTGGTTTAGGTATGCACAATAAATTATTTTTGATTGATTTTGATTTTTGGTCCCGATCGAATGACGGGCCCGTTGGTCGAGTGGTCAAAGACCCTTGCTATAAAATCAAGGGTCGTGGGTTCTAAGTTTGCTAGGGGCAAAATATTTGTGTGCTGAACATCGGCATTATTGTACTCGAGTCATGGATGTTCATAACTGTTGGAGTTTTTTGAACGCAAAGCATCTGTCAAGATGCCTCCATGACACTTATCTGTGATTGGATAAATTTTCCCGCTACTTTCGTCTGTCATCTCACTTAACTACGCTCTGTACATTACTGTTAAATATCAAGTTAATATATTTTTCTTTAGTTTAAACCAAATCACTCGACTTCATTTCAACAATATCAACGGGTCCTTCAAATAAAATAGTGTTTAGTTACAACTTTACAAGGTAATACCGTAGTTAAGATCACGGTTTCACTATATTTCAACTTCAAGAAAGTCAAGCAAGTAAACCGCACCGACGAAGGTACAATAGCCACTTCGGTGAACTTGTTCACACTGTGTCATCCTCTTTATAGCCTGTGAAACAAATGTCGTCGATGTAACAAAAACTAATTTTAAGCCATCAGAACTCCCTGCAGAGTAAAGAAAAAAAGATAATAGCCAATCCTTAAGACTCAGATCAATGAAATTAATTTTAGCCTTAAGATTAACCAACTGCAAATAATAAGGCCCTTTTAAGTCTATCATCCGAGGAATTGAATCCAGGACTGCTGGATGATAACTTCAATGGACTAATAGCCATAACGTCACGAAGGTAACCAAAAACGTTTTCTTTATAAGCCTACTAGCGGCCGCCCGCGACTCCGTCCACGTGGATTTCTTTTTTTCGAAATAAAAAGTAGCCTATGTTCTGTCTCAGGGTCTAAAGATTGTCTGTACCAAATTTCATCAAAATCGGTTGCGAGTTTTAAGCGGGAAAGCGTAACAGACAGACAGACAGACAGACTGACAGAGTTACTTTCGCATTTATAATATTAGTTGGGATTAATGACCCGCAGGCCGAAATCCTCCATCATTTAAAGTCATGGTACAAAAACGGGGTTTGGCTTGCCAAATACGGGTTGGAAATCACAGACAGAAATTGGCCCGACCCGGGAATCGAATCCAGGGCCTCGAGACTACGGCCCGGTCCTTATACCACAAAACCATTGAGGCGTTCTTGGGCTTATGTTTAAAAAAGAGTAACAATCTGAATGAACCTTTAAAAAAATAACTGAAACTTTAAGTGCCATATGAGTATTAGAGTACTTCCACATTTAACCTCGCGGATACATTAAATGCGCACCGAGGTGGAAACCGAAAATGTAATCTTGCGAAGTGTTTTTATGGTATTTACCCGCCGAGTATCTCTTAAACTGATTAGAGAAGATATTTTGAAATTCTTGGTTAAAATAAAACGAATGAGTAAATTCCAATATCTTTACAGAAGAAAAAAACATAATAATGGGCTAAATTGTAAAATCGAATGATGCTTCTAGTTTGTTTGTTTGTTTCAACGTTAGCTTTATAAAGAAGTATTTTTCTTGATTGTACTCGTATCTTGTTCTCAATATTGCAGTTGCATTGAGTTCCCAATAATACCCTGCCATGAAATTCATCGATGCGGTTTGAAGTTGTTGTCCTAAGCTTCTTAAAACATTCCGTTCATGTTGCTAGAGTGCAATAACAGACTTTTGTGGTATTTTGGTTTTGTTTTGAATAGATGCACTTTGTAAAACATGGCCGCAGCTTATTACAAGAATCTTCTTGCGAGTTTGTCTGATTTTCATAATTAACCTACACGCTGGGTCGAAAGTCCCAAGCGCCGACTGACATTCCTCTCTGTTCCACGCCATAGACCCGGCTCCCGCACGGAGAATCCATGGATAGCTAAGAAGTTCGTCTCTCTTCTTTTATAAGGTTACCTAGTCTACTGTCTTCAAATGCCCATTTTAACGATATAATTATTTATGGCGATTTGCTATAAGTGCGATCAGATCCGAATATTCGATTGTAAACGGTAAACAATGGAAACACTGATTCAGTCAAATAAAACCCGTAAGTTCTACCAAGAGGTGAGGTCGGTCAAGAGAGGTTACCAGCCCACAACACAATTCCTGGAAGATGACGAAGGGAATCTGGTGACAGATGAAACGGAGCGGAAAGGTTTATGGAAAGAATACTTTCAAAACTTACTTAATTGCCCTCCGCCAGAACAGCGACTAGAGCTAGATACCGAGGAGTCAGACAGCGAGGAAATCCAACCTCCCAGCGAACGTGAAGTACAGGTGGCTATTATGAGGTTGAAGAATAATAAATCACCTGGTGTGGATGGAATACCTGGTGAGGTTTGGAAAGTGAGTGGGAAGGAAACCCAGGAACGAATTTTGAATCTCATAGTAAAGATATGGGAAACAGAGCGACAGCCATGTGAGTGGAACGTTGGCGTTATTTGCCCTATTCACAAAAAAGGTAGTAAAAAGAATTGTTCCAACTATAGGGGTATAGCGCTACTACCAACTGCGTACAAAGTTTTTTCATATATCTTGTTGGCTAGACTAGAGGCGTATGCAGAGAACATTCTTGGAGACTACCAATGCGGGTTCCGCAAAAATCGCAGCACTATAGACCAGATCTTCTTGCTCAAACAAATAATGGAAAAAAGATGGGAGTATGCGCTGGATGTGCACTCATTGTTTGTAGATTTTACCAAGGCATACGACAGCGTAGATAGGGAGGCACTGTATGGGATTCTTCGTGTGTTTAAGATACCTAAGAAGCTGATCAGAATGATCCAGGTGGCCACGGTCGAGAGCAGGATGAAGATCAGAGTTGAAGGTGATTTAACAGAAGAATTCGCTGTGAAGACTGGCCTCAAACAGGGAGATGCACTTTCTCCTATGTTGTTCAATTTAGTGCTGGAATACGTGGTCCGCAAAGTTATATTGACCGGTGAAGGGGTGAGATTGAATGGACAGCATAGAGTGATTGGCTACGCTGACGACTTAGCCTTATTGGGCGAGACGGAGGATCAGGTGCGAACGATGGCAAGAGTGCTGGAAGAGGAGGCGTCCAAAGTGGGTCTCAAGATCAACCGCGAAAAAACGGAGTACCTTCATATGAAGAGATACAGGAATACCAGAGTTCACCGAGAGCATTTACGCGTGGGAGATGTGACTTACAAGGGCATCGCCACATTCAAATATCTTGGATGCACGGTCACCGATACTCATACAAGAGAGCAGGAGATCGACATTCGTGTACAAAATGCTCTGCGGTGCGCCGCTGCTCTGCACTGCGTCCTGACGTCTAAATTTCTTAGCAGAACTACTAAGATTCGGATTTACAAGACGATTATACGTCCAATCTTAATGCATGGTTGTGAAACCTGGACGCTCACCTTGAGGGAGGAAAACAAGCTTCTGGTTACCGAAAGGAAGATATGGCGGAAGATTTTGGGACCGACTAGAAACGAGGATGGCAGCTGGAAAATACGCAAGAACTGCGAGGTTGAAGGACTTATAAAGCAGCCTAACATAATGGGTGAAACCAAAGCGAGCAGACTCCGCTGGCTGGGCCACGTGGAGCGCATGGGGGAAGATCGCGCGGTGAAGCGTGCTTACATGGGGATGCCAAGTGGTCGAAGGCCGGTCGGGCGTCCAAAGTATCGCTGGAAAGATATGGTTATGAGGGACATGTTCGAGTTGATGGGACCTGTCAATGTGCAAGATGCTGCTCAAGACAGGGAGCAGTGGCGCAATCTCGTGTTGGAGGCCAAGATCCACTTCGGGTCGCTGAGCCAGCGGAGTAAGTAAGTAGTAAACGGTAAACATTTAGACGCTCACCAAAAAAATATTTTAAACGCCAAGATTATGCAGCAATTAAAATAGAGTAACTCTATATAAATTTAGCCTCATTTATATCAAGGTTTCTATGGTAAACCTTTTGAATATAAAATTAAATACTGTAATACGCACATCAAACATTGTTTTACTAAAAAATGGTAACAAAACTGTTTTAATTGCCTATGTTCTAATGGCCAACGTCTATTAGCCACATTGTGATATGGTTTGGACAGATCAATATGTATAAAAAACATTTATTGAGGACGGAAGACTAATTTGATTGATGTACGAGTTAAGGTATCCATTTTGTAAACCTTTTATAACGATTTAAATTATTGCGTGAATTCTAAAATATGGATAACAAAAATAACTTTTTAATTTTGATATCTTGTTGTGACAGTAAGTTTTTGGTCTAGTAAAGATTGTTAAGTTTATTAGAACATTTTTTTTTTATTTAAGATAGGCTTGCATTTGACCTCGATCACACCTGATGGAAAGTGTAGATGAGGCCTAAGATGGAGCACGCTTGCCTAGTAGATACCTGTTCACTCTAGTCTTGAAGACATCCAAATTATAACGTTCGGGAAACACAGAACACGGCAGAGAGTTCCACTCCTTAGCAGTTCGCATTATGAAAGATGAAGCAAAACGCTTCGTGCGACAAGGAGGAATATTAACAATTATACATTGACAGATGAATGTCCAAAAATAAGTACAACAGAAGGGTGAGAAATTCTAAAGATACATTAATTTGAATAAATGTCTTCTGAGCGCAATGATAAAAAACTCCGTTTCATTTTAGTATCAAGAGAGTGAACAACAATAAAAGGATTTAATTTTCACAATAAATACACCCAGTTCGATGGAACCGCGGCCTGTAGGTACATTTTATTTTGGTATATTTATATTTTTTCAACGAGTCAGTTCAATCAGTTCTCACAGTTGACTCCTTTCGTTATATCAATTTTAATTTTATTTGCAATTCGAGCTCGTATTCATTCGTTCCATCACGGTGTATTAATTATGATCGTCACCTTTTTCTTTGTTGAAAATGAAAAATGCATTTATTATTTTGTGAATGTCATACGAAGCCAATTAATATTTTTGCTTCAAGTGTTCTTGTCTCCATTACTCTTTTTAACTTTACCTATACGAAGGAATACTTAAGACTATCGCATTCAGTCCCGTTCTAATGTTGTCAAACTTAAGTCTATTAGTAGCGAACTCAGTTTTCATTTCAGTTTTTTTATGTAGGTACCTTACTTTTTACCTTTGGCATTTTCTTACTTCTCAAAATCTCTATCTAATCCTTAATAAAAATTATATGATCATCGGTAAATAACACGCGACAATCGAATGGAATCGCTATTATTGGACAAATGTAGCTTTTACCGCCATCGAGCTTGAACTAATATTTGCACGAGGCTTACCTAGTTTGTGATAAGCACTCTAATAGTAGTGCTTGCACTTATGTTGCCATGTGGACATGGACTAATGGGGTTTTTATTGCAATTTTAGTTGTAATCGTAGTACAAATTAATCTGCTAATATGTATAATAAAGCTGAAGAGTTTGTCTGTTTGAACGCGCTAAACGCAGGTCCAGAAAGATCGAATTAAAAAAATATATTTGTGTCCATTTATGTGATAGTTAATTCGTCGAGGAATTTGGGTAGAAATCGAAGAATAAAAGAATGATATATGTAGTTTAAACTCTAACATCATGCGTGAGGAAACCGAAGGCCCTGCGGACGAAGTGGCGGGCGGCCGCCAGTACCTATCAACGGTGGTATACACCAATATATGCACTTAAATATATAAATGAAACACTCAGATAAACACACACATTCATGCAAGCAAATGTTTTCGCGACCTCTTGGTCTAATATAGGTAACTTCTTAACCATTACACCAAGAGCGTCGTCTAATTTTCTCATAGTTTTTTTTTACGTGTATGCCGTATTCAAACTTTGCTCAAAAATGTTCTACTCATAGTAGCGAGCTCTTTCATTTGTGGGCCTATACCTATAGTGTATGAAAAAATAAACTTCGTTCCTATGTTAAAAAGTCCCGAATTTTAAACGCGGCTGTTTCCAAAATAGGTACAATCTCTTGTTACTGCTGTCACAGTTACAGACTTTTCATGCAAATTCAGCTTACAGACTACAAATGAAAAACTCTTAACGAGAAAGACTTGACGTGTATTTTAATTCTTGTATTTATTATTATGGAAATGTAATACTTCATCATGTTTACTACGCAAACCATTAGTATAACATAAAGTATAAAATTACTGAATCATGTTATCCTTTTATTTTTTGACCGGAGGCCTTTTCCAAAAATAATTATCATCAATCTAATTCAGCCGATAATAATGAAGTATTTATGTGTATTCAATTATTTTTAGCTGGATACGCGTTTGGTTGAAGCTAAAAATAGGGTTAAATTATTATCATTCTAAAGGACATTGCTCTACGGTTTAATTGTCTGCTTAAAACTTAGAGATCTGTTTTTAAGTAGTGTGATCCTAATTTCGTCGTATTTGATATTTTGATATTTCAAAATAACAATTTAAAAAAGCTTTTATCATTCATCTATACTAACATAATATAGCTGAAAGGTTTGTTTGTTCGTATTAACGCGCTAACCCCAGGAACTACTGGTTTGAATAATATTTTTTGGAGTGCCGGGCGGCTGCAAGTTTAACTATACAAGTATTAATTTAGAAACCTTATTATGTTAATATATCATCATGTTACTAAAGAAATAAACTGTTTTATAGTTGACAGACCTGTTGGTCGAGTGGCTAGAGACCCTGGCTACAAAACCAAAGGTCGCGGGTTCGAATCCCGCTAGGGGCAAGTGTTTGTATGATGAATATCGGCATTTGTACTCGAGTCATGGATTTTTATCTTTTTCCTAGCATCCATAGTACAACCTTCGAACTTAGTTTGGTGCTAGGCAATTGGTGTGTTAGTCCAATGAATTTAATTTATTTAATTTACAGTAAAGGGTTATTTCGTTGACTCAGTAATGTTGAGATTACATGTAAAAAGTTCAAAGTTTGTAAGTTTACCGGCCATAACAAATATTTGTCTCTGGTTCTAGCATCACATATTTATATACCTATGAGTCCCAGAGGGAGAACATTGGAATCACCTTTTTTTGATAAGGTCGTTGTTTGGTTTCGT
Source organism: Nomophila noctuella (assembly GCA_958496325.1). NCBI lineage: Eukaryota > Metazoa > Arthropoda > Insecta > Lepidoptera > Crambidae > Nomophila > Nomophila noctuella. Next base: position 6,700,378 of record OY292491.1, on the reverse strand, counting down.
CCATTGCTAAGATTACAACAAAACGATTTTTGTTTATTTTCTTAAGCTTGGTGAAATATTTCAATACATTGTTCTGATAACTCTTTTTATTTGTCCTTCCGCATAAGACAATGAACTCTATTTAGAATGAATATTGTTTTTACTTCGTCTTTAGTGAATGGCGATACTTACTCAAAGTTTATCTTCTTAAAATGTAATATGAAACAGTTTTCAAAGTCAAATGACCCCTACATGTTTTATAAAGGTTTCAGAAATTTGTTTACGTTAAAAACAAGATATTTACCGCCGCGAGCATTTACTCGGAATAAAGTGTCCTATCACCTAAGTCAGCCTGCCTCTTTACCAAATTTTATCTAATTTTCATTAGTTTCGATGTGGTTGACGGACAAGCATCCAAACAAACAAACTTTTACATTTATACTATTAGTACTATGATTATGCAAAATTATATTTTCATTTAGTTGCGTTGCGGCGCGGTTGGCTTCATGCAGAAATCCATATTGAGTTTAATAGAAAACTATAGCCCACAACTAACTGAATGTACCAAGGCAATATAAGCCTGGATATCTTGTAAATATGAATGAAAGTCCTTCAGGCATTTTTCCCATCATCAACGTAAATGGGCTATCAAAAACATCTTGACCTCAAATAAACAATAAGAACAAAGCGACATTAAACAGGCTATTGTATTTGGGACTATTGTTTTGGGACAAATGAGTAAAACACGTCTGATGTTTTAAGGAAATTTTAATTTTAAACGCTTTATCACTTTTACTAGGGGCCGCCCGCGACTCCGTCCGCGTGGACGATTTCGAATAGCCTAAAGCCTTCCTCGTCAAATGGGCCATACAAAACAAAAAGATTTTTTCAATTCGGTCCAGTAGTTCCTGAGATTAGCGCATTCAAACAAACAATAAACAAACATACAAGCAAACTCTTCAGCTTTATATATTAGTATAGAGTATAGATGAACTGTCGTTTAAGGAAGGTTGCAGTTTTCTATTCAATCATTAAAATGACGAGATAAATCAATCAATGTCTAATTTGGTAAACATTCTTGGACATTAAACACAACTTCCTCTGTTTCCAAATTACGTTACCCAATGTTATAAATGACTCTTCTCAAACTTTAGATTGACACTTTAAATAGGTAAATCAAAGGATTTAAACGACAAGGAACATAAGCCAATTTATTGTCCTTAAAGTTAAGTCGCATCTTTGTAAAAATAAATTCATGGAGCATATTGAAAAGTTATCAGACGACATAAGTGTAATTCGTTGAGGTATTGCTTCTACGTATAGAGTAGACACCTCGAAGAAATATTTTCTTATACGCACTGCTGTCCATGTGGACAACAGTTTCCGTCTATTTACTTTTATAAACGAAAAAAAAATTACCGTCTTGTGTTTAAAAAACTACGTACAAATCATTACAGGACGAAAAATAAAGCTAGTGCCGTGTCATCTTTAGTAATATATAAAGCTGAAGAGTTTGTTTGTACCTATGTTTGTTTGTTTGAACAATTTTAAAAATTATTTTTGTGTTGGATAGTCCGTTTGACGAAGAAGGCTTTAGGAAATCGAAATCCACGCGGACGGAGTCGCGGGCGGCCGCTAGAAAAGACAAAAAAAAACACAAAATTATCCGCCCCCTGTCCTGCAAGTTGACGCATTGATTTTGTTCTCGATGTCTATCTACGTAGTAGTAATACCTCAATGGTGCAAACCGGCAATATGTTGAAAATTAAAAAAGTACCCACTAGACTTCCACTTGGGCTATTAAGTCGAACTCAAACGGACGGAATGGATCCGCAACTCAAACAAGGTGGACATTGTTCACGATCCTTTTAGCAAACGATGAAATTTTGCACTAGTCCGTTAACGGATTTAAGAACATATGAAGTGTGGGTGTTTTGGCGGGTATTTTGGAAGGAAATGTGAAATGTGTGTAATAATGAGACTGGTCAATTCAGGATCTTGGTCGTAGTCGTAGCGTACGCTAGGCTCCGAGGCAGTGGCCGAGGATGCAACCGGGAGAGGCGCTTGGACGATTTTGATGTAATATATTATTTAGTTTTTCAACAAAGTGCCCCAACTTGCCTTGCCCGTTCCGGTTTTGCGGGAAGAGTATTTAATCATTAAATACAACACAAAAACCATTTTGCATTGGTTTGACAGCAGGATGGAGTAAATTTTATATTTTTTATTGTCTTAGAAAATTTCTCCTATCCCACGATTCTACAACAAGTATATTGTACATGCTTTAATAAATCTTCTGACTATTTAAAATTTCAAAATCTTGTATTAAAATCCCTGTCGCGTAGTATTTGGCATTTTAGGCATCATAGAAAGCCCTTCTTGAGAAGCCTCTTGATTTCTATGTATATCGGATAATGGTCAGCTAAGAACTATGTATTAAAAACCTTTATCATAGACCAGTCTAGGTCATACGTATTTTCTGATTGCATTTTTGTTTACACAAGTAGCTGGCAACAAACAAAATTAAATGGCTTTGTGTGACAAAAATGATTTTTTAAGTATTTTGTCGTAGGAGCAGATTTTTCCCAGAAATCGGCCCACGTTAGTACGTAAAATATTTTTTAACTGCAGATTACTTCCCTGTCATTATTTCTTTCTTCTTAGATCCGATTTACGTCTTAGCCTCCTTACTTATAAAGAAAATGTTTTCAACATTCCACTTTTTTTTATCATTTCTCCTCCACAATAAGTCAAAAATATAAATTGGAACTTCAATTCAACACGTTTTAAAATAATAAATTTTGGACATTTACGTCGCAATATTACATTTCTTTGATGTATTTTTGCCTTTAAACTTCATTTTAACCTGAAAAAGTCTTCTTAGTATTACATTTGATGACCATAAATAATAATATTATTAAAGTAATGCTTCCCCCACACATAAAATGGTTCGCAAGTAATCCGATAAAAGGTCATCGCTTCATCATTTATGCATAATAATCATTTTAATAGTAATCGTATGAAATAAAATGTGTCACATTACGGGACCGAAATACATTATGAATACCTACGAGAATTCGCAGCCTTAAAAATGTATACCTAATGGATTTAATAAAAATACATTCACATCAAAGCTTGTAAATAATTGTTGGTGACTTTTTAAATATTATAGTGATACGATAAAGGGGGTGAGGAGCTCGATAGCGCAGTGGTTAGCGCTACTCGGCCTGCGATTGCTAAAGTTAAGCAGCGTTCGCAGATGCCAGTCATCGGATGGGTGACCGATAAATTTCATCTCGAGCTCCTCCGTGCTTCGGAAGGCACGTTAAGCCGTTGGTCTTGCGCCTGATCTCTTTACGGTCGTGTCAGATTGCCGTCCCACCAAATTATGAGAGTGAGGGAATAGGGATTGCACCTTTGCCTGCGCACTTACTTGTGCACTATAATAAATCCTGTGTACCTGGCTGATCGTAAGATAGGCCGCCATGGCCGAATACGGCCGGGGGGTATTAGATAAAGGGGTAACCAAAATCAAAGTAAAAGTAGTTAATTTAACAATTTGATTTACATGGAAATTCTTTTGCTCTTCATAGCTTTTTTACCTACCAGCATTATAGTGAATGTTTAATGTAATTAAGACTCAAATTAGGTGAAATTAAAGTGTATTTTTCTTATATCTTTTTCTTATCATTTGCATTCGGTGTTCAGACAACCACGGCAAGAATTCTTCGCGCGTTTTATCATAAAGACGTGGGCACTCATATGAAAATGAAATGAAGCTACATGCCTTTGTTTTATGGTCTATGGAAGGTATTGCATGACATTATTAGATCTATATGAACACTTACAATAAAACGGCACGTGGGAACCTTTACGAGAGAATATGGGTTATCTTATATAAGTTTTTTTTTCATCAGGATGTGAATATGAGCTACGCAATATGCAGGTTGCTAGGTTTAAAGGATTAGGGTTTCCCGTTGCCTCACTTACCTAGGAAAAACAAAAGAACGTAGTTCGGTAGGTAGGTATGAGAATAGGGGTGTTGACACATATCTCTATTCATTTTGTACAAAAAGAGGACGGCTTTAGTATTTTATGTAGGTTATTGTTTTGTTTTCGGTTATTTATAAGATTGGGATATTGAGTTACTTAATCTAAACTAATATAATAAAGCTAAGAGTTTGTTTGTTTATTTTTTTGAACGCACTTATCTCAGGACCTACCAATTCGAATTGAAAACATCCCACTAAGTTTTGTCACAAATAAAAACTTATCGGCTCGTCCCGAAAATATGCTTACTTTGTCCCATATAATCTAAATGGAAATACATATTATCTTCCTACTATATCCTAGTTTCTATTCCTCTTTGTTATTTATAAATTTTACGTGAATGAGTTAGTGTTATTTGAATATACACGTTTTGTTTACTTTGTGTTTTAGGTAAGCCATTATACGCCTACTATACTTAGGAAGTAACAAAACAAGTTACCCTGTCATAAGACTTGACATCGTCGTCGGTTATACGACGGTGATGGATATTTTGTGGTTTTGATGTTTTTATAAACGTTGTTATAATCATACATGATATTTATTGTGAAATATAATGGCAAATTTTTTATACTTTTCAATTTAAAGTGGTATTTTAATTGTTTATGTAAATTATGTGGTTTTTATTTTTCAATATTGAGGTACACCTTAAAAAGTTTTCACTGATATTAGTGAACTACCACTCGTAAAATTACTATTAGATTTTTCTGTTCCGGTAAGTTAGAGTTATATATAAAATACAGCTTTCTTATTTTTAATTTGCGTCTCCAGAATTGAAAATGATGTTTTTTTTATTTTTGACAAACAATCAAAGGTTTGAGTTTTATGAGAAATATAAATACAAAGAATTCTTTGAGAATATACATTTGCTCATTGTTTCTTATGACTTGTTTGTTATGTCTGTTTGATTGAACATGAAGATAAATCCCGTTAAGTATAGAAAAAATGTGTTTCAACAAGTAGTTACATAGCTTCATATTAAAATAAAAGTAACTTGTAAAATACCCATTTTTCTTTGTAAAAAAATATTTTATTTTAATATCCCAAACAGAACAAAATGGATTCATCTTTTTAAAATACGAACATTCAACATGAAATAAAATTATTTTCCCATTACAACAACTTGACATTTCAAGAATATAAGTCAGCATATAACCCAGCAAAGATATGATCCCGTGGGAATGTGAATGGACACACGAACTCTCGCATTGTAGATCTGTTTGTTTTTTACTCTAGGGAAATTATTTCCATATCTTATCCATAGTAAGAAGTTGACAATAATATTTTGCTTGCCCGATGTAAGCGATAGTCAAAGGATTCATCATTCTATCCTGTTTCTTCAAATTATCTCACAATACCTTCGATAGGACTATTGCAATTTCGGAATAATTGAGGAGCTAGATAGCGCAGTGTTAAGCGATTGCTAAAGTAAAGCAACTTTCTCAAAGCCCAGCCATTGGATGGGTGACCGAAAAGCACGTTATGCCGTTGGTCCTGCGCCTGATTTTTGTACGGTCGTGTTGGTTTGTTCCACCCTAAAACCCTTCCGGCCGTTTTCGACCATGGTGGCCGAGAACGGCCGGAAGGGTATTGTAATTATAATTATTGTAAACGTTTGTGAACCAATAAACATATTTGGCAGCACAAAATAGTCGGTAGAATACAATTGACTATAATAAATCTTGTTTAATAGCGGTGTGACAGAGGCACTCTTTTGTCTAGAGGAAGGTGTTTGGTAAGGGTAGTAATACACGTAGCGGCCCATATTTTTAAGGTAAGCAGAAGGATTAATAAAAAGTGAAATCTACTTATGAATTATTCTTGAAATCAATGCATTGCATAAGCTTTGTAGCAAAAATTTTTACGTGCAAAAGAACGTTCATAGTTGTAATTCAGATTGCAAAAGTTAAATAAGTTTTACTTTTAATTAAAACTAGCGGCCACCCGCGACTCCGTCCGCGTGGATTTCGGTTTTCAATAGCCTAAAGCCTTCCTCGTCAAATGGACTATCCGACACAAAAAGAATTAATCAACTCGGACCAGTAGTTCCTGAGATTAGCCCGTTCAAACAAACAAACAAACATACAAACAAACAAACAAACATACAAACATTCTCTTCAGCTTTATATATTAGTATAGATATAGATTAAGTATTGAAAATTGTAATTTCCCCTAGCTTGCTTTATGATTCAGCATCTCTAAATGTTGTACTTAAGTTTCACCTTCATAACTCGATCTTACCTGTCCGTCACATACAGGGCTAACGGCTTATTAATGACTAGCGGCCGCCCGCGACTCCGTCCGCGTTGATTTCGATTTCCAATAGCCTAAAGCCTTCCTCGTCAAATGGACTATGCAACACAAAAAGAATTTTTCAAATCGGTCTAGTACTTCCTGAGAATAGCGCGTTCAAACAAACAAACAAACAAACATACAAACAAACTCTTCAGCTTTATATATTAGTATAGATTAAATTCAATAGAACTTGAGGTGTAATTACGCTAAGAACTCTCAAATTTTCAAACAACGTACTGTTGCTGTGTTTTTGAGCATGGGGTTTTCACCCAATTACGTGTATAAAACGATCTTTGACTTTGAAACTGGGGAACTTGTGCTAGTACGGAGACTGATGAGTATTGGTAGTACGAGAGACTCTACTAATACCTACCGATTCTAATAATGTGTCAAATCGATTGTAATTTCTGCTTGAGCGAAGCCGATTTAATTAACACAAGTATAAAGGTCATTGCGTGGAATCGTTTTGTTTCGAGAATTGCTGGTGTGACAATACTGGCTCACTTGTGTGTGACCAGCCTTAGATTCACTCGAATGAACGCGTTTACCTATTAACGCGTGTGACTGTACGTAGTCGAGCACGTAAATTGCATTGTAGGTGTACAGTCAGAGTAGAAATGTAGTGATTAAACATTAATTACTATAAGCGATTAGTTTATTAACAGATTTTCATGTTTTTCGAAACAGTTATAGTTAAGTAACAAAACAATCAAACAATAAAACAATTATAGATGAAAATATTCCTAAAACACTCAAAAAGAAATCTGATCGTAATATGGAGTGTTTTTTGGAGTATTCCACATAGGAGGATATTAAAATATCATTATATTACATTTTAGCAAATTTAAGTAATTTGTACCGATCCTACAAAGGAAATTTCAGAAAACATTAAATTTTATTTAAAACTTATTTATCCATCTGCAGTGAAAAATTTGGTACTTTTTTTGTATGTTTAGTATTTACAAACAACAATGCCACTTTTATTTAAATGACACATAGAAACCATGCTAACATGTCGCTGACAGTACAATATTTAAGACAAAGAGACCTCCGGAGCGGATGGCGCCATAGAACTAGGCTGAACGTAATACGGCGAAGACAATGCCATTATAGTAATATCAGAAACTATGTAACGTACCCTACGCAATTCTGGACCATTACTGGCTACCAGCTACTATCAACGGTTCGTTTGGTTCTTATTGGATGGTGAGGGTATTCAATAAGAAAACGTGTTGGCTAAACGGCGAGTATTTATGAAGAGCTGTTTTATAAATGGTAATGAAAAGTTGTTGTAGATAAAAGAAACAGAACAAAGGAAAAACAATTGACAGCATTACAATTTCCAGACCCGACCAGCTACATATGTATTAATATCGATGTAATTTTAAGTCATGGTTGTGACATTTTGAATAATTTCGTATCATTCCCACGCAAATCAAAAAGTACAATCAAAAATTGGAAAACAAACATTGTTTGCTATGTCAAGGCTAATTAAAAGGTTAGGTAAACTTTATGAGTAAAGCAAAAACTAAAAAACAGAACTATCAATAAACTTCAACAGTTTCATCTTTTTCCGATCCATGGTCAACAAACACTAGAATTAACTTCTGGCTTAGATTGAACACGATTTCTCTCAGCAGTGTTTTCGGAAGTTTTCAATAAATAATATTATTCACCTTAATTCAACTTTCATTGTTATAATGCAATACGAATAGTTATTAGCATATTTCCAATTCCATTTTAATGTATGCAGAAAACACAATGGTTTACATTATAAACTCCAAAACTTATCAAATCACCACGCCACGACTTGGTTAATGCGAAGTTGTTCGTAAAATATTGTTACCACAAGCTTACGACATGAAAGTGATAAATATGACAGGGAGGAGCGGAATCGTTCCGAATTACTTTCGCTCATGAAAACTGACATATCATATGAATATTATGATGCAAATAAGACGCGTCGGGATGCCAACGGCCACCGTTCCGGAAAATTGGTTCCGAATTCTCCATCTCATCTGAAACTCATGAATGATATGAATAGGTCATTCGGCCTTTTTTTAATAATAATATAGGTCTGTATATTAACCCCCACTGGTTTGAGAAAAGCAGACGTGAATCCCAAAATGCATTGACAACGGATGAGGGACCAGTGATTATTATTAACCATTTGCACCGACATATTGGTCCACAGGATATATTTTGGCGCCTTTTTAAACATATGCTGCGTCACTATATATGTACGTTGTTAAAGAAATCCGAATTATTTTCCGACTTCCCCTTTCTCCGACATTCGAATCCAATCATAATATTTCAGATTGAAGCTAACTAAATAGGGGTGCAGACCAATAGCAACTTCCATTGAATAGCTTTAATTTCTCCATAAACATTTAAGATTATGTATGTATGATGTATGTATGTATAGTTATTTAATTTTGATCAGCACTACCTACTTCACTTTCTGATTTGCCCTAAGGTTGGCTGGTAGAGAATGCCAAGAGGCATTAAGTCCGCCTTTTGTACAATATTTTGTGTAGTACAATAAAGATTAAATAAATAAATAAATAAATCAGATTGCCCAGTGTTTTGTGAGACCCTGTTATTCACCAACACATCATTTCCACAGAAATCAAGATGCTGAGCAAGAGGGTTGCTATCGCTTTCGCCGTGATCCTGGCTGTGGTCTGCCTAGCTGAGGCCAGGGATGAGAACCCTCACGATGTAGCTGATGCTCTGCGCATTCTTCAAGAGTTGGATCGCTACTACACTCAAGCTGCTAGACCGAGGTAAGTCAGTACATGAGAAGCTTAAAACTGGTGCCGGGTTAAGAACTTCGACGTGATGAAATTTTTGAACTGAGGCATTTACCGAATCAAGCTTTCAATAGTAGCAAAATACTCATAGATATGTTTTAATTCAAGAGCAAACCGAACAAGAGTCAAAAATAGTTTAAAAGAGCTATTATTTATCATTTACCTACAATTTATTTTAAGATCTATAATTTAATGATTGTTGTCATCTGGTTTCTTGTTGATACGTAAGATTTCAGTAAAATAGCTCATATTAACATTTAATTCTGGTTCCTTAATGATATCGCTCTGTAGCTTGCACTATATTCTAAAGCAAACGTCAGGTCTTATGCTTCATTTGTCATAGTTGTGCTTATTAGAAGATGCGACTTTTTTAAGAAACGGAAAGGAATTTTCACCGGGTCACTTCAAACAGGTAGGTTGCTTCAAGAGTACCTTAGGTCGAAAACGTTATCTTGAAAATTTGATGTTGGTCTTAATTTAGATATTTGATTGTATTTATTCATCGTTATGAAGCAATGTTTGAATTTAAATCCTTAATCAATGCCTCACCTATTTTGTTGAGAGTTCGTTAAGGAAATAATTAATCTTAGTGGGCCAAAGATTGTTACGGATTTCAGACATAGAACAAGCAGTATTGTTTAAAATAAATATGATATTTCTGCCTTACGATAAGGTTTGTGCCGTATTTAAAACTTTTTCATTCATAAAAATAATGTAAATAAATTATATTTCTATATTTGGCTAGTACCAATCAGTGTTCACTTTGATGTTGAAATAAGATTATTTTATATTCAAAAAAATATTGTGCATCGACCGAACTTATTTCAGATTGGGTAATATGAAAAATCGTCTCATAATATTTAGATTGAGGGATGACCGGCGGTATATTCTACTGATATATTCATGTAACACAGACGCGTGACCTCTCATCTACTATTTTGATATTTTGAATAAATATGTATTGGAAAATACGGAAGAAAACTTGCTTTCTTTTAGCGAAACATATATATAGACACGACACAAGCAAAGTTTTAAAATGTTTAATGCAACACGTTGTTTAATTTTGCTACTATTGCTAACCAATTGTCAATTTTCAAAGAAATACATATTTACAATCATTAATGAGATTGAAACCCCTAATTAGACGATTCAAAATGAGAATTCACTATAAACATGTAGCCTTGAAGCCAAATTATTTTCTGAAACATTGGAGAATGGGGATGGTATAGTGTTTTAGAGAAAAACAACGCATCTGCGACTTGCGTGGTGTTGTTAATGCCCATGGGCAGCGGTGATCACTTACCATCAGGTGATCTGCTTGCACATACGGCTCCCGCTGTCATAAAAAAATCTAGGCCACCTTATTCCTCTTAAAAGCCACTACACATCAGTATTTGCTTTGATGAACGACGCTTAATATGCCATGTCCTTGAGTTGCGACGTATCTTCCTAATCTCTTGATGGTTCAGCGCGATTAGACAGCTTCCTCTTACAAACTAATGTCCTCATTAGTATAGTTATCTACATATATTATAGTTCCCTCTGTGCACTATTCAGTTGTGTTCTGGATTGAAACAATAAATATACATACAACCCTTGGGTAGGTATAGATTTGGTTGTTAACAAGCTCGTTGAAACGTTATAACGTGCAATCGGTAAAATGGCAGGTGTACAGATGATAGAGCTCGGCTTCAAAAAGGCTGTATTTGATTGGCCAGCTAACTGAAAACAACTTTTATGACAGACTAGCGGCCGCTTTCGACTCCGTCCGCGTAGATTTCGATTTCCACACTCATACTATAGTTTAAATCCTTCCTCGAAAAAATGGACTATGTAACATAAAAATAGAGTTTTCAATTCGAGCCAGTATTTTCTGAGATAAGCGCGTTTGAACAAGCAAACAAACTCTTCAGCTTTATTATATAAGTAGAGATCTAAAAAACTTAATTAGTAATGTATTTGTTGTTTTAACGTACATACTCGTACATAATTTACCAAATATTGTAGTATTATAAAGCAAAGTTTCATTCGAGATGTTTTCTGAGCAGTACAACGAGTTAAAGAATTGCGCAATGACTTACAAACTCATTATCTGTTTTCTTTTTATAATACGACGATTTGTAATAAGAATTTGATTTTTTGGCAACTACAGCTATAAAATATATTTCATTTATTTATAACTAAAGACTTGCTTTCAAGGACATGGGCTTCTGTTACGCAATATAACGGCTAGATCACAACACAAAACAACTGAATAAAAAAACAAAGTTTCCTACGAAATCAAGGAAAGACCTGCCTTATTCAGAATATTTGTGGGCTCACTTAGTCCGAGGAGGATTACATTTTCTGCTTTTTAGTGGAAGCCTTATGTTTGACCTTAATTTAACTTGATGTAAGCCAAGATGAGGGTGGGTAAGGAAAGTGGTATGTTTACCTGTATAAGAACACGCATGGAATCTTATTAAAAATGTATATTTATGACGCCTTTCATACTTTCTTTCTTTCTAATTTTATTTATTAAATTGAGGTAAAAATAAGGTAATGAAACAGTAATAAGAAGTTCAGACAGTATCTACATTAAAAAATCATGTTTATAGAACAATATTGAATCTAATAAGTAATATTGTACACAACACTTCTATTTTCAATCAATGTTCTTCTATTTTCAAAATATGCTATACTTTTCATATGTGAATTTGCCACTCTATAAAAACATAGCAGACTTTTCAAGATTTCTGCTTAAAACTTACCATACTACAGGTAATCTGCAAAAAACTACTTGCGAGTTCATTTACTAATGGAGAAAAATCATTGTCTATCCCCGAGGAGTCCCATTTTGAATTCCAAACGAATTGTTTTTTGGTAAATAACTTAATATATTTCAGCTATAGCAAATAAGTAGGAATATTAAGCTATGTACTACATAAGCCATTAAAATTTTATTATTTTGTACATAAAATGTAATATAATATTTTGATTATTTACGGTTTAATCCCTATTTTAGATATTTAGTATTTAATGTAGTTATAAATATTTTAATTGACACTTTGATTTTACAGGAGAAGAAATGGGGTTATCGGTTTAAAATCAATAATCAGTACCCAGAATCAATCCTAGCCTTTGCTGACGATCTCGCAATCTTGACACGAAACCCGAAGCAGTGTCAAGTGTTATTGAAAAAGGTGGATGAGTTCTGTGCTTGGACTGACGGCATGAAGGTGAAACCAAGTAAATGCTATTGCTTATGTCTGGGTAGACGAGATACGAAATTTACATCTTATGACCCTGGACTCACGATTGGCGGTCAGAATGTTGCCACAATTTCTGAAGCGCTCCCGTTCAAATTTCTAGGCAGAAAGATAGACTATAGAGGCCGCACACCATCTTTGGAGGGTATTGTTGAGGATTTCATTGATTCCATTAGTAGGGTTGAGAACCAACCCATAGGGAACATTAAGAAGCTATGGATCTACAACAACTACCTGTCATCGCGCTTGTCTTGGCCTTTCCTCGTGTACGACTTCGGAAAAACCCTTTTGTCGCGACTAGATGCCGTTGTTGTGAAATCGTTGAAGTCTTGGACTGGATTAGCTCACTCGGCAGACCCCTCTACACTATTTAGGGGCAAAAATAGTTTTGGGATGAACCTAAACAAGCCATCGGAGCTATACAAACATCTTAGAGTCACCAAGATGCACATTCTGGGTAAATCGAAAGACAACGCAGTGGCAACACTCCCAAAAGATAAGAATATGAGTGAGTTAGAGTCTAGGCTACGGTTCCATAAGCAGTTTATGGTGGGAGCGCAAACAAACAGGGTAGGATTGGGATGTCGAGGAAGAGAGGATGACCGGAATATCATTAAGTCTTTTCTGCGAATGGATGAAGATAACGAGTATAGAGTACATGCGCTTAATCTCGAAATGCAAAACGAGTGGGTGTCCCTTGGTGAGTTTTGTATCCCTTTAGCATTGAAGTGGCGGTCGATACTGTACGATTGGTCTCCAGCGCTGCTTAAATTCTATCTGAATGCCTTTCAGTTGACCCTACCCGATCAGAGCAACCTTGTAAGGTGGGGAATGGCGGTGGACAAAACCTGTTTGCTCTGTGGTGAGGCCGTAGGTACCGCAAGGCATTTGTTGGTGGGATGCAGAGTACTCCTAGACAGAGGTCACTACTCTCGCCGCCATGACGGAGTGTTGCAGATCATACGTGAAGCGGTGAGCCTTTCAATAGCAAGAGCAGCAAAAGGTTTGACGACGAATACAAGGAACATCAACTTCGTCAAGGAAGGATCTACCAAGAAGTCCAAAGTCAAACCTTACTCCATCGTTAGTGTAGCTCCAGATTGGAAGATCATGATGGACACGTATGAAAAGCACTACAGTATTCCAGAGGACATTGCGTTATCGTCGTCTAGACCAGACCTTTTCATTTATTCTAGAAAACTTAAGCGCGTACTGTTGGTAGAACTTACTGTTCCATGGGAGACAAACATTCCCAAAGATCACGCGTTTAAAACAAATAAGTATTATGACCTAACCAACGAAATGACTAAAAATGGTTATATAGCACGGTTGTATGCTGTGGAAGTGGGTGCGAGAGGTATACCAGCGAAATCTCTCTACAACCTACTGAAGGACTTAGGATTACCAAGATCTAATATTAGCTCGTTACTGGAAAGAGCAACTAAAGCTGCTTTACTCGGCTCGTACCAAATATGGTTGGGAAGGGAGAGGAATGTCATCGGTGGAGGTGATCGTTAGTATACTATAAAGGGGCCCCTTAAACCTACACGCTGGGTCGCAAGTCCCAGGCGCCGACTGACATTCCTCTCTGTTCCACGCGATGGACCCGGCACCCGCACGGAGAATCCATGGATAGCTAAGAAGTTCGTCTCTGATAAGTGGAATTCTGGAGGGAGGAAAGGGTTTTCAATAAATAATTTGATATGTAGATATTTTTTGTTGCCCCTACTCGATTTTAGAGTACGACAAGCTAACACCACTTTGTTATTTTGTGTACAAGCAAAATTATAAATGAAAACATCAGAACATCACATAAAAGTATTAAGTAACCACCGATTTTCACTAAGCCGAAAAGTATTATAATTATTTTATTCTTTTGTAAGTATTTATTTAGGGAGAAAATAAACTGAGTTCAAATTTCAAGGACTAATCTGCATTCCAAATTCCATAGCAATTCCAGCATTGTAATCTCCTTATGTTGTTACCTATGCAAAAAGGCCTCAGGATGTGCGTCACGGCATTCGCAAAGCCGTCATGGAGGAATTACGGCAATCAGGCCTGCTCTGGTCTTTGTACTGTGCCCTATTGCCAGAACATTGTCTAGCTAGCTTTACTGTTGTATGTGTGTGAATGTAGTAAGGGAGTTGTGTAAGAGTGTTCCGAACGGCTTAATAGAAAACTACATTTTACAGGCGGTTTTGCCCGGGTTATTAAGATTCTTGTCATATCCCATGTGAGCATTTAATCGGGGAACAAATATTCTACCACCAGCTTACTACCAGCCAGTATACCAAATTTCAACAAAATCCGTTTAGTACTATCAGCGTTATTGTCGGACAAACATTTAAACAAACTTTCGCATTTATAATTATTAGTATGACTTAGCGGCCGCCCGCGACTCCGTCCGCGTGGATTTCGATTTCCAATATCCTATGTGTTATTCTGATGTATAAGCTATATTGTGGTAAAGTTTTATTCAAATCCATTCAGTAGTTTTTACGTGAAAGAGTAACAAACATCCATACATCCATACTTACAAACTTTCGCTTTTACAATAGTAGTAGGATAATATTAATAAGATAAGATATTATGATAAATTTACGGGGTTGTTCTAATTCTTCCCATGTTTTCTTTACGGACCGTTCAATGACCTCGAGTTAATACCTACATATATATTAAAAGCTTTTTTAGAATATCGAGAGATTCGAGTAATAAAACCTTTTTACGGAATCTAAATATTCATCCTCATTAAAACGGCTGAAAGCAATAAGGTGCCAATTATTTGTGTACTATTGTAAGAGCAACACGTTAGTTCTGTTATTTAAAGCTTTTAATAACTTAAACTGAACTTAGGGACGAGGGTTGAAAAAATCTAAAGCCATTTAAAGTAACTCCGTGAAATATACATTTAGTAATTTAAATAAAACCAAGTATGAAAGACTTGACAGTCTGTAATACGAATTACGTTGATATGGGTCGTTTGCAAAACTAGTTACATGTATAGAATACCTCTTATGCATAGTAAATATGTAGACCAAAACTTTATGAAATCATACCTATTACTAAACATGGTATTACTGGACAAATATATATATAGTTTTCATTTTAAAATAAAAGGCCTGATGGTAAGCAATCATCGCTGCCCATAGACATCCGCGACCCCAGAGATATCGCCGATGCGTTGCCTGCCTAAGACTTCATATCCTCCCCAACTGAGCTCGAGCGACCTTAGGTACTCACCTTTGACATAATATTCTGTGTCAAAGAGTACGTTGATTGTAAAAAAGAAAACATTGAGTATTCCAAGTGTTTAAAAAACATGTCCTTCGAGAAAACTCTCGGGGAATTTCTTTAATAACGTTTTCATTGCAACACGCTGTTATTATTCTAAGACTTTACTTTAAAAATAGCTTAAGTGGCCTCCTGCCAGTAATGCCAACGTTAAAGTTTACGCCGACGGGCTTTGTCGCACACTCCATTCAAACTGGCCCGTGGCACAATTGTCACGTACAACGCATTCACAATACAGGTCGACCATTAGCCAACTGAATGTTGCGAATATAAAATTGTATTCATTTGAATATTGCGTTGTTTGGAACGGAAAAGATGACGACGGAGTAAGATGCGTATTTCGTGCTTTGTTTTGTAGGGACGCAGATCGATTGTTTTTTTTTTCAAAAAGCAAATATACTCGTTAGTTTCCCGTTTGTTATATATTCCTAATCGAACTTTTGAATATCTAAGTCCCAAGACCCAAATTTTAAGTTACTGAAATCAACTAAGTAATAAAAATATTATTCATTCTTGTAATTTTTCGGAGTCCCTTCTGAATCGCAATAATAAATAATGAAAACGGTAATAGGAAAGCTGTACCTTTTTAAATATCCAAATCTCATACATGCTAATCAAGTATGAACTAGACCATATCGACGGTGGAAAGCGGAAGTAGCGTATCTCAAAAAGTCCAACTTTACACCAGAGCCAAAAAACTATTTCAAAAATTCATATCTCTTAAATTAAGAAAGTTACAAAGCTGCAATTTTACATGTTTTTTCTACTGATAAAAGTTTATTACATGAAGTTGATTAAAATATTCTAGAGTTACCGCTTCATTGATTTTCGACTAGTTACAGCAATTGATGTTCAAATCTCGAGCAGCAGAAATGTCGTATCTGTTAGGTGAAATATATGGCTTATTTAAGTTGACTTCAGTTTCCATGCAGCGGATCTGCTGTATCTCAAAGAAAAGATAAACTCTATAGGGCTTTTTAGCTGTATGAACTTTTAATAAAAAAGTTTTTACATTTGAAATGTTTTAAGTACAATAAGAGTCGGAGATGTACTAATAATAAAATACTGTCTAAATCTTTCTCTGAAATGTTTTGTTCAAATTTAAAGAATGTGAGGACACCCAAAGATCAATATGTAACATTTTTATTTTAATCAGTCCGACAAAATTTTTCTTCTTTATGCTACTAGCATAAATATTGAATGTTGTTCTTATTTCTCTTCTGCTAATACAAAAGAGAGCATCAATACGTTCACAATTTCTATTACTTTTTTGAGCTTTGGGGCTCCGCTTACATCTTGTAAGACCAAGTCAACCACACCTGCCCGTGGTGCACCCTGCTGAAAGATGGACGAGGCTCGGGAATGGCTTTCCTCCCGGGGACGGGGGAGTGGTCAAACGGCAGTCGCCCCCATAAAAGCCAAAACTTGCCAATTCATATAGTAGGAATTTCAAGAAATACGGTTGTGCTTAGGGCGCCGACGGAAAACGGCGCGCAGGAGCCTCGCCCAACTTCTTCGACAATTGGGCGAGGGCGGCTACCATGCACTGGGCGTGCACAGCTGAACTATCGAGCCCCAAACCGTAGAAAATAGCTCAGTTATGCAACCTGGAACATTGCCACAATAACTGGACGAGTAAGGGAGCTAGCCGACGTACTCACGGTTGCTGTAGTGCTCTCTGAGCGGTTTCGGGACAGCATTCTGGAAGTTAATCGATGCAGCGATCGGCTGATGGTGATTAAGTTGCTAATTGATGAAGTCACGCCCCAATCGATGAGAGCTTATGCGCCGCAGGCCGGCTGTAGCGATGTTGACAGGGTGAGGTGCTGGAACCAACTTGGAGATGTGCTGAGTGGCTTCCCGATTTCGTTTCGTTCGTCGTCCCGGGATCGTTTTGGGAGGCGATCTGAACGGCCATATGTGTGACAGGTGTGAGGAGTTTGGACGTACTCACGGTGGTTTCGGATAGCGGGCGATAATATTTCCAAGTGCCGCTGTGTAAAAGATCCAAGTGGGAATCTGTTATGCGAGGACCTCGTGGTAAAGGAGATATGGCGCTTGTATTTCCACGAGCTGCCTTATGTGACTGTGAGGCAGCATAAGGAGGTGCAGCAACCGGATCGTCATCCAAATCAAGGACTAGTATATACCACCCATAACGCCTGATGAAGTTCTGAGAGCTCTTCGCCACATGAAGAATCGGTAAGCAATTGGTTCCACCGATGCCGTCCACATCGAAGCCTGGAAAGCCATGGGTCCTCGTGGTGTGGGCATTTTAACCGACCTGTACCATAGACCCTGTTTTTGCCCTAAGGATAATGATGATGATGACATGGAGAAGTACAGAACGAAGAACGTATTCTTCGTTCAGAGGCGTACCTCTACATTTCCTGTTCCTGGACATGCAGAACGCCTTCGACTGTGTTCCTCGCGTGACCATCTGGTGGGCACTGAGGTCAAAGAAGGCTGAGATTCACGGAGATGAAAATTTTGCACTGGATGCGAGTAGTCTTCTTCTTCTTCTTCTTCTTCTTCTTAGCCGCAGATAAACTGTAGGAGTGTCGCCTAAGTTGTTACAGCCATGTTTTACGGAAACCGGCAAACTACGTGTGAACTAAATGCATCGCCATGCAACTCCCGCCAGGTCCCGGAAGACCAAGAAATGCTGGCTTGACGTCGTGCTGAAGATCGTGCGAAGTGGAGGAGGAAGTAAAGGAAAGCGGACCCTGGACTCCAAGGCTATGGAAGCTCGTGGAAAAAGTGACCGAGACATACTCTAGGGTGATGATGATGACATTTTCTCTTCTATTAATAACAATCAGTCTATCATCGTTTTTTTTTTTGCTTCATTAGATTCTACATTAAATATGTTCAAATCAGTATTTTTTTCAAAGTAATAAAAAAAATATCATGTAACTTTTTCTTCTTTGTTACTTTGGTTAGTTCATAAAATGAATTAACAATTCCGCTTTCTCACTATCGGCTATAACGCACAAATGTCGAGCGATCAAAATGGCGTAAGCAGGACACGCGACGCAGCGGGTGAGAAACAAGACTCTGCTCTTATGACGTTTAAAATGCAGTAACTATTTGATTAGTATTCACGTCAGTTCGGTCTATTTGCTGTATGTTCGACAACGTAAGATTTTGCGGCGGCAGAAATGATGTATCTCAATCAATATCAATGTTGAACTCAGGAAAAGAGTGCTGTAACTGTTTACCGTACTACCGTACCGTATCAAGTATTGTCGTATCTGTTTTTTTTCCAAAAGTTGCGTTTTTTTGACTATTTACAGCAATTGGTCAAGTAAATTGTAAAAAAACTAGAAAAAAATCGTTGACGTATCTCAATTTTTTTTCATCGTAGAAAGACGATTCATATACCAATCGACGCGGGATTTTTTTCTTAACATAATGGCATCAAAAAAAAATTTTGCCAATTTTTGAGATACGCCACTTCCGCTTTCCACCGTCGATATGCGCCATTGTGGTATTACTACTAAGTTTAGAGAAGATACCGAGAGTAAAATAAAGCGTCAACTGTTCGATTACAAAAAAAACGGTATAATAGACGGCAACTCTTATCCATGGACAACATTAGTAATAAACGTACTTAGTAGTAATACCTCAATGGTATGCACGTACAGAACCAAATATCTCAATCGGGCAAATAACTTGATTCGTATTGAATGCGTCCCTAAATACTTTTGTCTCATAAGTTCTACACTATATTGGTATTCAGCCTAGCGGCACAATTTCCGAAGTGGCTAAAATGTT
Source organism: Nomophila noctuella (assembly GCA_958496325.1). Taxonomy (NCBI): domain Eukaryota; kingdom Metazoa; phylum Arthropoda; class Insecta; order Lepidoptera; family Crambidae; genus Nomophila; species Nomophila noctuella. Next base: position 6,680,928 of record OY292491.1, on the reverse strand, counting down.
TGTGAAACCGCCCTCCAACAAATTTGTTTAATAATACGACAAGTTCGGTATTGAGTTGAATAATTTACCGGAAACTATTGTTAGCTTCGCGAATATTACAAGCTCAAAATAAAGTTATGTAGGTGTAACGATTCAATTATCAAGACAATTATTTCATGCCAAACTATACGATGGCATTTTAATTCTTGAAAGTATAGTTTTACTTCGGAAAAACCCCGTACCTAATGATGAAAAATTGGCCAAGTGCGAGTCGGACTCCCGCACTGAGGGTTCCGTACAAATTCTATTTTTGACGTATTAAAAAAACTAGTGAATCGATTTCGTTCGAACCAATTTTCGTTGGTAGTTTTTATGGTAATGTACATTATATATTTATTTCAGTTTTATCATCCTCTTATTTTAGAAGTTAGAGGGGGGGGGGGCACTTTTTTCCACTTTGGAAGGGTCTGTCACGCAAAGTATTCACTTTAGAAAAAAGTGATATTAGAAACCTTAATATAATTTTTAAAGACCTATTCGTAGATACCCCACACGTATATGTTCAATGAAAAAAAATAGTTCGAGTTTCAGTTCTGACTATGGGGACCCCCCGCTTTTTTATTTTATTTTCTATTTTCGTGTGAAAACCTTGTTGCGGTTCACAGAATACATCTACTCACCAAGTTTCAACAGTATAGTACTTATAGTTTCGAAAAAAAGTGGCTGTGACATACTGGCGGACAGACAGACAGACAGACAGACAGACATGACGAATCTATAAGGGTTCCGTTTTTTTGCCATTTTGGCTACGGAACCCTAAAAAAGAACAGTTAAGTCAATGCTTATGAGACTAAAACTTATAAAGTTGTACAGAAAGATGCAATTTAAAAAGAGTCATAACATTAAAAGCTCAGTTAAAAGACTAGGGACAGGTAACTAAATACGATTCTTTAGTTCTGATTACTAAGTGAACATTAAACTTTAACAATACAATCCGCCCAGTGCGGTATTTGGTTCTTAGAGTTCATTGCTAAGGAAAGTTTTCTGCGTACTTGATGGAGCAACTAACAACTGTTATACAAGGACCAGTTGGAAATTGCTAAGTTAATAAGTTCTAGCAATTATAATGTTTATTGTATTAATTTCCTCTTAAGTTTTGAAGTCTAAGTCTTAGTTAGCGATTTGGGAAATTAGTGGAGACTAATTAGTAGCCGTGAATCATACTTTTACAAGCAAGTTTTCAATAAAGATTCAAACTACAGAGTTGCTAATTAATAATCCTGGCTTACAATATTTCTAACTGATGTTTTTTTGTTTTGGCGAACCGTTATCTCGTTTGCCGCTAGCGCGAGTAAAAAAGGCATCATTATCATCATCATATAAGATTCCAGACTTTCGCGTTGCATTACTAGAGTGATATTAGTTAACCGAACTAAACGCTTTATTTATCATCACACATTTTTATTATCATCATCATTAGCGGGTTGATGACTGCAGTATGGTGAGCGATAAACCACAGGGGAACGTTGCAAATCTCCCCGGAAACTCCGTTATTTGCTTCATACTCCACAGTAAGAAATGAGGTGGTAAATATAATTCTAGTACTATTCTAGTAAACCAATAGTAATAAATGTCGAATAATTCCTACATTTTATATTAACTATCAACATTGAAATAGACTTTTACTTATTTTGCAATACAGAAAGAAAAGCAAATGGTAATAAAACCTCTATAGCAACTTTTAATTTCCGTCCCGTAAATCATAAGAAACCTACCATTTGTGACTATTTTCCCTCCATTATAAGTTACAAAAGGCTACTTAAGCTCAAATATTTCCTTTATTTGAGTTAAATTCTTATAATGCTTAAACAACTTTTGTTTGAAAGTTTATGGTATTCGTTGCTAAACTCCTAAACTTTTCAAATATCTTGAAAAGATTTCTCCAGTCGACTGTATTTAAGGAGATTTATTTCTCTTTATTTATTTATTTAATCTTTATTTGCCAATTAAAACGCGGAATTAATGCCTGACTGCCATTTGGGTCATCTGAGGTTGCTCAGATATAAAAATGCCGATATAATTACTAGCGGTCGCCCGCGACTTCATCCGCGTTGATTTAGGTTTCCGCACACATAGGTTATACTTTACTTAAAGCATTCCTCCTCAAATGGAATACAAAGTTATTTTTTCAATTTAAACCAGTACCTAGATTATGAGATTAGCGCGTTCAAACAAACTCTTAAGCTTTATAATATTAAGTATAGATTTGTTCAGATCACAATTTGTAAGTAAATAAGTTGTTTCCTTGATGATAAATAAGGCTTTTAAAGTTCAAAGTTCTGTATTGCACCATGTTGTTATTAAGATGTTAACATGATAATGTGATGTTTAAATGTTATGAAGTTACTGTCGCATTCATAGGTTTACTAACTGTTACGTAATATTAACTTGTCTTATATTGGTCTACATTATATCGTCTTATTTCCCTTTTTACTTTGAATTTATAACACGTCTGGTTATGAAAGCTAAACATTGAATGTTATCATTTCATTTCCACGCGTTATCCTTTGCCGAATGACCAGTAGTTTTGGTGTTTTGTTTCGCTTCAGATCGTCTAAATCCTTATCCGGATTTGAGAGAAAACCTACGCACCCTTTTATTTCGATAAACAAAAATTTCGATTGAAAATACAAATGTTACTGGTGATGAAACGTGAATAAAGAAAATAGACGTTAAAATAGAGAGTGTGAGAGTGAAATAGATAAATTTTATTGATGAGACTTTTTGAGCCTGAATAAGAATATATGAAAACTAGCTGCCGCCCGCGACTCCGTCCGCGTGTATTTTGATTTCCAATAGCCTAAAGCCTTCCTCGTCAAATAAACTATCCAACACAAATAATTTTTCAAATCGGTCCTGTAGTTCCTGACATTAGCGCGTTCAAACAAACATACAGACAAACATACAAACAAACTCATCAGCTTAATATATTAGTATAGATAACATTGTATTGTCCCTAGTACCTAGTACGTACAATCGTTTATAAAGGTACTCTGATCTAGTAAGATGTGTTTTACAAACTTGATATTTGGTACTCCAACTACGTATTTACATAGCTAAAATAGATACCTAGTAATTTTAAATTAATTTTATGTGAATGAAAAGAAATGTAAGTAATTTATAGCGCAGTCACTAGCTGCTTGATTGATATAGTTATATGCTGCGTTAACCGTTTTAAGTAACTATAACTTCGTTCTGTGCACTTTATTATGTATGATAACATTGTCATTATTGCCTCTAAACCCCTTACAAAGTTGTCAGATTATTGATTTAAATATGTACACTCAAAAACTTATAGACAATTCTGAACTTATCAAGCCTAAGAAGGCATATAAAAGATGGGCCCGTTGGTCTAGTGGTCAGAGACTCTGGCTACAAAACCAAGGGTCGCGGGTTTGAATCCCGGTAGGGGCAAATGTTTGTGTGATGAACATCGGCATTTGCACTTGATTCATGGATGTTTAGAAAAGTATTTAAGTATGCCTATCCGTTCCCTAGCTTCCATAGTACAAGCTTCGAGCTTAGTTTGAGGCTAGGCAATTGATAGAAAAATAAATAACTAATTAAATAAAGCACAAAGAATTTATATAATTAGTTATTTATTTTTCTATCGCATTTTTGCATTCCAAGTCAAAAGTATCACTGAACTGCAAGATAACTTTTTGGTATTAAAACAACCAGATGAGCTACCAATTAATAAAGATTTACCCAGACTAATGCTTTCCGCAAAAGTAAACGTTCATTTAATATCTAGAAGCAAGTTTTCAAACATTAAGCAAATGCTAAACGGCCACACCATTAATTAACAACATCAAAGAAAAAGTTCTAGAGTATTTTTTTAAACCAAGTTAGCTCGTGCAAAGCATTTTGCTTTATTTTAAACTGTAGTAACAAAAACATCAGGAGATTTTAAAAGAAACTCAGGAAGTACAAGATTCTTTGATAAAGTAATGTGGGTAAATGACTTTCACCTCGCTTTGTGAGAAGATTTTTATAAGCCGTTTCTTGCAATCAAGCAAAGTTGTCGCTCCCTCGCCAGTACTTAGGTTGTGATTCTTAACATTGCGGGTGTCATGATGATTTAATTAAAGTAAAATTATATCTTTTAGTTTTTACTTAGTGATTATTTTTTATATAAAAATAATTTATATACAATGGCTTTTCTGAACGCCTTTGTTTACCAATTCAAGTGATAAATAATTGACGACCCGCTTGGTGTAATGGTCAAGATGTTGTCTATTACGCAAGAGGTCGCGGGTTCGATTCCCGCACAGGACAAACATTTGTGTGCATGAACATGTCTGTTTGTCCTGGTCTGGGTGTTATATGTACCTATTTAAGTATATTTGTAATACCACTCTTGATTCTGATGTCTGTAACACAAGTGCTTAAGCTACTTAACACGGGGTCAAATCAATGTATGTGATGTTGTGAAATATTAATAATACCCTCCTAGCCGAATTCGGCCACGGCGGCCAATCTTACGATTAGCCACTTGCGCGGGATATATTATAGTGCACAAGTGCGCGCGCAAGCACAGGTGCACTCCCTATTCCCTCACTCCCATAATTCGGTGGGACAGCAGTCTGACACGACCGTTGAGAGATCAGGCGCAGGACCAACGGCTTAACGTGCTTTCCGAGGCACGGGGGTGTAATTACACCGCCACCTTCCAAACTCCGGACTGTATCTGTGTTATCACATCATGAAACATAGACACAATTTCATCGGTCCGACCCGGGATTCGAACCCAGGACCTCCGGCGCGGCCGCCTCATTAAACTGCGACACACTAGCCACTGCGCCACGGAGGCAGTTAAATATTTGTGTTGTTGCGAAATATTATATTATTATTAAATATATCATAACTACGAAACCGAAAATACATGTAGTACATCTAACTGATTAATAAAGCACAAAGCTTAGCACATAACGATTATGCATCCATGACAATCTCGTTAAGGGCTAATACTGTCATTTCATTATCTAATCAACGTGTCGAAGCAATCAAATGTCAATCACTAAGATAAGCATGGTGGCGGTAATCTAAAACTTTGTATGTTGAGTTAAGTGTGTACTACTCGTTTGTACTTGTAGTATTAAAACATTGTCGTCTGCCGTAGGCAACCAATGTAGAGCATTGTACAACGATTGCGTTATATTTTCATCGGAGATAATAATAAATAATAAATAAATATTTCACAACATGACATACATTGATCTGAGCCCGTGGTAAGTAGCTTAAGCACTTGTGTTACAGACATCAGAATCAACAGTGGTATTACAAGTATACTTAAATAGATACATATAACACCCAGACCAAGACAAACAGACATGTTCATGCACACAAATGTTTGTCCTGTGCGGGGATCGAACCCGTGACCTCTTGCGTAATAGGCAACATCTTGACCATTACACCAAGCGGGTCCTCAAGGAGATATCCTCTCATTAACGTGTGCATGAAACTGTTAATATCAATACGACAAACTACCCTCAAAGTTTTAAGCCAATTAGGCCATTGTTTAAGTTGCTTATGCCTCGGTATCTTAGAATAGCTTGCGATAGTTTAGGTATAGGTACTCAATGTGCGTCATATTCTATAACTTGCTAAGCACTTTTTGATTTGAACGATTTAATAAGTGAATGTTAGTTGTGACTTTAATTAATTTATGTAAACAACAGCATAATTATTGTGCATAGAATAAATAAATAAATAAATAAGTGCCTTGGACAAACACACCAATTGCCTAGACCCAAACTAAGCTCGAAGCTTGTACTATGGAAGCTAGGGTACGGATAGACATACTTAAATACTTTTATAAACATCCATGACTCGAGTACTCATGCCGATGTTCATCACACAAACATTTGCCCCTAGCGGGATTCGAACCCGCGACCTTTGGTTTTGTAGCCAGGGTCTCTAGCCACTCGACCAACAAAGATTTATACATACATTTTATTAAATTATCCAACAGAATGTATTTTAGTTACTGAAATAATATAAATTATGGATCGTCTTATGAGTGTTTTAGTCTTTAAAAACCAAGAAGTAAGTATTATTTTTTTATATCACAGGTTGAGACTATTTCTAACATTGGAAAGAGGTATTTGTAACATGACAGTTTCGATCATGGTCCAAACAATAAATGCCAATTTAATTTAATTTGCAAACAAAATGTACGTATCCCTTGAGGAATCAGCAACGTTAATAGAAACAGGAACTACTTTGAGGCTTGGCATATTTGTATGGAAAATTACAATTCTTCAAGTCGATAAGTGGGCCAGTTTAATATTATGAGGATGGGTGGAAAAACTTTTTGTTACTCATGTAAATCTTTGAATGAGATCCCATGGCGAAAGTTCCCTAAAAAGGCATCAGTTTGTTTCAGAAGAAATTTGTAGTTTGTTTTTGATAGGTACGTTGAGGAAAATGCTCTTCAGTTGACACCATCTACATATTATATACTAGCGGCCGCCAGCGACTCCGTCCGCGTGGGTTTCGGTTTCCGCACACAGTGTTACTATAGATAGCTTAAAGCCTTCCTTGACGAAAAACGATAAGTGGACTATCCAACTTAAAAGATTTTGTCAATTCGAACCTGATAGGCTCGCCACTTTGACGAATTCGCCATCCGCTTTCGTAGCGACCTATATCTCCATCCCGCTCACATAAATAAATAAATAAATATTTTCACAACATCACATACATTAATCTGACCCCGTGTTAAGTAGCTTTAGCACTTGTGTTACAGACATCAGAATCAACAGTGGTATTACAAATATACTTAAATAGATACATATAACACCCAGACCAGGACAAACATACATGTTCATGCACACAAATGTTTGTCCTGTGCGGGGATCGAACCCGCGATCTCTTGCGTAATAGGCAACATCTTGACCATTACACCAAGCGGGTCGTCAACTAAAAATATGCAGTTCGTGTACGGGGTGGAAATACCTACATATTATGAGTCGCGACGAAAGCGTATGGCGAATTCGTCAAAGTGGCATCTTGGCTAGCCTACCAGTAGTCCCTGAGATTAGCGCGTTCAAACCTATCTGGATCAGTTACACGGGTTATTGTTAGTAAAACGTAAAGATAGATATAAAAAAAAAAAAAAAAACTCAAATATACTTTATTCAAATAGGCCTCATAAAAGCACTTATGAATCGTCAATAATAATAAAAAACAAAACATTGAATCTACCACCGACTTCGGAATGCAGTCATCTACCGAGAAGAAGCGGCAAGAAACTCGATAGTTGCTCTTTTCAATCGCCAAGTTTTGTTACAATATTTGTCCAATAAGATTATATACTTGTACTTGTTCTAGTACTAGGCCATACAGTTACCTCTTTCAGGTATAGAACAAAAATTATTAAATACATAAGAACAGATTGAGTCCCAGTCGACCAGTCCCCAAAGGTGGCACCTGTTCACAAGTATGACGTATGTGTCAGCCATCATCTCACTCAACCATTTTAGAGGGAATGAAATGCTGTCAAGCGATATTTTTTAGGCAATTTTATTTCGAATATTTCCGTCTTACATGATTTCTATGTAACTTTAACCATTAAGGCTGCACACGCGACAGAAGCTTTAAAAATGGAGGAATTTCTCCCGTTTTCCCAACATTTTCCTTCACTACTCTGCTCCTATTGATTGTAGCGTGATGAAAAGTGTCCTATAATATGCCCAGGAGTATAAAGAATAATTATACCAAGTTTCGTCAAAATCCGTCGAGTAGTTTTTGTTTCTATAAGGAACATACAGACAGACAGACAAAAATTTTACTGATTGCATTTTTGGCATCAGTATCGATCACTAATCACCCCCTGATAGTTATTTTGAAAATATATTTCATGTACAGAATTGACCTCTCTACAGATTTATTATAAGTATAGATGGGAGGTTATCGCCGACTTCTTATGTTTTTTTTTATATTGAATTTGGTTTGACAGAGTAGCTATTTAAGTTATTTGTATGAGGAAATAGCTTGCAGGCTTGAATCACCTGATTGTCCGATAAGAATGATGATTCTGTTCTTCGGAAGGCACGTTAAGCCGTTGGTCCCGACTGTGAATCAAATGGTCTGGTTTTCCTTGTGTGGAGGTCTGACGATAGTTGCTCCATTGTAATTACCATGATATTCAGGATCATAGTCGAAGTCGTACCCTGGGCTCCGCGGCAATGGCCGAGGATGCAACCGGGAGAAGAAAGATGATGAAGGAAATACTTAACGTTTTAATTTTAATTTACTTTCCTGAAACTATTGTATGAGTCTCTTACATGCGTACATTCGTCTATGCTCATAAATTTGTAACCGATTGTAAAAATCGGTTAGGAAAAGTGTTCTCCTAATTTAAGAACTATCAATATAACATTTTCAAAATAATTTTTAAATTTCCCAACTCGGTATCAACTCGAAAATTCCTGACCATAAAAGCATTAGTAGCAGCGATTAGTACTTGCTACTTAGAATCGTTTTATTTACCGACAACAAATACGGTTTGCAAAACTATTCAAGCGATTTTAAAACAAATATACTAGAACGGCAAAGCTGGAAAAATATGGTTTTGCATTAGCAAGCAACATTCAGTTTAGATGTTGTTTTATTAGTATCAAAGGTAAGCTTGGAGCTTTGTTAGGATTAAACAACAGAAAAGAATAACTGCATCTAAAAATGTTATGAGTTATATCTGCGTAGGTATAGGATACATACATACGGAACTATTTTTGTGGAAGTATATTAAGTTGGCAGTGATACCGATTTGCATAGCTTTAAATACATATTTCAGCTACACTAGATACTTGTCCGTAACGTTGTATTAAAAACACCCCATATTCATTTTTAACGAAGACGTCTCTGAATAGAATATAAACTATTGTTTGACCCTAGTTGGTTCTCTTTTAAAATAAATAATAAGTAGGATTACAAAAACCACTTATATGAGAGTATGAATATGGAATCGTGGAGTAAACCGAATTATGTGTCCAAATAATATGTGTAAATACCTGCCGATATAAAATGTGAAGTATATCGATATGTGCAACAAAAACCGTTGACATCATACCTTGGTTGAGTCCCAAGCCGGCCGTAGTGTTGTGCGTTATGTTACATCGATATCGATATATTGGCAGGATCGATCGTCGCGACGCCGGGCAAGGGGACCGAGTCGACCCAGAATTATTAGATCGCGCGATGCGGCTCATCCAGCTGCAGAATCTAGACCGCCTTTACTCCTACCACACCCGACCAAGGTACGATAGTCGATGTAACTCCCCCTTATCGATAACTGTCCCAGCACTCTAAGTCTCTCACTATGACTTCGCAGTTGATGTTGCATGATTGTAATGATTAAGATGTATTTCAATTTTTTTACAAATACACCGTTTTTCTACTTCATTCGGTCGTAACTAAAAAAGAAACGTCTTCGTATAGATTCAGATAGATTCACCATAGGAGGGTAAGACAGATAATCTTCCGTTCCGGGGTTGCCTAGGCATTAGGCTAACCATGAAAATTGTAAAAGCCGAAACTCGGTTAGGTCATATCAATAATTAGCTAGTAGGAAGTGGTCTTGTGGAAAAGTTTAATAATTACTATATGAACAATTCAATTGTTATATTATTGTTTCGTAATGCATATGTAGAAAGGTAGGTACATACATAGAAAGTTGATAAAAAACTTGCAGGCTGAGCATCTCAATAGGTACAGTACAAACAAACAGAGAGGAAGTATGATTAGGATAAATACAATAACATGTTAGGATGTAGTTGAAATTTTGTTAATAGTTATCATCAGTTATGTATCGGTAACCCACGAAGTCGACGACGGTCGAATAACAATAGCTTTCAAAAGTATCGAGTGTCGTTCGGTGAAATGTGAATATTGAGTCCCCCCGACTGACCTGAATTAAGTTGAATTTGAAGTTTGGTAATGGAGTAAAATTGTAATAGACGCTTTTCCAAAAATGATACGAATTTCATGATATTTATTAGAACCGAATACATATGAATGTAATAAAATATGAAGTTACTTAGCATGTTACTAGCTAGGTACAAGTTTGATAATGAAACTGGTAGCGATCGTTGTATTATGAAAGCGACATATCGAACCACAGATTGTTATTAACTATACATTGCCATACCATACAACTGTTATTTCTGTTTCCTTATGGGATGTTTTTCAGGCTGAATTCTAATTGTATACCAAATAGTACATCTGTTTTATCGCTCTTTAATGTATTTACGTTTGTCCTCAGGTACGGGAAGCGTTCGGAATCGCTCACGAACTGGGCCAAGGACCTCGAAGTAAGTTGCATTTCACTTTGAACCTTTAAAAATATAATTTAGATTCATGGTAAAAAAATTAAATATAAAAAGTTGTGAAATTCATCATGACAATATTAGAACAAATATATTAAAATAAAATATCTCATGCTCACTGTAGAATAAGTGAAAGGTGAAATGTACCTACAGTTAGTTGCAGAAGGTAATTTTATTTTATTCTCATTTTTGTTGTTTTTGGGCACACATAAAATTGTACAAGAATCTACTCGATACAATTTTTATATCATCAAAATACAAACAATAACATAATTTTTCGATCACGATTTCATTATTGAATGCTGTTAATTTATGTTAAGACACGGATAAAGATTTCATAAATTCAGTAGTCGAGTATAATTAAATCTTCATAAGTAAGTAAACACTTAAAATAATTAAATGCCAGAAATAAAACTGCAAAAGTTAATTAACATTAGCAAGTTTACTCACAACGTTGATTGATCAAAGAATTAATAATCTTATTTGAATATACTGACGCTCTTAATTTACCTACAGTGGGCGTCAATTACAATTTGACTGAACAGGTACTAATAAGATTAAGATGTGGCCCAAAGCTTATTTCGTTTATTACATCCCTTGTAATTTAATCAATCGTCAAGTTTGTGCTTAGAACAAGACACAAATTGAGTTCGCCGGTTCGGTCCGGATTGTTGGTTTGTAGTTTGGTTAGTGGCCAGTTTGGTTTCTTTGAGGTGTTAAATTTTAAAAAAAATATCATTTTGTTATGCTTGTGAACTTTATTGACAATATTAAGTAATTTAATTAATAGTAGATAAACATTTGAGAGATAAATAGTGAGGTTATTGTATTATATCGAAACAAGTATAAAAGATTTTATAAGATCAACATCCGAAAAAGAATTTTAAAGTAACACTACTTCAAAAAAAAGTTATAATTCATGACATCTCCCAAACCCAAACAGCGCCACTAGCTTTATATCTTGTTTACTGTAACTTTGTTTTTTTTGTAATAAAGATTAAACGCAGAATATATTTGTTTACCCTAAACTTCATTCCGTAAAATGGAACACACAAGTTTCCTTGTGGCAATCTCAGAAATAATGCAGAGGTGGCCAATCCGACGCGTGTCTTTATTCGTAACTTTTCCTTTTTCCTGCATTTCCCTCCAACTTAGCGAATTTCACGCAAGCAATTAACATTTTTCTGTCTTCCTGCTTCTAATCAGCCGAAGGTTTCGTTGTTTGATGCAAGAAATAAAGATGTGTTTTTTGCTAGTATTTCTTTTAACATTTTACTATATGATATCATTATTATAACAAATAATAACAAATGTTAAGATGACCATATTAGACCAGAAACCTTGGGTTCTATTTGTGCCCAACTGGTCCCAAAGCAAGGAAAACTTTTCAAACAATGCCCCAATAGAAACAAAAATATTTCAATCAATTCCAAGAGACAGAAGAATCACAAAAGAGTGTTATTTTTCAATGTACGCCGCCGCCATCCTTTTCTCACTGAATTCGTAAATTCAAAATTAATAACTGTAAAAAATAAATTATTTTACTCCTACCGACCGCTTCGTAAACTGTTGACGTATTTAATAAACTGTAATTAACGATCCCCTAGTCGCAATGTAAGTGCTTAACGAGTTCGGCATTAATGCTCGATGGAAATTTAATACGTAATTTGAAGGCCTTATTACCATCCAAGCTTAATCCGTTACCACAGTCCATCCTATAGGGTTTAAATAGTGTAAGACTTCGTATATTATAAGGTAATATACGAAGCGGTTGAACCACGTGTGAGAACTTTAGACGGGGATTAAAAATGTTACATACATATGTACATTGTTTTGTATCAATTATTGTATTACAGTCTCTTCTTGCTCAATGAATTGGATTAAAGCTGTTCGTGTTGTCATTTTGGTTCCATTCTGTGATCAGAGCCTAAAGCTTAATCAATGTGGGAGCATTTAGTTCAGAATACTACTATGTAGGTAACTACCAGTAGTAGACTAACTAGTTTGGTAAAGAATAGTAAGGAAATACCAGTAACCAGCATGTAGAAGCTGAAATAAACAAATTAATATCCAATGACATAAACAACTTGTTTGGATTTTTGTATGTTTGTAATCTGTGGTATTGGTTACCTGGTTCAAACCCAGCCGTAGTTTTCATTGTTTTTAAATAAAAAAAAACTTGTTATTTGTGCTCTATTATTAAATTAAACATTTAAAAATATAAACGGACTTTAAATTTAAATAAAGTCAAGTTTATTCTCGAACGTAAATCCATAGTAAGGCACGAGCGTAAGCCAGGCATAACCCGGTATACGATACTTCGGATATTGGCATAATATTCAACTCTATTTCATATTGTGGTGGCTCGTAAATGCTTTAAGCGATAGACGCCATTCAGAGACATTATAAAGACGGATCCGTTATTGAAACTGTTGGTTTAAGAGTCCCTTAAGAGATCTTGAAGTTGTTGACTAATTTGCTTGTAACATAACTGAAATTAAGAGAAACTAGATGGAATTCGTTATAATAGGACCTCAGAATATTAGGTTTGTGAAACCACTTTCAATCACAGTTATTAAAATACCTACATTTCCAATCATGACTAAAGTGCAGGTCTCCACTTGATTTATTTAGTAGCGGCCGGCTACTTCGGCCCTGTAGATATTGGTTCTTGCACATTTAGCGTTATACTATAGCTCATAGCCTATGTCGAAAAAAGGACTGTATAAACAAAAAAAATATTTTCATTTCGAACCAGTAATTCCAGAGATCAGCGCGTTCAAACAAAGAATCAAATAAACTCATCAAACATTATAAAATAAGTAAAGATCTAACATTTTTGTACAAATGAGAGTGAAATAAACACACTAACTACACCATAGAATTCAATATCAGGTAGTAGCGTGCAACCGAGATTCCACATAATATGACATTTTCTTTCGGTACGCTACACAATGTGCGTTCGCCTTTACCCTGCCAAATCGATTCACATACTGCCAGTTCCTGTGTAGATTTATTTATTTAATCTTTATTGCACATCAAAGGAAATAAGAAACGAACTTTTATCGAGGAGTCTAACTTCGGAAAAAACAGAAAGTGAAGTGGGCTTCGGTTTTGTTATTGGCGTTTTGTGCCGGTTTAGTAAAGAAGCCTACCGGAGCCTAGGGCCGAGCTAATCCATCTGTCCAGGCTATAGGCTCACCCCCCCTCCCCCGCATCTGGGGGACTCCTACGTCCAGCTGTAGACTGCAACAGGCTGATTATTACCTTTGTTATTGAAATTAATGTATTAAAAATTGTAGTTATTATTCGCAATTTTATGGGTACTGTGGAGGTGCACTAAGAAAGGAATTCCCGAAATTCTCACGGGAACGGGAATAAGTCGGAAACACCTTTTGTTTGATAAATCTACGCCGCATGTAATTTGGCATGCAGGTACATTAGTAAACTTAAGCTTAGTTAGCAACAGGATATTTCAAAACTCCCACGGAAACGGGAGTTAGCGAGAAAAACCATTGTATGAAAAAAGCTAAACCTGAACCGAGACAATTTAGACTCTCAGAAAGAACATAGGCCTATTATTGCGAAAAAAGGGATTCGTTTTTTTTGATTTTGATATTTTGTCTTGTTTCAGAAGCCGGACTTACCCGCATGGCTGGCCTACGCCAGGAGGAGATGAGGTGCGCAAGCGTCGCCGGCTCTATAATCAGTCACTATCAATGTTCATGATCACTACACTTGTACCGGACTCAATGTTAACACCATTTATGATAACATTATCTGTCTGTGGTTAAATATAAGATTCGTTGTCTGTGCTCTCGTGGTTCCAAATTCGAAATCGTTTGAAATGTCAGAGGAATTTATTTTTTCTATTAAATAACGTCCCTATTGTCAAAACGTTTTTTTAATTCAAATTAAGAACTACAGAAATTAAAGAAACGTTAAGCTAGTTTGTAGGTGCAACTTATGACATTTCAAGCAATTTACATTCACCATCATTACTATAAGTTGAAAATAGGCTGGAATTTCAAACTTAAACATTAAAGTCTCTTCTAGTCGTTAGATTATTATGTGGTGCTTTTGTAAGTAGTTTTATTATTTCCACCCCTTTCTATGCAATATTAAATTACAAAGGCAATCAAATGTTCATACTTATCGTTGATTAAACCTCATGTTATATTCCACAACCAAACTAGATGAATATACATGTAATAGATTTTCCTACTTCGGTCAACACAAAAGTATTGGAATATTGTTGTTTCTATAATGAAACACCATTTCAAAATCATTATTCATTGAAACCTTTATACTGTTATGTACTTGAGGGCTATTCAAGCCATCTTATTTGAACCAAATAATTGTACCTTTACAGATCAAATATCATTGTAATGTTATGAATAAATAAAAGCAATTAAGAAAACGTAATATTAAAATGTTTGTTTTATTTTGGGAATCCCTTTAAACCTTTTGTACTTGCCCTTAGAAGTGGAGCTCTTGAAATTATTTAGCTGTCGTGATTTATTATTGGAGACGATTGACATTTAATTTAAGAGCAAGGATGTCACATATTTTCTATACTATTTTTAGAATAGATGGTGGAAATTGCACCTAATACCCTGCGGTTTGGATGAATGCTACTGAGAACTAAACAAGCATGATGGTTATTCTCAGAAGTACATAATGTCCCTACCTTATGTTACTAATTTCATCATCAATATGCCCACATCTGGACGTAGGCCTCTCTCATATGGGGATTTATGCCCAAATGCCAATCGAAATCGAAAATCGAGGGTTTTGCTCCATAGGCAATTAAAACTGAAGAGTGAAAAGGTAAATGTATGTCAGTCAAGGGTGATTTACCGACCGACTGCCTGACTGATATGAGGTTCTTTCAACGCACAGCTCAAACCACTGGACGGATCGGACAGGCATTTGGCATACAAATACATGTTATGTATGAAATAAGTATCTGCCAAAATATTATTTTGATTATTTCTAACCCCAAAGAGGATAAAATCGGGGATGAAAGAATGTATGAAACTTTGTTAATTTCAAACCGATCGAGCCGAGACTTTGTTTGCGTTAAGCCACTATGAGGCATCCTCATCGAAAGTATTTTTATAAAATTCACCCCTTAGAGGATAAGGGAATTGAAATCCGCGCGGACGAAGTTGTGGGCGGCCGCTAGCGTGTATGTATTTTAAAAGAATAAATGAAATGAAATGAATAAATAAATACAATAAGAGAAGAGAAATCAAGCTATCCATATGTAGATTGCTAGATCAAAATAATTTGTACAGATCTAGCCATCAAAATATTTTCAGAAGGAAAGGGGAAGTAAGTTTGTTATTCTGTCATACAAAAAATAGTAAACGGATTAAAATAAAACGTACTTAAATCTATCTGAATCTTTTTTTGTATTTGACTTAACTTTAGTAAATCTTGGCAACTAAAGGAATGACATATATTTAAACCAATTGTATATAATCAACCAATCAAACTCAAATAGACTCATTTCTTTGATTGGGATAAAATTTTCAAGGTGAATGCAATATTCGTATACTGAGCAAAGTTACACGTAGGAATTTCCCTTTAACTGTAGAAAATGATGCGCATATGTAACTTGAAAGGAAAATTTGTACATGATTGAGTCAGTACCAACTGGGCCTCCTTTCGACACGCGTTGTTGGTAATTAAATAATAATAAATTCCGTCAATAACAGCCTGTATCGTGTACTATGGATGCTGGAGAACGTATAGGCTCCATTATTTGGAAATTGGAATCATGTTTTCGTTGCAAATATGTTTTTTGTGACCTAATCACCGCAATGGCAAAGTGCGGATTTATTAACTTAATTTTATTTATTTCTTATAGGTTCACAGACAGATTATTATCATCAAAATTGTACAAACATGAGTAACATAAAATCAGCTTAGATGATAATCCACAAGTAGTGTACACAACCTGATTATCTATCATTTACACGTATTACCTATGTTATACCATTTCACAATAATCCTATCAAATTCACAACCGAATTCAATTCAAGATTGCTTTTCACAAGCCCGGGCAGAGTAGCTAGATTTAGGAATCGAATGCTGGACCTCGTCGTGGCCACAGTCCGATAATTAAACGACTAGACAATCGAGGCATTGACTTAAGTATAAATACGGACGTTGATGCCCTTTGGTTTTGTGGTTTGAACTATTAGTACAGACCTGCCCCTTGGTTACAGTGTGTAATTACCGTTGTTCCCTAATTAATGACCAATAATGACCATGCCTTGTCTTCCTGAGATAATTACGGTACTTGACAAGTGAAATAAGAGATAATGTGCAAACTTACCTTATATAACACCTCTCCAGTAGAAATTTACCTGGAAACAATCGATATTGCTTAAAATTTGTTTCACTAGTTCCTCTTTATTTCGACGAGTCGCTTAGGGTTATGAACAAGAGTTGACTATAAGACCAAGAGGTTGCGATTTCGATCCCCGGACAGGACAAAAATTTGGGAGTCATGTACCTACATGTCTATTTGTCCTGATCTCAGTTTATATTTAAGTACATTTGTACTACTAAAAAGTATTCAAGTATGTTTTTTGTCCCTAGCTTCGAGCTTAGTTAGGGACTAGGCAATTGGTGTGTTTAGGTAAAGAAACAAAAGTGCAAAATCGTGTGAGATTTTTTTACACTGTGCAAACGCTGTGACTTCGTTGTTCGGGATAACAAGAATGTAACACGCAATCGGCAAATACTAAAGCTAAACAAAAGCTATGTTTTTATTTTCATTTCAAATAACAAAATTACACAAAGCAAATCCTCTTGTTTTTGCA
Organism: Nomophila noctuella; assembly: GCA_958496325.1. Classification (NCBI taxonomy): domain Eukaryota; kingdom Metazoa; phylum Arthropoda; class Insecta; order Lepidoptera; family Crambidae; genus Nomophila; species Nomophila noctuella. Next base: position 6,663,722 of record OY292491.1, on the reverse strand, counting down.
TGTTCAATCGAATACTCACCTTAGATCTTCGTTTGTTCCGGTGTTCCTTGATGTTCCTTCATGTTGTCGTAATCACTATTTACTCACTGATTGTCAAAAAGGAAGAAACAAACAGTTCATAACGTAAACATTATGTTCAGAACTCAGAACATCGCGACACTTTGGTAAGGAATAGAAAAAATGTCAAAGTACCCTCAGGAATTTTTGCAACACTTACGCCATCTATGTGATTTTACTTGACGTGTCTTTTTATAATTTAAACTTTTTATAATTATTTTACACATTTTTAACCAGAAATAAATTCAATAATGTGGTAAAGTTAAATATAAGAGTTTGGCAGCATGTTGTGGCTATTGATGGACATTATTTTTTTTTAAATGTAGGTCTGTTTTTTGACTTTTATCACCAGCTCTTGCTACGTCAAAGAAATGATTTAATTCTATGTATGCTTATGCTTATTATAATGTTTCATTACTAACACTAATTTTTTAAGTAATTTGTACACCCATGGATCATGTTGTCCGAAATAAAGAAATTTGAATTTGAATTTGAATTAGCTTAACAAGCGAGTTTAGAGTAGCCTAAATTACAGCAGAAAATTAAGATCATGTTTCTTACCGCACTGCATCACCTTCGTTAGTTTCCTCACAAACAAACTAAACACTAGGTATGCTGTTTTACAAGTAGGTAGGTAAGGTCCAGGTTAATATAGACTATTATTGAATAACTAGCCGCCACCCGCGACTCCGTCCGCGTGGGTTTGTTTAAAAGGGGATCAAAAATGTCATCAGATTTTACCTACGACGCATAGTGTTCGAGATATTTGCAGTTTTATAAAATTTTATTTGATAAAATATTCCCAAACGAAATTGGTACCAATTTTGTAAAAGTTTCGTTCCTCTTTGCGAAACTTGTTATTTTGGGGTTTTCTGTTTGGAACTCATCATCATCAGCCTATCGTAGGCCACTGTTGACAATCTCTATGGTCGAGGGCTTCCCCTGACAATCTCTATGGTCGTCCCAACCTTGGATTTTTTTAGCACCCATATACATAGTATCTAGCTTTATTTTTATTTATTTTTTAATTTGCTTACTACTCCATGTTCGACACACCTGCTCATCAATAATGTCATCTACACGCATGTTGAAACGGACGCTACGTCAAACAAAATAATAATAATGCAACAGTTTACTAGCGTCAGGGCATTTCTAGCGAATTTTAATGTAAAGTTGTCACCGAAACTGAATTGATCTTTAATGCAGATAAGGTCATCGGAAAGGTCCAAAATATCTAATGTTTATTTTAACAGGGGATCAAAAATGTCATCAGATTTTACGTACGACGCATTGTTTTCGAGATATTTACAGTTTTATAAAATTTTATTTCATAAAATATTCCCAAACGAAATTCGTACCAATTTTTTAAAAGTTTCGTTCCTCTTTGCGAAACTGATATTATTTTGGGTTTTTCTGTTAAGCACTCATGATCAGCCTATCGTGGGCCACTGCTGGATATAGGCCTCCCCTTATAATCGCCATGTAGTCCTAACCTTGAGTTTTTAAACACCTATAAAGTATCTAGCTTTATTTACATTTATTTACTAGAGGCCGCGCGCAACTTATTCCGCGTGGATTTCGGTTATATTATAAAGCCTAGGGTTATATTATAGGCCTAAAGCCTTCCTCGTCATATGGACTATCCAACACAAAAATAATTTTCAAATCGGACCTGAGATTAGCACGTTCAAACAAACAAACAAACAAACATACAAACAAACAATTTCGTCAGATTTATATATTAGTATAGATAAAACAAAGCTGAAGAGATCGTTTGTTTGTATAATTGATAGCGCTAATCTCAGGAACTATTTTTTTGGATTAAAAAAAAAACATTGTGATGGATAGTCCATTTGTCGATGAAGGTCATACACAAGCTATAGTATATTATGTGTGCGGAGTCGCGGGCGACCGCTTGTTTAAAATAAAAAGACAATTAAGGGGTACCATCTTTATCTTTCCTATTAGTAAGATTTGTGTCAGTACATCGAGGTATCATACTTAAAGTGACTAGCTTATTATTAAGCACAAACATTAATTTAATTAAACTTACACGCCACGTTGAGACTTTTATACATTTTAAATTGACGCAATCCTCGGCACAAGCACCTAGTTTCATACAACCGTACATTTACACATATAATTTAATAGTGCTTAATTATTACGATTTATACATACAGAAATGTGACATAAGAAACACTGGCAGTGACTAAGCCAAAACTTAAGTTTATGAAGGTATCGAAATCAGATATTTATATTCTGTTGTACAAAATATAGCAATGAATTGTAATATTCATGTAAGTTATCATTTAATTAAATAAACAGCTATATGACTAATGTAGTATCCCAAATCTCTGTCGTAACGCCAAATAACAATACAATTGAAATTTGGGTGTCACTCCATCAGTTATTTATAACTTGAGTAACGAAGTTTTTGACAGAGGTAATCGGTACATAATCGTATGGTAGTAGCAAACCAAAAGGCATGTCACAATAAAATGATAATTTTCTTCAAAACGACTCATGCGTTCACAGTAATGACGTCACGTTGAAATCTAATTACAGTCAAACAGACAAATACAGGGGGCTCAAATGCAGATAACTTAAATTTCCGCACATCTTTTAGCATGAACAACTGATGTTCCAGATTATAATGGTAGACGATGGAAAGAAACAGCGCCAAGAAAGGAAAACCTATTTAAGGTCAGGCATGGGGCCCCAACATTAAAGAAATATGGAATTACAACCGCAAATTCTTAGGAACGATAAAAAAATCTGATAAATTTATCATTATCACACGTCATTCTCACTTGTTTAGTAATTACATAGTTTCGTTTGCAATTTTTAAGTATAAGGGACTTTAAATTATTACTTTTATATATCTCATCTGGTAAAACTTCTAAACTATTGGTAACACTATACGTACAAAGAAGAGTCATGGTGTTATTTTCTAAGGACACTCGGAAGTTAAAGGTAAGTATTAACGAGAATTTTATGACCTAAATTTTACAATTTGACAACCAATACTCGAAGACAAACTCTTTGAGACACACTTCATCATCAGGATAGATTCATTCATATCTTTTCACTTCCTAAAGATATCTACCATAGAAAGAAGAATTTGTTAATCAATGACACATATTTTTTTTATGGCGAATAATCCTCCTTTTAATTTTAAATAGTTTGCTGTCAAGTCGTGTTAAGAAGTATCTTTATTGAAAAAAAAAAATAAAATATGTGATTTATAAATGCACAATAATTGACCCAATATTTTGAATTATTATGTAAAAACAAAAATAAACATCCATGAACGTAAGGTGTGTACTTGTACCAAATTGACAAAATAAAATTAATTTAATTTGTATTAAAAGAAATATATTAAACATTGTGTCATTGATTGCCAACTTCAGAACAAAATATCTAAACAGCTATAGTAAGAGACTACGATTTACATACAATAGATACAGAAGACGATAGATTAGACGGATGGAAATTCTGGGGCATTAGCATTACATTACATCACTATAGAACACTAGAATTCACTAACTGTATACTAAGGGATAAACAATTATATTCTAATAGAACGAAATGGGAAATTATCAAGTTATATGACACTAGATTTTGGCAACTCTCGTTAATTTTTTACATAATTAGTAAAAATAATAACTTTTTCCTTAAACCTAGTAAGGGCCACCCCAAACACACGAATTGTGTTATTATAAATTTTGATTTCAAATGGAGATTGTATTTTAAAATAATAAATTGCTCATAATTCGGCAGCCCATTTAAAACTATTCTACAAAATAGCTGCTATTCTCTAGCCCTTCTAAATTTTTTATTCAGCATGTACTACAAGCGTTCGTTATTCTATGTCAAATCTTTTATTTCCATTATAATTTTAACCAATGTCAAATCTACGAAGCCGACTATACTTTCCTAATGAACTGTCAGTAAGATTGTTATCATAATAAATAAAATGTTTTTTGGAACTTTCGGGCTTTGAGCAAATTGGGCATAAACATCCACACATTCACAATAGTCACAGCGCGTATCTTAATATTTATAAATATTTCTTACCTTAATTTATTATTTACAAACACATACAGTCATAATTTTGTAAATAATACAAAACAATAAGTGCATTACATCGTTCTAACAATCAACAATTATGTGCTTAGGAATTGCTGTGTCAGGTCGAAATGCTAATATTAACAATCAAAGTTACAGGTAGTGACATGAGTGTGTTATACAAAAATATTTACTGGAGTCTTTGTGTCTTACATATTATTTAACAATAAGGTTTATAAAGAACGATTGTCGTTTGTTACGTTCGACAGCTTATGCGCAAGGATGTTTATCCTGTTATGCACTTGTAACTTATCGTCTATTTTCGCAATGTCATCTTCTGGGCCTTCTTTGAGTAGTTCCCAGAGATTATTTTTATCCAATATTTCGAAGCCATCTTTATTTTCCGGTGCAATATCTGACTTTACTGTGTCAGACAATGTCTTAGAAGTCTCGGATATGGGGGTTGAAGGTATTTTATGAATTTCTTTATTTATCGACTTTAATGTTTTCGGCGTTCTCTTTTCAGTGTTGATGTTCTTGATTTTTGTTTTGTTAATAATTTTAACATCGTGAGGTTCGGTTTCATTGTTTTTAGTGATTTCGTTGGTGTGATTATAATCTACATGAGGTTTTTTGATTTGCGTCAACGTTTTTGGTTTTTTAGTTCTGTAGTGTATGTTTTTGATATTGCTGTTTGTGATAGCCGCTATTGTGTGAGGTATAGTGGAAGTTTCTAAGTGATCCTTTATTTTGTGATTCATACTCGTATGTGCAGTTAACTGTTTGGATTCTTTTTTCACATTCAATATTTTAGTTTCATTTACTATCTTAGTTATTTCGTTTGATTTATTGGCTTGCTGTATCTGAAGCAGAACATCGATATTCTTTACTTCGTCGGTTTTATTAACTTTCACCTTTTCTTTTGTTGGTTTGTACATTTTGTTCACAGTGGATGCAAGATTAACTATGCTTTTGGATTTCTCAAAAAGTTTTTCACCATATGTCGCTTTAAGAGTGCCCTTCCTTCGAGGTAAAGGTTTTTTCTTTGTTTCTTCTTTTTTCAACAGAGGCTTCAATAAAGCAGTTTTCTGAATAATAAGCTCGCCATTAGGTTTTGGCACTACAGGTATAATATTGTTGTCAACTTTAGTGACTTCCGTATGATTAATATAAGTTATTGTTGGAATGATGATCGGATCGTCGTTATTCTCCGTTTTGGAGGTATCAGTACTTATGCTGTTAACATCAGTCGCTTCTCCAGTCGTGGGTACGTTTTGTGTAGTGGTGGAACTGATCTCTATAGTTGAAGGCATTAGAGTTGAAGACAAGGGAACTTCTGTAACCAACTTTTGTTTAGGTGTGGTTGTGCTTTCTGTAGTAGTTGTAGCTTCGGGCAAAGTCGTTGGTTCTTCTGTTGTAGAGGTCGAACTTTCTGTAGTAGGCTTTACGGTCGTCGTTGTGATTGGGGTGACTGTTGATGATTTCATTTCAGGTGCCGTAGTAGAAGTGGTAGTGGTGGTATCTGATACAGATGTATTCTCATAGCTCTTTCTGAATTCATAATCACGACTGCAGATTCGACCACATTCGCAGATGTTGTCGATGCTAGCAGTCGTCTGGAGACTGGCTAGTTCTGTCTTGTCGAACCAGGTTATGAAGTCATCATCTGTAATGCCACGCAGCAAGGGACTTCCAAGGCGAGCGTGGAAGAAGGTCTCCACAGCCAAATCTGGACGAGTTGATGGATATATTTTGGCGAATGCAGGTCGTAGGCTGTTGATAATGAATTTAGATCTGGCTTCGTAAGTCACGCAGACTGGACAAGTAGAGCTTATCTGTAAATGAATATAGGAAAATCTGTTACTATGCATTACATTAACTTTTCAACATAATAAAATTAGTAATTAAAAAAAGGAGATTTCTCCGAAATTTTATCGCTTTTGAATTTGTAAAAGTAATAGACTCGAAGAAAACTGCCAAGTAATTTCTAAGATACATAAATTGATGGATAGTTAAGAGAAGAAAGTATAGACTACAGATTTTCAATTTGGGGTTTTGCTTTACTGCTTGGTCGTAACAAAAGTAGGTATATAAAAACCACTCACATTAGCAAACACGAACCAGACCGACTCCCCGCGGGATCCGTAATGAAGATCTGCAAACGTGGCTCCATCCAACACCACGGGGTTCACAGAGTGCAGCTCATATCCAGAGAATAGAGAAGATTCCAGTCGAAGGATTCCGGAGCGCTCCTTACCTTTCCATCTGAAATTAATTTTGAAGTCATTTTAAATTTTAGAATATCGGGAAGAAATGTAAAAGGAGTCAATCGTTTTTGTATGGAGAGTTAGGCCCACATAAAATTTTAGCGTTTATTTACGAAATGGGTATCAATTTATTCCTTACTAGCGGCCGCCAGCGACTCCGTCCGCGTGGGTTACGGTTTACGTACACAGTGTTACTATAGATAGCTTAATGCCAACCTCGACAAATAGTAAGTGGACTATCCATATTTTGTCAATTCGAACCAGTAGTTCCTGAGTTTAACGCGTTGGCGCGCAAACCAATTTGGATCATGAGTTACACGTGTTATTGTGAGTCAACCATAAAAGATAGACATATGCTGCCAAGGGATATTTTTTAGGCAGTTTTATGTAGAATATTTCCGTCATACATGGTTTATATGTGACTTTAACCATTAAGGATGCATATGCGACTGAAGCTTAAGAAATGGAGAAAATTCTCCCGTTTTCCCCACATTTCCCTTCACTACGCTGCTCCTGTTGATTGTAGCGTGATGAAAAGTATCCAATAATATGCCCAGGAGTATGAAGAATAATTGTATCAAGTTTCGTCTAAGCCCGTCCAGTAGTTTTTGTTTCTATAAGGAACATACAGACAGACAGACAGACAGACAGACAGACAAAAATTTTACTGATTGCATTTTTGGCATCAGTATCGATCACTAATCACCCCCTGATAGTTAATTTGAAAATACATTTAATGTACAGAATTGACCTCTCTACAGATTTATTATAAGTATAGATAGATAATCTTTAGATTATAGTGGTAATATTACTTTTTCATATTTTAACCGGCAGAGGCGGCCTTAGGGGGGGGCGAACCGGGCAACCGCCCGGGGCCTCGCGCTTGAAGGGGCCTCGCGCCCGGAGGGTCCGATCCCCCTCCAAGCGCGAGGCCCCTCCAAGCGCGGGGTCCCACCAAGCGCGAGGCCCGTCCAAGCGCAGGGCCCCTCCAATTGCAAAGCCCCTCCAATTGCAAGGCCCCTCCAAGCGCGGGGCCCCACCAGGTGCGAGGCCCCACGGGATCAGTACGTTATATTTTAACGGTTGCGTTTCGATTTTCCGTTCATCCTTATATGTAAGGTCTTTCATGTTTGCGATCATACATTGAAAAATCAATGCTTTAAACTGGAGTCTTATTTCAAGTGTCCACCATGGTAACATATTCTTGAGGGCATTACAAACAATATTTGCAACGACAGTATAGCTCTCGTCTCACTCGTAAACTCAGTGACACAGGCTCGAACTTTTATGAATCCAAGGTCTGCACAAAAATCCGGCTTGTAAGTAGCATCACAATTTTGCTACTTTGCAAATGCAAACTTGCATCACAATTTTGTCTATTTTTACTGGACTAACATTTCTGTATTTGTTCATTTTGTGAAACTTTGTATATTAATATCACCATATCAATGTATAATCATATCACCCGTTGGTGGAAGTTAGAGCTCCTCCTTGAGGAATTACAACTTCCATCAATGCAATCAGTCAATGGCAGCTTGGGGCGAGTTATTGGTGTGTGGCGGCACCACGGACCCGAGATCTCCCGGGGGAACTTTACCATCTCCTCCCCCTCCTCTGGCTCGCCTTAATTGGCCCTCAGAGTGGAGCGCAAGAGCTATATCCTTGATGGGTGGAAGTGCTCAATCTGCGTAGGTGATAGCGGGGAACGCGATCCAAAAACAGGTGCGTTCCTCTCGGCACCCTTAGCCAATCACGCCGGTGTTACTCCCTTGCTGCCCGCGATCCTAGTGGCCGCGTGGAGTGAGAAAACTTGATACATTTTGGCTGGCAGACGTCCGTTGTCTCATCCAATAGCCCAGTTGACCAAACCATCAAACTATACACAATAGACCTGGATTATTTTTTTCTTTTAATTTGGAAACAGTTTTTACATTTGCCAGGTGCTGTCTTTGAATAGATCTGTATTTTTTCAGAGGTAGTACCTGGTAGATGTACCTACACATTTCAATTTAGATCAAATGGTACCAAAAAGCCTCTGCGCTGTTGGCTTTGGCCCCACGCATGCTGCAACGTGAATCCCAATTTTCCTACATAAGAGTAATAAAGAGCGTAGGAGTAGTGGCCGCTTAGAGTGGTAGCTTTTTTTGGCAAGGAGTAAAACATTGAGACATTTTGCATTGCATACGTCCGTTGTCTCAACCCATAGCCCAGTTAACCAAACCATCAATCTGTTCACAATAGCCCTTGATTTTGTTTCCTTTTATTTTGTAATAGTCCTAACATTTGCCAGTTTCTGTCTTTGACTTGATCTGTATTTGGTCAGAGATAGAACCTGGCAGACCTACCATTCGCATTAGATCAAATTGTACAAAAAAAGCACGCATGCTTCAAAGGGTCCCTGTGGACCCGTGATCTCAAAAGAGTACCTATAAATAATAATAATAACATAATGAATACCTATCAATAAAACAGACCAACTTTCACATCACATAGGTAGATTTTCCGTAGGGCAAAGGGCCTCGCAAAGACCTGTCGCCCGGGGCCTCGCAATGGGTAAGGCCGCCTCTGTTAACCGGAATCGTTAGAAATAAGATGGGAAAATATATATTAACCTCATAAACTAATCTGTCTATTTGCTTTCCTGACTTTCAACGCCTGAACCGTAAATATGTACTTACACATAAGGGCGATTTTCCATTATGTTTTTCCTACGTATCTGAAGTAAAAGCAATTTATTATGACTAGTGTCCGCCTGTGACTCTGTCCGCGTAGAATAAGGTTTTTGCAAAAATATGTAGTCTTAAACTATAGCTTAACATTTTTTAGTTTAAGCCTGGCTCGACTAATAGATAATCCAACGCAAAAATATTTTTTCAAGTCGAACCAGCTGTTTCTGATAGTAGCGTGTTCAAACAAACAAACTACAGCTTTTTTAAATTATGTAGTAAAACCATTAATGACAGTTGACAGACTGAAGGTTTCTGACATTTGTATTCAGTTTTTAAATAAAATCAAAATCCGGCAATAGACTAGCACTTGCGTTCCGTTATACGGATGTTTTTGTATTGTTTATTCGTATTATTTTATTTCATTAATTAAATGATTAAAAGTCACTATCAATCACCGCCTTAGATAAAAATAGGCATGAAAACCGTTCCAAAAGTAAATTGCGTCTCCTTTATGTTCGATTTCAAGTGTTTCATTTTAATTCTATTGATAAAAACCTTTTTTCCTTCAGTTATCTGGATGTCAGCCATTGTTTACTAATCTTTGGACAGATATTTCACGGATATAATCAAAATAAGGCTTTTTATTTTGGTTTTATGACTCCGGTTTCGTTTGAAATTCACTTCAATAGCAAAATTCATAAAAAAATATATACATTTTTTACATAGTTCTCTTTGTCTTAAACGTTACCGATTGTTGGTGGGCCCAAAAAAAACTGTCTCCTTTATTTGACTGAATAGGCTAACAATTTCATATACGCCAAACTAAGAAAAAAATACCAGCATTTTAAATATCGCATGCGGCTTTTAAAAAAAAAAAAGCTTTCCGGATTTTTTTATTCAAAATTTAGGAGATTTTGTACGTACTTGAAACAAGTTTTGATAATCAATGTGGGCAGATTTCCTTGGAGATCCTCGATGCTACTTCTCTCAGGCCTGATCTCTTCAATGATGGCTGCTTGAATATTTAGCAACGCATTTTCTGGCTTTGGCGTGTATGTTGAGTAAGATATTGTTCCCTGTAAATAAACAAAAAAGTTTATATTTAAATTCTAAATCAATCAAAACCTAATATTGTAAATTATGAATTTTATTGTCGTTACTTGTCGTAACATTCAACTTTAGATTTGTATAATCCACTTGCACTCAGTTGTCTGAATCTTATTATTTTATGCTCTTATATCGATCTAGATAGGTCAGCTAGTGGTTCAAATTAATTACCGATATGTTTTTCAACATGGGCCTGTAGTCTATTATTCGTACCTGTACTGTTGCACACCCGGCACCGGTCGCATAGACGAACACTTTTGTCGGCAGTCCAGGCAACTGTAGCGGTCGCGGAGGTGTTTTGGCTCTCAGCTCAAGAGTGTCAGTCAACTCCATTCCGGCAGTAGCCAGAGATACAGTCAGCGCTCTGTGCCTGGAACATAAAAAGTACCTAGATGTAAACGTGTTGAATTTAATTGTCGAGTTTAAATAGTTTTATTCCAGTAAATTCTAGTCTACTCGTTTTTCGAGCAAAATCTTGTAATTATGCTCTTATCCTCATGTTATTTTCTTTAAGTCGCGGTTGCAACTCAAGTGTTTATCTCTAACTAGCGGCCGAAATGACTTTTTTCTCTTGGATTTCAGATCCCCTTTTTCGCATTATAAGGCAGCCTATATTCTTCCTTACGGCCTAAAGATTGTCTGTGCCACACCTTATCAAAATTAGTTGAGAGGTTTGAGCAGGAAAGCGTAACAGTCAGACAGACAGACAGATAGAGTTACTTTCGCATATATAATATTAGTAGGGCTTACTTAAACTTCTAGTTGAATTTTGTTATGGTCACATTTAGTTTGATATTTACCTGTCATGCGCCAGGGCAGCGTACTGGGCCGCGGCTTTAGTAGCACTGTAGGCCAAGCTTGGATGCCTCTGAAGAGTGGATGCGCGGTAGTACAGGAACCTGGCGGCCGCCTCGCCCTCTGCCAACGCGCCGCGTGCGCAGGCCGCGAGGAGGACGCGGACCCCTGCTACGTACTGCTCCATTGTTACTGCTTCTGTTGGGGGTATGGAATAAGATTTAATTAATATTGACAGACACCGATTTATCCGACTTAATTAATAGTAACAGAGAGACAATTGTCGACTGTGCAAATACGAATCCTCAAGTTCTTTGGGCACATCACCCAAAACGAGACTCAATCAAGTGTTTGGTGGTGCAAGGGAAAGTTGAAGGCAAGAGACCACGTGGACGCTCTCCAACCCGATTGACCGACATAATTAAATCGGTAACGCACTCCAGCATCAGCGATTGCTCTCATCAACCTAAAATGTAAACGCTTGGCGTCGAATTTCAAGAGCAGCTGTTACACGAAAACCGATTGAAACATGACCACGACCAAGAGTGTATGACTAAAAAGAAGAACAGAGACTAAATATGCCAATGAAAACAATAAGAGTTTTTTGTTTCAAGGTCTCTGATTTTTTTTAAATGTGTAGTATTATTTAAAAAAACCAAATACAGTACCGTTAGGTACCTAATGATAATCTGATAGGATTTGGTTCAAAATCACAATTTTTACCGTAAGAAGTAGTTTTGATATTCCTAGACGTTTCTTCAAGCAGCCAATCAGCGGCATCTTTCCTCGGCGCCGGCCAACCAAATTCACCCTCCTCAGTGGTCGAAGCATTCCTCAGTATCACGAGTGCTTCTGGCACTATTGGACTCCTGAAATCATTAAGAAATATTCGGTATAGAAGATATAGCTGATAATATACTTTGGTGATGTAAACAATAATAAAAAAAACATGTATGCGAAGAGACCTCTATCGCCCGTATTGTTGTCGAAAATGTAAGAGGGCTGAACTGATTCTGAATACAGACAGTGCCAGTAAAAAATCATAGATGGCGCTCAAATACACATTTTGACCGAAAGGGATGATGCTAGTAGAAAGTAGCTGCTCGTAGTAGATTGTGAGCTAGCAGCAGTCACTAGCCCACAGTCTACTTTTATATTATGTTTCTGTTTAATACGTTTTGTTATTTGATCTAGCGAATTTCATCATTTGAAAACAGGTGTTTCGGTTAAGAACATAAGAATGTTGATCAATTTACATGGGATTCACCAACATTTAACGTACTAAGCCTCTATGTAGGTAATTGTACGCGAGCCACAATCAGAAAATAAACATTAAAGCTAAGACTTACCTTGCAAGAACTAGAGCCAAGACAGATGCAGCCAGAGCCGCTGGAGACGTAAGGTTGTACAGATTCTTCTCCAAATACTTCTGAGCCTTGCTTGCAGTATCAGCATCCAACTGAAATAATTTGAAACAATCATGAGAATTTGCCCTTGGGTGTCTTCAGCAGTTTCTTGTTATGGCAATCTACCTTTATGACAAAATATTAAATGATTGGACAATCACAGGTGCATTTCATAGGCTTTGCCAATGCTTAATATAACTGAATTTGAACGTTATCTTCCATCCACGGCACTTTACCATAATACAATCATGTGGCTAATTTATTCTTCAAAATTTTTGTATAACTCTTTTTCAATTATTATTTTATGGTAAGCAATTAGTTACTTACACGACATAAATACATTTCCATACCTGATTCTCTACGCCGACTTCCAGCAACGCAACTAACGTTTCCGCAGTCACTTCGACAGTTCTCTCCCACTCTATTTCCTTCTCCGTCATATTTCCATCCTTGTCATAATAATAGTACTCATTCACATCAACATCTCTGTCTGTTCCATTTGTCTTCTTCATCTCAACTGGGTAGTAATCTACTTCTTTATCGGCTGGTAGAGGAGTGAATGATCCATCGGAGTTTTGCCTGGCTTGAATCCATTTCTTAATGTTTTGGAGTAAATCGGGGTCTACTGGGTAGTAAGATTGGATCTTGGTGAGGATTTCCAGGATCTTTATGGTGGATAAGTGGCTGCTCATAGCCGGATGGTCGCTGAACGAGTTGTCGCTCTTTCGGAATGATAGAAGTATTTGTACCTGAAAAATAATAAATTATGCATTATTCTTATGTCTAAAAGCGATGATAATTTTCGTTCTCTTTTTACGAGTACGTAACAATTGTGAAGGTTTGTAATTTATGATGATAACTATTAGTGGTGATGATTAATCGCGAAGGAACTAAAACCGGATATTTAAATATGTGAAACTAGAAAAAAAAATGGAAATATATTTTGGTCAATCTATTATAATATCCATAGATACCCCACACGTATATGTTCAATGAAAAAAAATATTTCGCGTTTCAGTTCTGACTATGGGGAACCCACTTTTTTTTTTCTATTTTCGTGTGAAAACCTTGTTGCGGTTCACAGAATACATCCACTCACTAAGTTTCAGCAGTATAATACTTATAGTTTCGGAAAAAAGTGGCTGCGACAGACTGGCGGACAGACAGACAGACAGACATGACGAATCTATAAGGGTTCTGTTTTTTTGCCATTTGGCTACGGAACCCAAAAAACTAGCCCACATCAACTCGGATTAAAAAGTAACTTCTTTGTTTTTTACGAGTATCTACCTACATCAATCATGCGTACGTTTTAAGACATTACTTAACTGCGTATGCTTCATAAGAAGGAACCCACCTGCTCAGGTAATTTCTTCAAAATCCTCTCTCTTTCAGCATCTTCCACCAAATGGGGGATATGTTCCAACGCCAACAACGGAGCCAGGCTCGCCGAAGCCGCTGACAGCTGGGAGTCCCTCCACACTTCAGCCCACTGGTCAGTGGAGTCAGTCTGCAGGCTGTATAGAGGCAGGTGAAGACCGCCAGAGACAAGGAGAGTTCCACTTGCAGACCCGGGTACTACACCTCGGGGAAGACCGAGCTCTAGCACTTGAGAGAAGCCGGCTTCTTCGTTGAAGTTCCAAATTCTGAAATACAGGTGCAGTGGCGTGATTAGATTTCAAATGCTAGAAATTGTATAATTTCTTTGTCTTTTCAAAAACTTTTTTTTAAACTAATTTAGAAGAACACGCCGTCGTAAGCACTTATTATTAACTGTTTCAACAAATCAAATATAGAATCCATTTACGGACCTCTTTGAAATTAATTTGCAATAAAAAAAGAAAAAAAACTCTAAGAGTCTTCTCTCCGCCAGGCGCGACCCACTGAAAACCGGCCGCCTTTAAAAGTTGCCTTGAGAACACAGCATAGAACTGAATTGTGCATTATTATATCTTGCCTACTCAGCGCGCCGTGTCCGCAGCTAGTAGACGACTATAATGTGTATTTCGTTATAACTAACAAGTTCTCACCTGAAATCAGCCTTATCTCCCCACAGGGCGCTGAAGCCGACGTACTTAATCCTCATGTCAGGTGCCAGAGGCCACACCAGCAATCGTCTCTCCGACGGCGCCGCCCCTCGACCTACTGACAGCCTGCCTCCCTCCCACCAGACCCACCAGGCACACCAAGAGCCGGAGCCAGAGCATTCCTCATCACTCTCAGTCTGCTCAGCACTGGCTAGGTGGACGTCGTAGCCTGGAAAGTGACAAAAAATTTAGTTATTCTTTAACGAAATGCCTTGATATTGTTTTTGGAATGGATTATATTCTGTAATATAAAATGGTGACCCGGTTAACTTCGTTCCGCCATATAAGGTCATAGTTTTTGACAGGCCCGTTGGTCTAGTGGTCAGAGGGCTTGGCTTCAAAACCAAGAGCCGCGGTTTCCAATCCCGCTAAGCGCAAGTCGTCTGCCACATACCTACCGTCGTGACTTTTATTTTGTTGAATAATTGAAAAAAATGTTTATGTTTAAATCTTTTATTTTTTACGTATATGTTTTATGAACATTTAAATCTGGTGCAGTTAACGGAAAGTATATTATACTTTCGGCCGTTCATTTTTAAATGACTCCGGATTAATTTGCAACTCACCATGCTTCCCCTTAGCGATCCACACCCTGCTCCGTTCAAAAACGACTCGGTACATGTCATCGGACGGCTCTCGTATCGTGGACAGCGCTACATGGGCTGCACCTTGAGCCCTCAGTTCCAGGACCAAGCCTGCCCTGTTCCTTGGAGCTGCGACCCATTGCCATTCCCAGGAACCGCGGGAAGAGACTGCTAGGTGCTCTGAAAACGGGAAAAAAGTTTGTTGCTAGCTTTGAACTGTTTGGGAGAAACCTCTAGATGTGTAAAGAATGATTTTAAACAAATAATTAAGTGCTAAAAAAAGTACCTTTATAAGGTAAAAAGTAGAAAGTGTCTAATTTTCAAAGATAAAGATAAAAATCAAAAAAATAAATTAATTAATATGATGTTAATAATAAGAAACATATCAATTGAAAGGGTAGACCCACATTTATTAATAGCCTAAATCAAAGTCCGTCTGAAACAAAATGATATCCCATTTTGTTTTGTTTAGCCTCAGCACAAAAAAGGTATGCTTGAATGATTTTGATGATGTTTTCACTTTTCACTCACCATTGGCACAGAAGTAGGCACTCTGAGTGTCGCTCCTGTGCAATCCCTCGGGAAGCACCAGCACGCTAGCTGACCGGATCACTGATCCCACCAAAGTCTCGTTGTTGAAGGATGTGTACGATACGGAGCAGTTGTCAGCGCTGTACCCGGTGATTTCGACTGGAATTTACAAAAATAAAGTTTGATGTACTACTGAAGTCAGCAAATTTAAGTTTACATAAAAGTAAAAATCTAGCTTGTCTATTGTGTGGGTGCTTAATGAGCAGAAATATAATTTACACTATCTATACAATACTTCAAACTTTGTACATTAAATGATATATTGTACCACCCAAAAATCTGTGTACTCAATATCATCATCACCCTAGGCCGCTCCCGTTTGCATCCTCGGCCATTGCGTCGGAGCTCAGGGTCCGATACGAATATGATCTGTGTACATAATATGATATGTGTAAAATGTAGGTCCCAACGTGCTTGCATGAAAAATAATATCTAATTCGCTAAAGAATATTTGGTGAAATATTGGACATTGGCGTAGCAGTCATTTCACCCAAAACAGGCGAACCGACTGCTCCTGAATTCAAATATTTTTCAGTGCCGGTTTCGCCCGTAACAAATTTAATCGCGGGAAAAAATATTCATGGAATACCGCAATTGTTTCCATCTCAATCACTCAGACCAGTCCACCGGCCCCCTCCAATACGGCTTCCGTGTCATTGCTCTCACCGTAAATCGCCCTCGTAATCCAGGCTAACATAAAATTACTTTATTCTCCAGTGTTCCTTTCAACTCCATCCCTGACGCAGCATTTTTATCTCTATTCTTTATGATTATGACAGAGCGAGTGGCACTATGGTGCAAGGTATGAGCGGACTCATAAAGTTTATAGGAAATTTTGTTTAGCACGCAGATGGGGAGCGTGATAAAAATTTTAAGTCGAAAAGTGGAGTGCACTTTTAGCCTCTGGTCAGTCAGTATAACTCGTACCTATCTTATTATTATTTTGTTCCAATTACCAAGACTTCATGAGGAAACTTTACATATACTAGAAATAAGTTCGAATAGTTTGCTATTCTGGAAACTACACATAAAGTTTATGATCGAACCTGCTTTGCATTTTGCATAGCACTAAAATTGAATTTGGGTATATTGAATCATATTTTTTATTTTACATAAAGATTACTCGTATTTCCTTTATACGATCTCGAACTCGAATCATTAAATTATATTTTCAATTTCGAAGAAAACTTTTTGCAGTTCATGTTTTTATATAATGCTCATAACCCTACCAAACAACACACGCTCGCCGCTTTCTTATGCCGAAACACAGATGTGTAACAATCACAAATAATAATAATAATAATAAGAGCGTAGGGATGTGACGACCCCATCGCCCATTGGTGGAAGTTGGAGCTCCTCCTTGAGGAATTACAACTTCCATCAATGCAATCAGTCTCCGCAGGGCAGCTTGTGGCGAGCTGTTGGTGTGTGGCGACACCACGGACCCGAGACCTCCCGGGGGAACTTTACCATCTTCTCCCCCACCTCTGGCTTGCCTTAATTGGCCGTCCAGAGTGGAGCGCAAGAGCTATATGCTTGATGGGTGGAAGTGCTCAATCTGCGTAATAGCGGGGAACGGCTGACCGACCTAACGCGATCCAGAAACCGGTGCACACCTCTCGGCACCCTTAGCCAACCACGCCGGTGTTGCTCCCTTGCTGCCCGCGACCCTAGTGGCCGCTTAGAGTGGTAGCTGTTTTGGGGGGCCCATCTAGTGAGAGGCGAGTCACCGTCTGCCAGGAGTAAAACATTGAGACATTTTGCATGGCAGACGTCCGTTGTCTCAACCCATAGCCCAGATAATCAAACCATCAAACCACACTCAATAGACCTGGATTTTGTTTTCCTTTTAATTCTGCAATAGTTCTCACATTTGCCAGGTGCTGTCTTTGACTAGATCTGTATTTAGTCAGAGATAGAACCTGGCAGATGTACACATTTCATTTAGATCAAATGGTACAAAAAAGCCTCTGCGCTGTTGGCTTTGGCCCCACGCATGCTTCAAAGGACCGGGTCCCTTTGGACCCGTGATCTCGAAAGAGTACCTACAAATAATAATAATAAACTTTATTAACCAAAATACACATTAAATGGCACAACATGTTATCATACGGTCGCTGCACTAAGCACTGGCTTGTCTCGCAGCGGCCAATGAGAATTATTCAGAACATTAAATAGACGGACGCACGGTACCTTACCAAGTTAAAACAATTTGTAGTATTAAGATGAGCATACATGATGTAGGTATTTAACAAGATTAACTAAAATGTTGTTGAGGTAACAAAGTTGAAAATAAAAATAATTAAAAGTAAATGCAAAAAGTTCTTTGTGTGTGTGTGTGTGTGTGTGTGTGTGGTGTGTGTGTGGTGTGTGTGTGTGTGGTGTGTGTGTGTGGTGTGTGTGTGAAAAAATGTACCCTTAGAATACCACATGCCCTATTCCCGAGGAATAGAAACCACCGACGCAGGAACACTTGGGAGGCAATTGAAAATGTAATGTATTTTATTACTGCCGAGCGAAGATATTGCAGCGTTCGTTGTTTTTGTACTCGAGTAGGTACTGTTGCATTATGGCTATGAAAAGTGGAATAAGCGGTAATAATGCTTTCAGCGATAAGTTGTTTTGAATTATATTGCGTCTGGTTTGGAGCTACACTTTCGCAGGGTTACAAACAGTCGGTTACTTTTACAAAATTTTATTTCCATAAATTGATTAACGAGATTTTTTTAACATATTTTTGAAAGTCCAAGCAAAGAGGCCGTGAAATTATGTGAAGAATTCGTGTTCTCTTTGAAAAATTATGTGAGCACTGCAGATTTACGGACAAAATCTATTTTGACTTGCTTTATAACTTGGTGTAATACTTAGTATTTCAATGTTCGATAGGACTTAAAAATTTTATTGATCCTATCCACCCATTCGCAGTTATAGAAATCCCAATGAAAACAACTTATTTTTCATTTTTACTATTTTTTTTACAAATGTAGTACTTTATCATAGAAAATATTCTGTTTATCACAATTTTTTCCTAAGCCCCAAATACAAAAGGGTCGAGGTAACTTGTCTTTTCCTTCCACCTCCTATCAGTCATCCGTCCTACATTCACTTTTCATATTCGTTCATATTTTATGCAGTCTATCCATTGTTTTCTTCTGTTGGTTTTTGTGAAATAAATAACGTATTAAATATGCAAAAGCAAATAGCTCAAGTTTTATCGGAAGCTCTCAATGGAAATGCAGCAAAATTTAAAAACCATTATGAATAGTCACGGTAGTTTTACAACAAAATCGATTAAAAGTTCAAAAAGCGATTTTCATGAAAAATCGATGGAGAAGTCACATTTGCAAGCGCCAAATGTCTTAACTAACTCCATAGCCAATTTTCCAATCGAGATAAACACAACATTGCAATTCTCAAAGTCAACAATGTGTTCTAAAACAGATAACCCATTGTAGACGAATTAAGTTTAATCTAAATGTTAATTGAAACTGCGTCGATGAGAATGACGAACTAATAATATTTGAATATCACAAACAAGGGCCGTCGCCCTTTCGAGATTGGAAATTTAAATTGGCTCGCAAAACTCATCGGGATTACATGAATTTTTGAAGTCCAATATTTTTAAGTTTAAATGCAAATTGGATTTGAGTGACGATGTGATTATTAAAAATTTGTTTTTAAGTTAAATGGTTTGGCAACAATTCAGCTCCATATATTAAAATGATACAAAGTTCATTTTAAGAATCATTATACGCTTAAGCGTTTTTATCTTTTAAAATTATATTATGCAATTTTATGATAAGGTGATGATGATGATGATGATGCCATCCCGGCCGGTTTCGGCCATGGCGACCACTTCTGGCTCCGTATTAATTAAGTTAGTTGCCGAATGTGAGCTCGCATGTGGCTTGTATAGCCCACTTTGTTAATAAAGGATCTTGAACAAAGCGGGCATGTGAGCACACCATCCACGTACTGATATGTGATGGCCGCAGGTGGTCGGGCCTTCACACGTTCCCTTTTTGCGTCTAGCTCAGAACACCGAAGAGACTCGAAATCGCGAACTTTGTTGTTCAACAAATTCCTCCACTCCGCCCTCCTCGATGCTTGCTGTTCCCATAGTGATGGCTGAATATCGCATCTCTTGAAGTGTCTTTTAAGTACGTCCTTATATCTAAGGAGTTGCCCACCATGCTTGCGCTTTCCAACTTCAAGTTCTGAATAAAAGATGCGCTTCGCCACTCGCTCTTCCGCCATCCGCGAAACGTGTCCACTCCAGCGCAGCTGTCGGCGCATGAGGTAAGCTTCAATGCCGAGCACAAGGTACCCACAAGTTATATTATATTGTCAGGATCATTCTGGTTAAACCAGCGTGAAGAATCCAGCAGATGATTCCAGCAGTATATCTTATCTTCACAAGGCATTTATGGCATCACTGGTATTGCTTACATGTATTTTCACAAAACGTATCCATCGCACATCAGGTGAACCACATAATCGACTGACCTCGATCTCATATAATTACGTAATTAGATTACAATTGCAACCGAAATCAAAGGTAATTTGTTTACGAATTGTCAATTATGCGAATACATGTAACTAATGAAATTGCGTAATGAACTGTAAGTATGTAGCTATTGTTCGATGGCGTTAACAGACCTGCGGTTTGAGGTTGGAGTGTTGCTGCGAATTTTGGTTAATCCTCAATGTAATAATTGTTGATGTATGCATTGCATTATTTAGTTTTTTGTTATGGTTACACTTTTTAGTATGATTTATTTTTAGATGTTGGTAACACTGTGTTTTTTTCTCCTCCCTGTGTGTAACGCTGTGTAACGAGCAACTGTATTTTCTGTGTCTCCGAAGAAATAAATCTTTTATAAACCGTAAAGTGTTGTGTTGCTCAATTTTAACCAATAGGTTATGGGCCCAGAGCACATAACACTACTGCAAGAAAGATTACCGTTGGCGGCGTCGGTTGTGTTTCGAGGTTGCGAAAATTACCGGTCATCGGGTTGGAAAATTGAAAACGAGAAATTGCAGTAAGGAAAGAAGAAAAGATGGGCGACACAGTTCAAGGAACAGCTATTAAGCTGGAAGGAGCGTCAAATTGGAACGTGTGGCGGTTCCAGACCATAATTTTGTTGAAAAGCCAAAATTTGTACAACGTGGTCACAAATTCAAACATGGCGGCAAATAAAGAAGAAAAAGAAAAATGGGAAAAACAAGACGTAAAAGCTCAGACGCTGCTAGTAACAAGAATGTCAGAAAGTGTGATGCTACATATTTTATCATGTACGACATCGGCAGATATGTGGCGTAAACTTCTAAGTATCTACGAGCAGAAAAGTGAGACAAGCATCCACATCAAGCAGCAAAGGTTCTTTCAACTGAAATATGATGAGTCTACAGAAATGTCTACATTTTTATCGAAGGTGCAAGAAATGCAAAATGAGTTGAAACAATTAGGAGAAAATATTTCAGATAAGTTTGTAATAACAAAAGTTATTATGTCGTTGCCGGATGATTACAAACATTTTGTATCCGCGTGGGAGTCTGCCCCGGATGACAAACAAACAACAGAAAATTTGTTTGCCAGACTGCTAGTTGAAGAAGAAAGGCTACGAGAAAAAGGCGGGACATCGAGGTCGTCATCATCAGCATTCTTCGCGAAAAAGACAGTGAAAAAGGACGTACAGTGTTTTAAGTGTAAAAGGTACGGACATTACCAAAGTGAATGTACGAGCAAGTTTAATAACAACAATAATAAGAACTATCGTGACTATCGTGAAAATCGTAATAATGGCGGAAACGATAACAAGTGTTTCTACTGTGGTAAACCGGGTCATACGAAGTTTCAATGTCGGTTTAGGAAGAACAAGGAAAGTAATGCGTTTATTGTGTCGGGACAATCGGAGTGTTTTATGAGCTGTGAACATTCGAAATGGCTTGTAGACTCAGGTGCGAGTGAGCATATGTGTGGCGAACGTAGCTTATTATCATCGTTTACAAGTTTGAACAATAAATCGGTAATATTGGGTGATGGAACAAAAATTAGTGCGCTAGGATTTGGACAGATGGCGGTGCAAGTCTACAACGGAAGCTGTTGGATTGACACCACCATAGATAATGTTCTCTATGTGCCAGCATTAAAAACTAACCTATTATCTGTCAAATGCGTTACCGCGAAAGGTTATGTCATAGTGACAGAACAAAACCAATGTAAGTTTTATAAACAAAACAAAGTGTGCGCTATCGCAGAACGCGTAGGAAACCTATATTATCTTAATTTCCGATACAAGCAAAATGACATAAATGTCGCAGAAACTTCAGAAAGTTCACGAAGTAACAAAGTGAGTTTGATTGAGTGGCACCAACGACTCGCTCATCAGAATATGGTTTACGTGAAAGACATCTTGAGAAACAACAACATTAAAGTACCAGATACCAGTGAAATAGAGCGTTGTGAGAGTTGTGTGACAGGAAAAATACACCGACAACCATTTCCAAACAGTGAACATAAGACAACAAAAACATGCGAGTTGATACACACAGACGTTTGTGGCCCAATGGAGGAGTACTCAGTGGGGCGATCGAGATATTTTGTGATATTCAAGGATGATTACTCGAAGTATAGACATGTGTACTTTATAAAAGGAAAACATGAAGTGAAAGATTGCATAGAAAACTTTATCAACAAGGCAGAAAATGAAACGGGCAATAAGATCAAATATATAAGAAGTGATAATGGATTAGAATTTGTGAATAAGGACGTGCAGAAGATATTCCATGATAGAGGCATTATACACCAGCTTACAGTACCCTATACACCAGAGCAGAATGGGAAAGCGGAGAGAGAAAACCGAACACTAGTTGAAGCAGCCAGAACCATGATTTACTCTAAGAATTTGCCTAAGTCGCTGTGGGCAGAAGCAGTGAACACAGCTGCTTATGTATTGAACCGGACAGGAAAAAGCTCAATAGACAAGAAATCACCTTATAATGTATGGACAGGAAAAGATTTTGATATTAACCATTTAAAAGTTTTCGGTACACCAGTTATTGCACACATTCCTGTAGAAAGAAGAAAGAAATGGGACCCTAAAGGCGAAAAGGGAATTTGGGTCGGATATGGCGAAAATGTAAAAGGATACAGGATATATTTTCCTCAGAAAAACAAAGTGGAAGTGAAGCGAGATGTCATTTTTATAGAAAACAAAAATAAAGAAATTTTAATACAGGAATTTGATACGGAAACACCAGAAGAAACAGATACAGAACAGCCAGAAAATATAGACAATACTTGTGCAAGTGATCAGTTTCAGATAAGTCCTGAGAGTTCTCCTATTCAAAATACATCAGACGAGCAAACTCTGTCCCAAGTAAGTGATGAATCATGTATTTCCCCGGAACCTTCACCTCAAAATAAGAGATCAAAGAGATTGCGTAAGCAGACATCATTTTATAAGTGTAATACAGTTAGTATGTTAGATGAGGAACCCAAGACATATGAGGAGGCTATGGAAAGGGAGGATGCAGGTATGTGGACTGTGGCAATAAATAAAGAAATAGAGACTTTGAAAAATAATAATACATGGGAGGTTTGTGATAATCCAATTAATAGTAAAGTCATTAGTAGCAAATGGGTTTTTAAGTTAAAGAATGTAGGTAATAAAATTCAGTATAAAGCTAGGCTAGTTGCCAGGGGTTTTGAACAACAAGATTCCATTGATTTATGTGATATATATGCGCCTGTTGCAAAATTGTCAACATTTAGAATATTTACTGTAATAGCAACCAAATTAAAAATTCCTATTTTTCAAATGGATGTTACAGGGGCATTTTTATATGGAGATATAAATGAGGAAGTTTATGTTAGTTTACCAGAAGGGGCATATAATGATAATTGTAATATTGTAAAGTTAAAAAAGTCGCTGTATGGACTTAAAAAGTCACCCAAGTATTGGAATGAAAAATTTCACTCTGTTATTACTAAAGAAGGTTTTACTAGGTCTTTAAGTGATTCATGTTTGTATTTTAAAAATAGTAGTAATAATAATAAAATGTATCTTTTGTTATATGTTGACGATCTGTTAATTTGTGGTACAAATAAGAAAGAGGTTAATGAGTTAAAGTTAAATTTAAGTAAAGTATTTGAAATGAAAGATCTTGGTTTAGTGTCAGAATTTCTAGGAATAAATGTAAGTCAAAATTTAACTAATGGTGTAACAGAATTAAGTCAGAAGACATATTTAGAAAATGTATTAAAAAAGTTTAAAATGTATGATTGTAAACCGATATCTACCCCTATGGATCAAAATTTCAATGTTAAGATATTAAATAGTGTGTCAAATAATAAAGATAAAAATTTAGAGAATTTGTGTAGAAAAATTATAGGTTGTTTAAATTATGCAGTGTCAGGGACAAGACCAGATTTATGTATAGCTATATCTATATTGAGTAGGTACCAAAACAGTGCTAGTATGGAATTGTTAATGGCTTTGAAACATGTACTTAGATATGTAAAATATAGTATTGATTATAAACTTATATATAAATGTAATGATGAAAAATTGATAGGATATTGTGATGCTGATTGGGGCGGAGACCTCAAGGATAGGAAGTCTACAACAGGTTTTTGTTTTTTGTACTCTAACTGTTTAATATCTTGGTGTTCTAAAAAGCAATGTTGTGTTAGTCTGTCTTCAACAGAATCAGAGTATATAGCAGCAAGTATAACCGCTAGTGAGGCATGTTGGATTAAAAATGTATTATTAGATTTTAATGAAAGTATTAATGAACCAATTAAAATATGTTGTGACAATCAGTCAGCCATTATGATTGCAAACACAAATTGTATTAAGCGTTTGAAGCATATAGATATCAGGTATCATTTTGTAAAGGAACTAATAGAGAAAGGTCAGATAGTTTTAGAGTACATTAAGAGTAGTGAGCAAATTGCCGATATGTTTACCAAGGCGCTGGGTAAAGATTTAATTGTTAAGTTTACCAAGAAGTTATCTTTGTATTAATATAGATAAATAATGCATTGAAGGGGGGTGTTGATGTATGCATTGCATTATTTAGTTTTTTGTTATGGTTACACTTTTTAGTATGATTTATTTTTAGATGTTGGTAACACTGTGTTTTTTTCTCCTCCCTGTGTGTAACGCTGTGTAACGAGCAACTGTATTTTCTGTGTCTCCGAAGAAATAAATCTTTTATAAACCGTAAAGTGTTGTGTTGCTCAATTTTAACCAATAATAATAATATGGGAAATTTGTAATGGCGCTTTAAAATTTGGTAAGGGCACGTAAACCCTTATCTATATTAATATATAAAGCTGAAGAGTTTGTTTGTATGTTTGTTTGTTTATTTGAACGCGTTAATCTCAGGAACTACTAGTCCGATTTGAAAAATTATTTCTGTGTTAGATAGTCCATTTGACGGGCAAGGTTTGAGGCTATTGGAAATTGAAATACACGCGGACGGAGTCGCGGGCGGCCGCTAGTTCAAACTATAAAGTTTGTCCTATAGAGAGAAATCAAGATACAACCTTTTTTATGCATTTACACATTGCATCATAAGTGTCATCCAAGTAACAACCACGTGTATGTAACAATATAACCAACAATGTTTGAACCACACATTTTCGTCTTGAGAACAACTCGTTCTCTCTGAAAGTCCAAGCTACTCTGATCCTTATTCCACGAACTTTCATAATGTGGAAGATGAATTTTCCGTGCAGTATTTTTGTTAGGAAATATCACCCCAGAACGTTCTAGTTTGTTCTGTAAACAATCTAACGTCAACTCGACCCGTCTTTGGTGAAGGACTTTGAAATTGATATTGAGCTGATAAATAGAAGTTTAACGGCTTTTCTTTGAAAACTGGAAGTTTAATTTGATGTATTTAAAATATTTCTCGGAAGTGATTATCAGTTTCATGAAAGACGCCACGTGTAATAACATAGCATTCTCGACTTAGAAGAAATTGAACAATGGTAATGCTACTAAATAAATAATTCTGAAATTGATGAATCGTGGGTTCTTAACAGTATTTCTTTTATTTTTATGTGGTGCTAGTCGAGTTGAATACTTGTAATATGTTGTGCAAGGCAACATTCTGCAAACTAAAAGATGCATCTTTACCTGGGTGTATCTCTACCCAGGTAAAGATGCATCTTTTGGTTTCAGAATGTTTTCCCATAATAATTATAATATAGAGAAGGTAAAAGCGCACCAGGAAAAACCAGTGGTGTACAATGTTATACCAAAAATTAAAACCGGAAAGTCAGATTTCTTCTTACTGTTGTCAATTATTATTGATTAATCTAGCTCACTAATATTTGAATGGCATCCGTCCGATGACCAATTTCAAATAACAAATTCAAGAATTATATAAATTAGGAACTTATGTTAACCCGCTCCCTAACGGAGGAAGTTAGGATGCCTTAACTTCACAATTATGCCGGGACAAAACTCAGGATTCGGCTGCGAAGTTCATTAAAATATTTTGCTCTGCAGATTTGGCGAACATTCCGGATATTTTTCACAGAGCTTTGTCTCTCGGTGCTAATTAAAAGCTGTTGTTGAGTTTTGAATCCTGTTTTGCGCTATGAAGCTAAAAAGTTTATCAGGACAAAGGTCACAATGTGTTTTCACAGTTGTTTTGATGCTGTTACTTTTTATGGTTCTCGTTTCTCTCGTGTGTAAACTAGTACTTAGTTTTTGACTGTCATTTTTTTTTATAAGAACTATGTAGATGATTATGAAGTTAAAGATCTAGTAAGAGTCGCGAAAACAAACCGTTGCTGGCTTTTTGGGTTACCTAAGGCTTTGGGGTATCTCAAATCAAGATAAACGTCATGTTAAAAAAATAGTGTGTAATAAAAAAAAAAATTATGACACATTTTTTTTACGAGTGAGGCTGCAGTATTCCTTTCTTTTCCCCAAAAGCTGGTCAATTATTCCACTGAATGAAAACACGATATTCATAAGTCCACTATCTATTTCTACGATCCAACAGCTACACTATACTGTTTTATCGTGTTTACATGTTCTAATTGAACAGATCCCCCTTTAGGTTTTATCAAAAACCGATAGCTGACAGGTATTGATATAATTACACACGTGAGTTCGGGAAACCACATGACAGGCGGCGTGATACATAGCTCGATCTGTGATTTTAACAGACCATTGTGTGTTAAACTAACCGAAAATAATTTGGACCTGCAATCGTATTAAATTAGGTTCATGGGATACTGTTCCTAATAACATAGTTATTCAGGCTACATAATATAATTACGACCTCACTTATGATTTGCAAACATTTTTCTAAGATGATTTGACTTTGTTACGCAGAGCGAAAATCTTAGGTTTTCGGTTTATATTTAAATCTGGTTTGCGTCGTATATTTCGGTACATAAAATTTCTCTTATATTATAATTTTGCAAATATAATAAAAAATCTGGTTCTATTATATAATTCGGTTGCTTAAACCAGAAACCACATCAGGCTCAGTCGTAAAATTTGTTCTTAGTTGCGTTTTCAAACTAAGCTATATTTCAAGTATTGTATTTGCAAATTCAGAGACAACACGGCACAAAAAAAGGGTGGGTAGCATGTTTTGAATTTGCAACTTTATGAATTACTAGCAGCCGCCCGCGACTTCGTCCGCGTGGATTTCAGATACCTTTTTTCGTAATAAAAGGTACCCTATCTTTTTTCTCAGGCTCTAAAGATTGTCTGTGCCAAA
Organism: Nomophila noctuella; assembly: GCA_958496325.1. Classification (NCBI taxonomy): domain Eukaryota; kingdom Metazoa; phylum Arthropoda; class Insecta; order Lepidoptera; family Crambidae; genus Nomophila; species Nomophila noctuella. Next base: position 6,636,334 of record OY292491.1, on the reverse strand, counting down.
CTTAATCAAAATCAGTTGAGAGTCAGCGAGAAAGCGTAACAGACAGACAGAGTTACTTTTGCATTAAAAATATTATAAAGTAGGGATTGCTAATTGACCCTATAACTACCTATTTAAGATATTACGGCAGAGCTATGAGCGGAACTACATAAAAATATATTTTTTCTTTTATATTAGATTGCTATACGTTCACATAAATCACTAACCAGTAATATTCTTCCTTCCAGGCGTGTTGACCGCCACCCTGACCACCAGTTGGGTGCCACCTCGTGGGCCGAGTCGAAGTCGCTCCGTCACGTAGAGGGCGCCTGTGCTGGCAAAAGCTGCGCCTGCGCTCAATGCTAGGAGTGCTGTCACCTGTGAAGAAAAATAGCAACATTTTAATACATAATTTAACGTTTTCTTAGGTTTCCTGAATGTTACTCACGAAATAAAACTACTTTTAAAAGGATAGAATCGCACAGGAAACTCCGACGTTTCGGCTACTTATCATCAGCCGTAATCACGCAAAGACGTGTGTGTGTGTGTTAAGTGTAGTTTTAAATTATACAGCAATACTATCGATTTAGTAGTTTTATTTCAACATTTTTAAAACTACAATGTACAAATACAATAAACAAAGTGCCATTAACTATTTTATGTTGAAAACATTTTTTGATGCTCAGACTGTTTTGAAACTTTCTGCTCATTTTAAAAATAAGCATTTAAGTTTTTGTGATTATTATAATATTATCGTTTTGCTTTATCTTTCTGGATTAAGCATTACGGAAATTCAGACGGACGAAACAATTAAAATAAAATTAAAATATCTCTTGTGGCTGAAGCATTAATCCAGTCTGTAGGTATTTTTGCCCTACAAAAGGTGGAGTAAAAGCGTTTATGATGTTATGTTGTTAAGGTATGAAGGCCTAATAAAAATCCAAATTTTCGACCTTGAGAAGAAAAGGCGCGAGCCGCCATCTCGAATTGAATGTGCCAAAATTAGGTTTTTTTTAAATAATGTCTCAACAGTTGACTTTTTGGCAAAAGTGTCTATGGAAAGTAGAAAGAAGATAAAATTTCTAACATTCTTCTCATACATGTTTATTCTGTAAGTCTTATAGGTAAAAAGTTACAAGCGCCGGAATAAAATATTTCCAAAAAAAAACGTGGCTCTGTTGACAAATGGAATAAAATATGCGAAGCGATATCTCATGCTGTAATTTCAGTAGCAAGACCTAGATCATTTTTGTCGCCACTTTTGATCGGTATCAGTACATATTTGTACAAGAAGTTTGGATCACAGTAACTTATCGACTTACTGTCTTCGTTGGGCTTCGCGGCGTCGTACTTTGAAACTACACTCTTCGAAAAATCTGCCGTTATTCGTCCTGATGCAGCTAGCACCTTGGTTGACCCAGATTCAATCTCTCAAGTTATTTGTGATAATGCGGATCACGATGTCAATACAATAGATGGTTTGCATACTGGTCATATTATGGGAGATATCCAGTGCGTAACCCCTTATGATGCCGTATCACCCGATCAAAACATCCCAAGATTGTCTAATTTGCTTAAAGTAAATTGATGATTTTTGTAATTTTGTTTTTCTTCTACCAGATGTAACTTTTTACCTATAAGACTTACAGAATAAACATGTATGAAAAAAATGTTAGTAATTTTGTCTTCTTTCTACTTCCCATAGACACTTTTGCCACAAAGTCAACTGTTGAGACATTATTTTAAAAAAACCTAATTTTGGCACATTCAATTCAAGATGGTGGCTCGCGCCTTTTCCTCCCAAGGTCGAAAACTTGGATTTTTATTAGGTCCCCATACCTAAACAAAATAAGGTCAAAACCGCTTTTACTCCACCTTTTGTAGAGCAAAGGCTTTTATAAGTCCCCACAGACTGGATTACATAGCTTTAATACAAAATGTCCTCCAATTATTAGCATAAACTTTCCTACTGTACCGTGCATTACCAACGTATATTATAATTAATCCAAGTTGGAGATACATTATGAAATGTGATACATATTGTTCGTCTGACTAACAAGCACGGCCTGGGGCCAATTAAAACTTATGTTTTACGAATTCTCCTGTGTCTTTTACACCTCATTTTGTATGTGGAGTTACAGTTAATTTTTAGTGTATTCTAGATATTGTTGAAATTTTATACAGCACTAGAATGTAGTTGTTTAGCAAACCTTGCTTTTTGTACATAATACATAGTTGCCTTGCTTTTGACCTAAAGTATTTAAATGCATTTAAAGGATTATGGAGTTATCTATGTGTTCAATTTTCATCAATATCAGTCGACTTTATGACTCGGTGTTAAAAATAATATCTCAAAACGGAGAGATCTAACAACACCCAATCGTCTAGTTAAAATGTAAAAATCACCACGTCATATACACATTTACAGGATAGATGACAAATAAAGAAAAGCCAATTGCTTCTAAACGGGTAAGAAGTACGAGTATCTTTAAAATTTGGTAGCAATGCTTACTTAAATATTACCTACTATATAATAAATGTATTATATACTAGGCCTAGATCTAGAGTAATATAATCAAAATATCATATACTACAAAGCCTTCAGAACAATAGCTACTCTATAAAGCTGATCCGGCATCGCAGCAGTGTGTGGCAAAAACCAAACTGATGCGAGTTTGAAGCGCTTAAACTGGGATAGATTGCCTAATCGGCCCATTTGCCGGGATTCGCGCCCGGGATCAGCCCGGGAATCCCTAATCGGGATTCGATGAGCGCCGCCGATCGCAAACAAATCGCTATCACACGTGTCATTTGGAACTGTAGATCACGGACCCGTCGGGAGTTTATTAACTCCGCCGTAGTTTTAGAGTCCGCTTTAGTTTAACGCAAATTGTTCCACTATGTTGGTTGAGTTTTAATGTCGAAGTGAAAAGATTCGTGTTGGCATCATTTATAGACGTCGTTTTAGTTTTAGAATAAAAGAACTTTAGAAGTATATTCATTCTCATTAAAACCAATTGAATTTTGCTGACTTTTTTCAGTTCTAAACGAGATCTTATTATATTGTATTAGCTCATATCGTCCCACTGCAGGGCAAAGGCCTTCCCCTCCGTTTTCTACTTTACACGGTCCAAGGCGAGATCTAATAGGTAATAATATGAGATAAACAATATTAATGATATTTACGTAAGAAGGCATAGTTTAAGAACATTATTTTGTTAGTTGTAAGCTTATTCGAGTATACACTCAATATGAAATTGAACAAAACGACTTGCTTTACTTTGTCTCAAAATATCGTATTATATGTGTATAATATTGACAAGCACAAAAACCTAAGTAAATAAAATATTCGCTCATATTTGATTACGAGCCTTGCAAAGGTCATGTTTGTCCATCTTTTTAGGTTTTATATTATATCTTCATTTGACCTTTCCCAACAGCGACTTCTTAACAATATTAATAAATAATGTAAATGTATTTTTGCCCCCAAAAGAATTGGCGAGGGAACTAGCGTTGAATGGAGCTAAGACACGCTAGTTAGTTTTCACATTTCACTATATATCTTTTGCTCTGCTGCTGATCTCATAGGACCGCACTAATCAAAATAATTGCCATCGATATTCAAAATATTCTTATGGGAATAGAAATTGAATCGAAATATCAAGTGCTATACCGCTGTTAGTGCAAAGTAGAATTACTCCAAAATTAAGTCTGACATAAACTTCGAGTTTGTTATATTTTGATCAATTACTTTACTACGGAATTCTATTGGTCGGTCAGCCAAGAAAGTCGCAAAAGTAGTGTACCGATGGCTTCAGTATCGAGTGACGTGGAAAATCGCTGTTACATAAGTGTCATAAAATGTTGGTATTGCTTCGCGAAAGTCTAAAATCGTATATCTATGTACAATGTCATAAAAAATACTTACATCCATACAATTATTGATGTTATTGGTAATCTTCACATCCACTTCGACAGTTTCTCCAACCTTCAAAGCTGGTGGGAGGGAGAAGTCCAGCTGAATGGGCCGGAAGACATTGATGGTCCGTGGCGCTGAGAAGCGAAGACCACGGTTCGACAGAGAAAGGGCCCAGAGGGACCATCTACCAGCTTCTGATGGTGCGGAGATTGTGACGCCATCCGTGGATAGTTGGCTCCTGGGGACAAAGAATATAGTTTAGTGTTTGAAAGCCCTTTTACAATAATTTGAAACACTTTTAATACTTGTACCGGCTTATATGTCCTAGTAGCCGATGCGTTGGTGGGATATGAAGACGTGGTTCTCATCAACTTAAAATTGTAAAAAAGAAAAAAATACAATAGAATTAGGATTTTTTACATCTCGACAATAACATAATTATCTTCACTTCCCCTGGAGCTTGAATTACTACTACGTAATACCTCAATGATTGCGGTCGATTTTCCTGTTGAGTTAACTTAGAAATGAAAAATTAATACGAGTATTAAAAGACTCTGAATACCTGATGTTTAAATGCACTTTTTATTTAATAAACATTTATGGATAGACTATACAAAATTGGAAAACATGTTACATAATTTTTTTACTGCGTCTGTTTTTTGTTAGAGGTACAGTTCTGTCATGAATACGAAAAAACTCTTCGTCTACTCTATTACATGAAAGATAGCAACTTTGTATTCCTAAAGCAAGACGAATGCATACATATCAGCACGTATGCAAATACGTAATGCATCCGCATCACTGTAACAATGAGCTCGTAACTCAAACCAGACGTGTGTTCAATTTGACAGCGGCGTCCGTCGCGTGACTTAGATTAATGACGTTTACTATTTGGATACAGGAAGAAGTTTATCCCCATACACCGCATTTTAATGATTTTTTTTCGGCAGCGAACAAAAATGCGTTTGTAAGATGAAGAAACAGAGCTTAGTTGGGAAGGTTATGGGGTTTTTAGAGGCAGGCAACGCATCGGGGCAGGGACGGTTGTTATGTCCATGGGCAGCAGTGATCCCTTACCATCAGGTGACCCACTTCTTCGTTTGCCTCCCTGTCATATTTAAAAAAAAAACATGTTTTTTTTGACGTAAGGAAACGCTCAACATATCGGCCCGCCCTATGGTAAGCGATTACCGTCGTCTATAATTGCTTGTAGGATTTGCATTTCATCATTGATGATTTCGTCTTTGTGCTTTAGCCTGGTTATTATTTGTTTACTAAATGGTCGCTCCATATTTGCTCCACAATAAAGATATACATAACCTTTATTGCATAATTACGTCTCCGGTCGCACGCACTACGGCACTATGACTACGCCATGCAATGTACCTAAAGCATGCTCGTTACAGTACCAATGAGTCCGTAACTCAGACCGGACGCGTGATAAACTGAGCACGCGCGTCCGTTGCGTGACAGAGACAAAGCGATCTGCCGGTAATCGCGCTGTATGATACGAGAGAAAGATTTATAGAGTTAGAGTGCAGTACGTAAAATTATATGGCTCAAGCTTATAGCCTGCATGTTGGTAAGCGCATACCGCCGCCTAACGGTGCTATGGAACATATCTCGAAGCATGTATCGTGATGCAAATTCCTCATGCTTGTGCACCAGAGTAATAATGAGTCCGTATTATCAACAACATTGTCGTAAGCCTATGTAGTTCATTAGCTTGTACTGGCTCCTCATGTAGCCTAATGCATGTGCTTACCTGAAAGTAACATGGTCATCGTATCACGCACAGTACCAATGAGTTCGTAACTCAGATCGAAAGCGCGATAAACTAAGCGCGTATGTCCGCTGCGTGACAGAGACAAAGCGAGCCGCCGGTAATCACGCTACGTCGTACAAGGAGCAGATTTATAGATTATCACTGCAGTTAGCAAAAGTATGTCACTCAAGCCTATGCTTTACCTGATGGTAAGCGGCTACCGTTGTGTATAGATAGATGCTATAGAGGATGGATCATTACTCGCGGCATGCACTGTTACTGTCATGCAAATGCCTCATGCATGCGCGTTACAGTAACTAAGAGTCCGTAACTCAGACAGGACGCGTGATAAACTGAGCGCGTATGTCCGCTGCGTGACAGAGACAAAGCGAACCGGCGGTAATCACGCTGATTTATGGAATATCGTAGTAGTTGAAATGGGATGTATCTTCAAAAAATATTTTTTTATCAAGATACTCGAAAGTAGTATTTACTTCGAAGTATTTAACCTCCTGGGCTGTCATACAAATTTTTCTAGTCATAGTAGGTATTTTTTTAAAGTAGCGGGACCGATTGAGAATACATTAGTTATAATTTTTATATTTTAGTAATGTGAATGACTTTTACTTCAGCACTATCGTATCACAATTTTAAAATAAGATTGTGTGGAAAATTCTTCCTTTTATATTTTTGACACGCTACGCAAAATCTGACCTACTACAGTAATTCCTAAAAGTGGGACTGGATAATTTAACAACGGAAATTTAAAGGAGACGTTACTAATAAGTTGTGACGTCACCCGGCCCGGGTCGAGTCAAAAGTTGAAGACTTCCATTCAAACGTAATTTAATTTGCCCAGAGCTGGAAATAATTTGAACAAGGCGTCCGGATTCGTATCAACGTTATTTTATTAAGATATCCGGAGTGACGGAGAAATTTACAATTGTCTGTTTCTTTTTGGACAATACGCTTTCTCAGCCCACTTTTCTTTGTCATTCATCAGCAGGATAAAATTATCCATTGAGTAATGTGTTTTTTTATTATCATAGAACCTAACAACTTTTGTCATGTCTGTAAAGATATGAGTAAGCTCATATATCTATCTATCTCTACCTAACTTAAAAGGACCGCCATCTGGTGTCGGAACACTGCATGAGTCAACGTCATCTACCAACAGCCTTCATTTTTTGAAATTATAAAAGACATGATGACAACGTTTCTTGTTCACCACTTTGACGACCCGCTTGGTGTAATGGTCAAGATGTTGCCTATTACGCAAGAGGTCGCGGGTTCGATCCCCGCACAGGACAAACATTTGTGTGCATGAACATGTCTGTTTGTCCTGGTCTGGGTGTTATATGTATCTATTTATGTATATTTGTGATACCACTGTTGATTCTGATATCTGTAACACAAGTGCTTAAGCTACTTAACACGGAGTCAGATCAATGTATGTGATGTTGTGAAATATTTATTTATTTACTATAAATAGTCATCAACATAACATTATAAAAAACATATATATAAACTAATCGTTAAACTTATGTAGATGCCGTCTAAAATCAGTAAGTATGGTTAATTAGAATCATTCGAATCTCCTCGGATCGGTGAATAAGATATAGCTCAATCTTCCTTAATTCCATACCTGTTCCTGAGTTAAAGACGCAGCTTAAAACCCGACTTACCTGCGACCCGATAGATTAAGTGCTTAGTAGTCAAATACAGACGGTACTTCTGTTGAGTTGTTCGCCTTATTTGTGTATAGACGGAATTAAGCTGTTAGGTTTGTGGGTTGGGTTAAAACTATGTAGGTTTGCTTAATTTGCTCTAAAGTGATACAATTTCCTTGTTTAAAATAGGGATGTCGCACTGTACCTTCCTGTGTTTTAGATGTCATTTTGAGATTTCTTATAAATATACTTCTGATTTTAACGTTTAATTATTAGGGAAATCTGTTGTACCTTGGCCTTACTTGTACTTATAAAAATCGAAAACAAGATTGTCTGATAAAAAGCATTCGAAGGAATTATCGGGACCTTCTTTATTTAAAACAGTGGTAATAGATTATTATGTCACGTTATTATAATTTCGAGGAATAATTTTCTCATTCAACTTGTATTTAATTGACGGGGAACCACCAAACATATTTATCATGAACAAAAAATATTTTACGATTCTCATCAGAGCATAATATCGGAAACAATATTACTTTATGAAATAATCATAGGTTTCTTAAAACTGCTGTGAAGGAAAATGATGAATTGTGATCATCATTAATATTTTTATCACCCTGGATGCTATTACATCATAAGCGTCAGTTAGTTTTTAAGTAAAATAAACGAACAAATGAAAGCAATTATTATTAGACTGCCAGCTTACTGAATCATGAAACCACGATGTTTGGACCGCAACAATTATGTAATTTGACAATAAACGGATTTCATTTGACACAAGTCTGTCTATTTAAATACCAAAGCTTTAATCGAAATATCATCAATTATTATTTTACTAATTATTTCACTTATTATGATTAGTATCTTTCGGATTGTTTTGAATGCAGTTTCAAAACCTATTAAAATTGTCGCGTGCAAAAAGTATCATTTAGTTATTATATTATCGTTTAAAAAATTGTTTGTTTTGAGCATTATACCATGACTAATAAACCATAACGTCTTCTCCTTAGGTACTTTACAACTAAAAATCTCATTAACTACAATGTAATATAGTTTATCTAAGAAAATGTTCAACTTTTCAATATCTAAACATACAATTACTTAGTTTAAAGTTAGAGAGCATTCAGAAACAGACGTCTACAATCTAATCACATAAAATTTCTACTCCGAAATTATCATAATGTTTTAAAATTAGTTTTTGTTGGTACAAAACTTATTTACTTTAAGAGATTCGCTAGTCAGTATTTACACAAAAATAAATTTGATATGGCATACTCTTTAAAAAATACCTAACATATTGGTGTATAGTACACAGATAGAGCCACGCCCGCCGAGACGAACTCTAGCAATGGTTGCTCTTGATGATACTCACGTGTAGTTGAAACACTTCCACATCCACAGGCGGTCGTGCGAGGCGGGCGGCACGAGGTGCGCGGGGGTGTGGGGCGCGGGCTCGGTCCGCTGTCGGTACAGCACGCCGCCGCCGCACGCGCCGCCGCCCACGAACAGAGTCACACCGGCCGAGACAAACTCTAGCTCTGGTTGCTCTTGATGATACTCACGTGTAGTTGAAGCACTTCCACATCCACAGGCGGTCGTGCGAGGCGGGCGGTACGAGGTGCGCGGGGGTGTGGGGCGCGGGCGCGGTGCGCTGTCGGTACAGCACGCCGCCGCCGCACGCGCTGCCGCCCACGAACAGAGACACGCCCGCCGAGACGAACTCTGACTCTGATGCTATTGATCGATGATACTCACGTATAGTTGAAGCACTTTCACATCCAGAGGCACGAGATGAGCTGGAGTGTGCGGCGCGAGCGCTGTCCGCTGTCGGTACAGCACGCGCCGCCGCTCAAGAACAGTGACACGCCCGCCGAGACGAACTCTAGCTCTGGTTGCTCTTGATGATACTCACGTGTAGTTGAAGCACTTCCACATCCACAGGCGGTCGTGCGAGGCGGGCGGCACGAGGTGCGCGGGGGTGGGGGGCGCGGGCGCGGTCCGCTGCCGGTACAGCACGCCGCCGCCGCACGCGCCGCCGCCCACGAACAGGGACACGCCCGCCGAGACGAACTCTATCCATGGTTGCTCAGGGTGACACTCACGTGTTGTAGCACTTTCACATCTAGAGGCACGAGATGAGCTGGAGTGTGCGGCGCGAGCGCTGTCCGCTGTCGGTGCAGCACGCGCCGCCGCCCACGAACAGAGACACGCCCGCCGAGACGAACTCTAGCCTTGTTAGTGATTGGTGTATGTACTCACGTGTAGTTGAAGCACTTCCACATCCACAGTCGGTCGTGCGAGGCGGGCGGCACGAGGTGCGCGGGGGTGTGGGGCGCGGGCGCGGTCCGCTGCCGGTACAGCACACGCCCGCCGAGACGAACTCTATCCATGGTTGCTCTTGATGATACCCACGTGTAGTTGAAGCACTTCCACATCCACAGGCGATCGTGCGAGGCGGGCGGCACGAGGTGCGCGGGTGTGTGGGGCGCGGGCGCGGTCCGCTGCCGGTACAGCACACGCCCGCCGAGACGAACTCTATCCATGGTTGCTCTTGATGATACTTACGTGTAGTTGAAACACTTCCACATCCACAGGCGGTCGTGCGTGGCGGGCGGCACGAGGTGCGCGGGTGTGTGGGGCGCGGGCGCGGTGCGCTGCCGGTACAGCACGCCGCCGCCGCACGCGCCGCCGCCCACGAACAGAGACACGCCCGCCGAGACGAACTCTGGCCCGGGTTGCTCTTCGTGCTCTGGTGTGCTGTTGAAGGATAATGTTGTTACTCGATGTGACAATAAAATTTAGAAAACTATTTTTTTAATGAGTGTCCTGACTCTACTACTTCTTAAGTTTCGTAATGATGCATCTACTTCTGTGTATGCATGTGTTACAACAAGTTACAACATTACTTATTTTTGTCTATTTTGACTGGAATATAGACTATACATATTATATCCAAAGATGTTATTTAAAAAATATTGAAGCAACAAGAATGTTAGTAAAATCTGACCTTTTATTTCGTTACATTTAAAGATATAATCCTTGTAACATACTCAGAAATTATATGATATTTTAATTAAACCTCTTCTAAGACGAAAATACAACATAAGAAAATGTTTAACACTTCAAGTATATAAATAGGCGGAAAGAAATAAAAAAAGTCTTGAATTTCAGATTTGTCACCACATAACAAGACTAACAAGTGACTACCTGTCCTCTCCATCCGACTTACAAACAAAACCGAGGGAACCTGTCCCGTCCGCAGACAGATGAAAGGCTAACAAAAATATTTCCAGTGAATTTCCCACGGATTGAAAGATGAATCGCCCGCCTAGTATGACGTATGACATATATACTTTGGAAACCACTTATTGGCTGAAAGGTATGAAGTTATTGTAACGATGAACGATGATTTCGAAAGACTATTCATAATTTCATGTTTCTTCTTTTTCTCGTATAATCAATCGTTAAATGAAGAATGAAAATAATGTAACTGCCAGTAATGTTATCGACATAAAAAATCGTTTTGTTAGAAAAAAGTCTCCATTATAGTTCTCATTAAAAATCTTTAGCTACTCATGCTTGTTATTCATATTTTCAAGCCCTATTCACTAGGGATACTGCGTTAAACTATTTAGCTGTTGGCAAGAGGAAATTATAACAAGGATCTTGTGTCTTTATAGCAGGGACATTTAGTATCGATAGCTTCGTATTTGACGATGACAATAATAATCGATGGAAAGTACCATTGAATCTTAATATTGCACCATATCAGAAACGATGATGAAGTAAGTAGTTTTGATCAGTTTGGCCAAAGATAATTTTTTATTTTAGATTACACATATTTTTTTGCAAGTACATTTATTTATAATATTTTCATCAAACATACATCTATTCTTACAGGCTTTAAACCTAATGCGATAGTGTAGGTATACATATTTAGGCAAAAATGAAGAACATTACAGGATGCATAATTTAAATGTTTTGTCGTATCATTTTTTTTTATTAAAAAAACTTTCATCGATATCGATATTACCCGGTGCATCCTTCGCTCCAGGTTTCATCTTCGCCGCAGTCTTTGTATGCTAATAAAATTCTGAAGCACTTTTTCTGGAGAGGTGGATGATTGGTTTTGAAGGCTTCGAGTGTGATTACGCGCATATTGGATATTGGCTTTTAAGTGAAGACATCTTAATGTGAATTACTTGCATATTTATTGAATAATGATAGCAGTTTTAATTGTTAAAATATCAGACTTGGGTTGTGTTTAATGAAAGACTAGTTAGAAGAAGAAGAGTAGTTATAGCTTTAAATTTTTCCTCAAACAACTTATTTCATCGAAACTTGTTTTCATGCTAACGTGCTTCAACAATTAAAGTCTTAATTATTATGTTTGAATAACTTAAGGTCTATGACTTAGTAATGCCGAGAAACTTTGTATGTTAGTAGATATTTTTGAATAAAAAAGAAATTATGAATGCAAATAAGACAAGTACAGCTTAGAAGAACTTCAACTCGAATGAGCTCCACTGGTGAAGTACCTCAACCTTACAGAAGACCACAGTGAAGTAGCACTTCGTAACTGTTGTGTTACGTTAATGCTGGTGGGAAAGGTCGCCAGAGCTCAGTTCAGGAGGGTATAGGGTCTTAAAGGCAGCGGTGATCACATAAGATGAGGTGAACCTCTAGTCCGTTTGCCTCCTAAAATCAATTAAAATATCTTACGTTTGATGAGGATCAAATCTTGCATCTGGAGGTGCTCGTGCACCAATGAGGCACATCGTGGAGTCAGGTGGAGCCAGGACTCGGAGCTGAAGAGTCGCTCGCGGGTACCACCACCGCCTCTCTTCTATAGCAACTGCCACCTGTGGACAATAAAATCATCGTTATCAGATCAGTCTTCTTCATAATAGAGGGATAGAGCTTAGTGGAACTTCCTTACAGAAGACCACAGAGGAGAAACACTTTGTAACTGTTGTGCTTTGTTTCTGATGGTGAGTAAGGTCGCCAGAGCTCAGTTTGGGAGGGAAGGTAGCCTTAAAGGCAGGCAAAGCATATGCGTCATTTGTGCGGTTGTTGATGTCCATGTGCAGCGGTGATCGCTAACCATCAGGAGACCCTGTTGTTTGTTTGCCTCCCGATAATATAAAAAGCCCCTTCAAATGCTCGCCACTTCGAGCCATCCTCTCGTATCCAGCTTCAGCCAGTGGTCTTGCACAAATCGGCATTCCTTCTATCCAATGGGCATCCTATACTCTCTTTTTATATGCATAGTATATGTTCTACACTATGCTTACTTAAATGCCGCATCCACTTCATAGGAATAAAGCAGGGCGAATTCTATTTTTAAAACTATTTAAGTATTTTTCATCTTATAGATATTAATTAACTGAATGGAGATTATATGCGGAGCTTGTCTTACCCTCGTGGGCTAAAATAAATTGCACGAATAATCGTAGATATTAGTGATAAAAGACTTAAACGTCTCAGATTAATCTTCTCTCAACCGAAAAGAAACCAATCTCATCTACATTCCACGATAAGAACCGTGAAATATTACAGAGATTTTTTCAAGATTTAACTCCTTCAAATTCCTTACGGCGCCATCAATCTGCGTGGGAGATATCCCGTGACAATTCGTCCGTAATGTGGCTGGTTTAATCAACGAGGCCTCTAATGAAAGGCAATTCGTTGACGGTTAAAGGGGTGCAATTAAGGATAGCTTGCAATACCGTCGAATCGCTACTAGTCTAAGAGCCATACAAGGACCTTCATATGCTTATTGGATAATACATATTTTATATATATAATTTAATATGTCAATAATTATATTACATATGGGTTGTCTGGTAAATTTCAGTCCAGGATATGATTAATTAATACTTAAAAACATCAAAATTAAATTAAAATACTAGTCTTCCAGTTTGGTAATTCATTACTCCAAAATAATACTCAACCTTCCTCCTTCAATCCTTGTCATTTGCACTATCAAATAGCACGCGCACTTTCTTTTTCGTCGTGGCAATATGTATTTCACTTTTCATAATGCGACAACCTAATTCAGGACTGATTTTTCGCAGGCATTCCAATACCACCGTGTTTATAATGAAACATTCTTTATTTTCATTTAACTTTGATCCAATTTTTTTTATATCCTAGACTTAAATTTACTAGGCAACCCATAAGCAATATAATTATTGACATGTCAAATTGTGCATAAAATATGTTTCAGCCAATAAGCATCTCGATGAAGGTCCTTGTATAGCGGGATCTTAGACTAAACCGAAATCGGTTCGATACGTTTGTTTTATCAGACCGCGTTTTAGACTTGCTCAATGATCGCCGCGATTTGGAAAGTTCGAATCGGGACAGATAACGGCTGGTTGGTTAAAGTATTTGGTCTCTTAATGGGCGCGTGGGTATACTTTGGGTCTGGTAAGTATGCTGTAGATTGTTCAAATGTTCTTCCATTATTTTATGAGTTGGGGTCATTTATTGAGTTCACTCGATGTGAATTCAATATCGTCGCTTAAATACATTGTTGTGAAGCTTTTTATTTTATTTTAGATAAGAAAGTTAAATCTATACTAATATAGAAATGTTTAAAGTGTTTTTGTACCTGTTCGTTTATATTCGCCGACGGCAATAATATTTAAATTGAGAGCAGCGTGAAAACAATAGAACACTAAATCACAACAGGGTTCTAATTTCAGCAATCAAGTTAAAAGGTAGTTCGAAGTTCGTTAACCTGCAATTAAAATTAATTGGTAGTTAGGAAAGCTTAGTCTCCGTCTCGATACATAAATAAGTCTGTAACAAAATTAGGAGCAATAACCTTTCTGAGAAATTAATTTTAATACATCTGTCTTCAATGACGATCTCATCTCTAAATTAAATATTTTATTACTTTATTCTATTGAATAAAGTCATGTAGAGCAAAATAACATTTTATACAAATCTACGGGTAGATGCTTTCAAAAAATAACTTTTACCGAATTCACAATGAACTAAATAAAATGTCCAAATGCCGTATTCCACGATTTCGTCTGTTCAACAGAAAATGTTTTTTTCAATTTCCTCTCCGACGATTTGACCTTTAGGTACCCGTATTTATATCCGTCTATTACCGTATTCAATAGAATAATTATGAAATTTGTTACGAAAGTGTCCTCAAAAGGTCGGAAAAGGGAAGGGGACCATAATTACCTTTAATTAAAACGGTTGTTTATAATTAATATTTATATTAAATTTAGTGATTCAAACGTTGTAATTTTATAACATTATTCCACTTTGATGAATCTTTTGTTTTCAAAAGATGAATTTTGCAATATGCTGTGCTTTTTCAAGGCTAAAATTGTAAGTAGGTATAATATAGATCTACACCTACATCTACCCTAATATTATAAAGAGGAAAGATGTATTTTTGTATGTTACGAATAAATCAGAAACTAGTGGGCCGATTTGAATAATTCTTTCACTGTTGGATAGCTACACATTCCCCGGTAAAAAAATAGGGTACTTTTGATTTCGGAAATGTGGAGGGAAGGGGGCATATTTAAAAAAAATTAGAAGGCTAGTAAACAATAAAGAGGGACCCACATTAAACCGGTATATCTTTCAATTTAGACCTAATTAATGTTGCAAATAATATTTAAGTGCGATTCACCGCAACCCTCCTCCTACTATATTATAATAGAAGCTAAATATCCCTTAATTATGCTAATACCAATACACATACCTCGCTTGTGAGCTCGTAAGTCATGTTGAATTCTTAATCAAAGGTTAGTCGTCACTTGTTTAGTATAAGCTAAGTCCTCACTTACATATTATAGCTCATGTAAGTTGCATTTGAACCTCGTGTAGACGATTAAGCGCGGTTTAAGCCAGTTGACATGAAATTGAAATGGTATCTCATCCTCTTTGAGACGAAATGGCGCTTATGAGAAATTAATATCGGTGATAGGAAGTTTGTAAAGCGGCTTAAACTGTTCTGGTAATGGTCTGTTCCCACTTGTGCTATTGTCACTATAACAAATCGACTCATCCGTAGAACAAAGTCCGATCTGCAGGAATGCTAGTTTTCAGTAGAGGGCAAAGAAGTTTTAGATCTTTGTTTTCGGGCTGCGATCAAAAACGGTAAGACGTATCATTTTGAATTTTAGATATGTTTATATAGCGCAATAGCGTAATTAAATGCTCTTTAGTGTATATTTCTATTGCTTTTATTTCACGAAATAGTGAGTTCCATATATACCTGCTTGGTGTAGTGCTCAAGAGGTTGGGTTGGGTTCGATCCCAAAATTTGTTGGCATGAACATGTATCCATTTAAGTGTATGTATTTGTTAAAATAAAATATATTTAAGCATGTCTTTCAGTTCCCTAGCTTGCCATGGTACAAGCTTCGAGCTTAGTTTGCTGCTAGGCAATTGGCGTTTTCAAACCCATTAGGCAAGGATCTTCACAGAAATCAACTCCGTGCATTTATTTATTGCCAACTGAATGGTGATTTTTCATTTGGTATGAAAAATCACCATTCAGTTTGAAGATTTAAAAGTTCCTCATCACAAATATTTCCCGGTTAATATGGAACTGTCAGTACCAACTCTTCCAAATATCCTTGCCTAATAATACCTATTCAGTCTGTGATAGTTAATTCTGGCGATATATTATGGAGAAAGTTTCTTTGTGATTTGTTCGTCGTCATTTAGCACCTCTAATTAACTAGAAAACCATTTAAGTAGAAAACCCGTGGCCCCTAAAACCAATAGAAAAATGCAGAGACGCCCTAAGTAATGAACAGACCGTAAGCGCAAATGGTTCAAGAAACATAACGAAATAATCGAAAAAACGATGGGACCATCTTACAATGTCGTTAGTCGTTACAAATCTTCTTCTTCTTCCTAGCGTTTATCCCGTTAGTCGTTACAAATGATCCAATTAAATATCTCACCAACAGTACTTGGTACAGTAAATTTTTGGCAACTGGGAGATCGAGTTAAGCTACGGGATATCATCATCAAGTTTTCAGATAAAATCAAAAAGAAAATATGCCTCAAGTATCACCTAATAAATTTCAAAGTATTATGGTCACAGGCACCAACCAATCTCACTGCGAGAACATTGAAGTTTGTGAAACAATATTTATTACACTTCACTTTGTGATTTGTTCGTCGTCATTTAGCACCTCTAATTAACTAGAAAACCATTTAAGTAGAAAACCCGTGGCCCCTAAAACCAATAGAAAAATGCAGAGACGCCCTAAGTAATGAACAGACCGTAAGCGCAAATGGTTCAAGAAACATAACGAAATAATCGAAAAAACGATGGGACCATCTTACAATGTCGTTAGTCGTTACAAATCTTCTTCTTCTTCCTAGCGTTTATCCCGTTAGTCGTTACAAATGATCCAATTAAATATCTCACCAACAGTACTTGGTACAGTAAATTTTTGGCAACTGGGAGATCGAGTTAAGCTACGGGATATCATCATCAAGTTTTCAGATAAAATCAAAAAGAAAATATGCCTCAAGTATCACCTAATAAATTTCAAAGTATTATGGTCACAGGCACCAACCAATCTCACTGCGAGAACATTGAAGTTTGTGAAACAATATTTATTACACTTCAGTTTATATACTTTTGCCGTAACAGCTTGTATCTTAAAGAATGTGTGAAATACAAAGGAGGTCAGCGTACAAATAATAAGATACATTTATAAAGCACTTCCATCGTACTTCTTCCACGCAGTCTTTAAGATACGAGCTAAAACGGCAAGATATTGAAACATTGTTTGATATACTTATATTTTCTCTCAAAAAGATTCCTTAAAGCCTGTTTATTTAAAAAAGTTTATCAAATAACTTCATGATGCAGTTTCTTTCCACAAAAACAGAAACAGTCTAGGCGCTGTTGGTGAGATATTGTATCGAATCATTTATAACAATAAATGGCATTTTCTACACGGTCCCATCGCTATTTTGACTTTTTCATAACATTTGTCTTGCCTAGGTTTTTAAATCACTTGCGTTTAAGGTCTGTCCATTCTTTATTAGTCTCTGCCTTTTTCTAGTGGTTTTAGGAGCCACGGAGTTACTGCTTCAATACGAAGACAGAGGTGAATTTAGTGGTGCCTAATGACGAAGAACAAGACTAAGAGAAACAGTCTCTATGATAAGGGCAGAATAAACTATCACAGACAGAATGGATGCCCATTGCTATGCCTAATCCTAGTAGGAGAGGATCTAGGAGTTAGTACTGACAGTTCCATATAAACCAGGGTAGATCTGTGGTACAAAATATGTTAATCCTAAAACTGTATGAATGGTGAATTTTCATAATTTGATGGCACTTCTAAGGAAAACGTAAGTTGATTGCTGTAATGATCCACACCTAGTGTGCCAGGTATGGCGTTGGATATTAAGCTGTAGCAGGAAATTTTCTCGGTCTTGTCATGGCCATCCAGATTTTTTTCCATTCTATCAGCTCATTATTTAACACTAGCGGCCGCCCGCGACTCCGTCCGCGTGGTTTTCGATTTCCAATATCCTATGTGTTATTCTGATGTATAAGCTATATTCTATATTGTGGTAGTTTCATTCAATTCCATTCAGTAGTTTTTACGTGAAAGAGTAACAAACATCCATACATCCATACATACAAACTTTCGCCTTTATAATAGTAGTAGGATTACAACGGGACTAAACGCGATATTATTTTCGCTTGTGACCACGCCACGGTTGTAGCATCACAGCCGAAACGTCAAGCAGAAAGTACTCAGTAATATATAAAAATAATATCGCGTTTAGTCCCGTTGTAATGTTAAATAATTAAAACGCAACGCGAAAGTATAAAGTTATATATTCTCCGCTGATTTTTCTTCATCAGTAGGTAGGCAAAGGTGACTATGGTGGAGTCAAGTTTTAACAAAATTCTCAATAAAAATAATAGAAAATGTATTATTACTAATAAGGCAAGACTATATACCTGCCTAGCAATTCATTACACAATGTTTAATTCAAATATTTGAATAATTGAGGATTTTTTTAATTGAACAACGTCTTATCTTATTCCGTTCTTCCAGTAATAACGTCCCATTTTACCATCGGACTAACAAATCGTCTCATAGATTCCGAAGAAAAGTGTTCTACATTCACATGCAACACTCAGAAGTACCATTAATTTTGTATAAAATGGTCCTAAGTTCTGTTAAGACTTCTACTTTTTACTATTTATTTTTACAGTTATAGTGGTTATCCTGCGAATATGCATTACAACGCATGTATTTTCGTACGAAAATTACGTTACTTAACTTTTCCATCAAAAAACGCCCTATATAAAAATCGATCACCCACAAATAGGAACGGAGCCAAAAAGTATGAATAAAGAGACAAATTGATTCTATATTCTAATTTCATTTTTTCGAAGAAAACCTAAGCCCGTGAAATGTAAATTTCCTTCCTCCACTGAACAACGGCCGGTCTCAACAACAGACGTGGCATCCGCACCGCCCCCACTGTCCCTTGGTCACATGAAGCGTTTTTTTACGGAAAGTTTATCACATGGAACGTTATTCGACTCTGTAACTCTGGAACTAAATAAGATAGAAAAAAAATAAAAATGTACGTCGATAGAGTTCGTTATCCTTATACTGTTAAGGTATTTAACTCATTTTTGCTCTATGATCACATCGGACTTTGTTCTACGGATGAGTCGAAATATTTTTTCAGCAAAATATTTTCTTCATTTCATTATTTCATTTATCATTTGACGACCCGCTTGTTGTAGTGGTCAAGACGTTGTCTATTAGACCAAGACGTCGCGGGTTCGATCCCCGCACTAGAAAAAAATTGTGTGCATGAACAGAACATGTCTGTTTTTCCTGGTCTGGGAGTTATTATTTAAGTTATTTTGTATGAATAGAAGGTATTTAACTGTCTATTCGTTCCCTAGCGTCCATATTACAAGCTTCGAGCTTGGTTTGGGTCTAGACAATTGAGGTGCTATTCCGAGGAATTTAGGAATTTTATTAATAACAAGTGAAGTAAAACGAATTAACTATAGATAAGTTTTTGTTCCAACTAAATGCTTTCGCAAATCAGTTCAGTCTACATAATAATAACTTGAACCAGCTCCAAAATAATCCGTAACTCATTTAAATTACATTTAAATGTCACGTCGCAATCACTGCATTAATCATCCATAATTTGCGACGAAAATTGACCTCGATTCAGAGACAGATAAAAGATTAATAAACGATTTCTCGCTATTCGAATATTGTATTCGAAAAGATAATACAATATTCATTTGATAAGAGTTTAAATGGATGATTTAAAATGAACATACAATAAATGGATTGCAATAAGTAGAATAAGTACATATATTTTAACGTAATATATATCATTTTAAAAGACATATAGACGTGTTAAGTAGTTAATCAATAAATTTATACGTACTGTTAATTTTATTTTCTGAAGTTATGTATTTTAGATATTGAAATAGGTTCTTAAAGGAAAATTCTTATTGCAAGATATTCTTACTATACTCTGTCCACTTTATGAAGCATCTTTTGACAGCTCACGCCCATGAAAGTTCGAATTGTTTTTGTTTAATTTTCGAAAAAAGAATATTGTTCTTCATGGACGGTTACTGCCAACTCAGTGATGTGCTACGAAAAACGATTAGAACGATTGTGTGTAATAATCGATAGAAATAAATGCTATGAATAAATCTAAACTTCTTAATAACATGTTCATAAGGTATAATGTATATTTTACATAGAAAGGTAACAAAATTTGGATTTAAATTTCTTTTACTAATATAACTTACTTGTTTTATATTTAATTTATAAACTCAAATATATGGATTTATATTTGTTTACAATAAATCGAAGAGAATGTTAAATCAAAACGCATGTTTATCGAAATCGGTTATTTTTTACGTACCTAAGTCGAATAATGATAATAGTACAATCGGATTATTGACACATTTGAGATACTTTAGGACATCACCAATGTTGTCAATCGGCGACCTGTCAAAAGACGCTTCATATAGTGGACATCATTTGTTTTCCTACATTTAAATACGTGTATTACAATTCATAAATATCCTAATGTTGATTCGCTAATAGATACTTAGTTGTAAGAGCCTAAAAATAACTTCGGCACTACCAAGCACATTATGTTCTCCAATTAGTTAGAATATTATGGCCTCATTGAGCTCATGAAGATTGCATCTAACCCGTCTGTGTTTGCATTTACCGAGCTTGACGAGAGTTGCGTGAAATTGGAATAACGTTTACAAAGTGTAATTTGCCGCCGGCGATAGTCCGGACTAGGGTTGTTGCGAATATCAGCATCAGCATCAGCATCCGCGGATTATCAGCATCGTTTTTAATATCAGCATCAGCATCAGCATCCGCAACAAACGTTGCTGATTTTTAATGCTGATATTCAAGTCGTAACGTGTTCGTTGAAGGCGGAGTCGGCGGCAAGCCACATGGAGTTTTAACCAATCATAGATAGTTACCTATACAAAAAACTGTCACTTGTTCCCTCATTCGATTGTTATGACAACATAAATATTACGTTAGCTATTGATTGTGTGACGTGCGTGCGTACTGCGTAATGTAATTAGAAATAAACCATATTCTAATTCAAAATGCCTCCTCCAATGAAAAGTGCAATATGGAAATATTTTACGTCAGTGAACAATGATACCGCACAGTGAAGTATTTGTAAAAAAGACTATTCTCGTAAAGGACGTACAAATACATCATTAAAAAATCACTTAAAGTGTAAGCATCCAGAAGAGTATAGGTACATAGAGTATATATAGATTTCCGAAAGAATACTATATATAATTAAACGTACAATAGAAGTACATATATTGTGTTAACAATACATTTATTAAGTATAACTTGTGTTTTATTCAAAATAATATATCATATTTGCTAGTATTTTATAGTAGGAAAAGTTTTATATAAGTAATTTATTCATATCAGCATCAGCATCAGCATCCGCTGATATTGACTTGAAAAAATCAGCATCAGCATCAGCATCCGCTGATATAGTAAAAACCTGCATCAGCAACAACCCTGGTCCGGACGGCCAATTCTAAAACTTTGAAATAGCTTTAAAGTGCAAAATTTTATATTATAATTAGCGGCCGCCCGCGACTCCGTCCGCGTGGGTTTCGATTTTCAATATCCTATGTGTTATTCTGATGTATAAGCTATATTGTGGTAAAGTTTCATTCAAATCCATTCAGTAGTTTTTACGTGAAAGAATAACAAACATCCATACATCCATACATCCACACATACAAACTTTCGCCTTTATAATAGTAGTAGGATAGTATTTATTCTGTCTTTTTAGTATAGTAGAATTCTAAAATATTTTACACTATGCTTTGAGATTGTTTTGCTTCGCTATCTCACTGATAAAACCAAAAGAGTTAGGCTATCAGACAGGCAGACAGTAACAAGTATGACTCTGATTATAATTACAGATCTAATTAGTATCTACGAGTATAAGCCAGATCATTTCCTCTTAAATGTTATGAGAGTGATTTATTAACAAAGGAATTGAGATAAAAAGTAGTCTGCAGTCTAAAACACAGCTTCCACAGTCAAATTTAAAAACAAATACAATTTATAAAATTATTACATCCATTTTCCTGCTTTCGGTGTAGCTCCGGATTGGAAGATCATGATGGACACGTATGAGAAGCACGACGCTATTCCAGAAGACATTGGGTTACCGTCGTCTAGACCAGACCTTTTCGTTTATTCTAGGAAACTTAAGCGCGTACTGTTGGTATAACTTACTGTTCCATGGGAGACAAACATTCCCAAAGATCACGCGTTTAAAACAAATAAGTATTATGACCTAACCAACGAAATGACTAAAAATGGTTATACAGCACGGTTGTATGCTGCGGAAGTGGGTGCGAGAGGTATACCAGCGAAATCTCTCTACAACCTACTGAAGGACTTAGGATTACCAAGATCTAATATTAGCTCCTTACTGGAAAGAGCAACTAAAGCCGCTTTACTCGGCTCGTACCAGATATGGTTGGGAAGGGAGAGGAACGTCATCGGTGAAGGTGATCGTTAGTATACTATAAAGGGGCCCCTTAAACCTATACGCTGGGTCGAAAGTCCCAGGCGCCGACTGACGTTCCTCTCTGTTCCACGCGATGGACCCGGCACCCGCACGGAGAATCCATGGATAGCTAAGAAGTTCGTCTCTTCCTAAAACGTTGATAACAATCAGAAAAGCTATCAAGAATTAAATCTTATAGGTAACATTTTAACACACACTCGATTTTGGTTATATTAATATTTTCACCATTTTTCAATGTCAAAGTCAAAGTAGTTTATTTTGCAATTTGATTGACATATACATACATTAAAGCACTTCGATGTCATGTTCACTAAAAGCTGTTGACTGTACCAGTGTCGTCAACTTCACCGTAATTTGCTATTTAGTGCTTGAGAATAACTACCGCGGCTGAGAATCGGCCCCTTAAGTGTCTCTATGCAAGTGTTTACCAACTCATTTGGCGGCATTGTTTAGCTGCAAGTGATGCAAGCGAGCTCTGTTGTTGGTACCTCAGAGGAGAGCTTAGTTAGCTTAGTATTAAGTCTTCCTCTTGACGTTTTTGTTTCATTTCAGATATTGTTTTCCAACGAAGGAACTGTAGTAGGAACTGAAGTAGAAACTTTAATGGCCAGATATTGTATTCGAATGGAGAAACCCGAAAACTGAAGCAGGAACTGTCTACACATACATACACACATCAACATTATCTAGGGATATCTACATATCATCAAATATTTTAAATACTATTAGGAATTTGCTAATACTGTAAATGGAAAAATTATAGAGAATTTTATAGTTTTTCATAATAAATAAAAAATAATGTGATTTTAATTGTATTTTTAAAAATAATTAACTTTTTATCGCCCTAGGTAAATTTGTGTGGTAGAAAATCTGCGTTTTTTTTTTATTAAATGATCAAATTTAATTCAAATAAACAATTTTAT
Organism: Nomophila noctuella; assembly: GCA_958496325.1. Lineage (NCBI taxonomy): Eukaryota > Metazoa > Arthropoda > Insecta > Lepidoptera > Crambidae > Nomophila > Nomophila noctuella. The sequence goes on along the minus strand of OY292491.1, from coordinate 6,612,955 downwards.
TAATTTAATCAGTGTTGCCACCTCTCACGTTTATTATAGCATCAGTATCAAATTATCAATGCTTAAAATTAAGTTGTTGAGGTCTTGTTGCGTTATGAGACCCCCCTTCTCTTTCAAAGTGATGGTGAAGTTGTTGTACTGTCTTGGAATTTGGTGGGAAATGTCTTAAAACTCATTGATCTAACATGCCGCACGCATGCTTGATAGGATTTAAGCCGAACGACTGAGCAGGGCAATCCAAAACTTGGATATCGTAGTCTCGTAGAGCGGCCGGCACCTACCGCGCCGCATGGGAATTAGCACTGTCGTTCATGGTTATAAATTCTTGGATGATTTGGACTTTGTTTAGGACAATGACAGATTGTACTACCTTTTTGGGATGTTTTTTCTTAGTCATGACGAACTGGATACAAACGAGCTGTGTTCGTTCACCCAGAAAAAATCCTCCTAAAACCATGATTGTCCCGCCTTGGTATAAGTGGACTTCCTAAAGGTGTCACAGACGGCTAATACTGTCAGGAGTTCTCAAAACGCGTGTTCTTCTTGAATCTGGATAAAATCTGTAGCGGGAGTCATCGGTTTACAGCATCACAGACCAAGGGTCGTCAATCCATGGAAAATTTTCCTAAGCCCAAGAAAGACGCTTACCGCGATTGCCCCATCACAATGCTCGTACACGCAGCAGTTGCCCAACATGCAGACACCCTCATGCAAACCCCTTTGCACGGTTTGGTCGCTTTCCAGTAGCTGATGGTCCTCCTGGAGCCTTTTTACTAGTAGCATCGCTGTGATGTTTGGTCGTCCTCTAACAGTCTTTTGGAAAAATTGATCCTGCGTCTGGGTAGTAATGCGATTTCTGTTTTAGTGCCGTTCAACCACGTTCCCAAGACTGCGATAATTGCGCCAAAACCTTGGTAACATGTTTTGGTTGGTGGTTAGGGCCTCGGCAACGACGCGTTCGTAGGCAACACTTTCTTACAAGTCCACGGATCGCAACATTTTATTTCAACTCAAATGATGCCGTTACATTACTCTTTAAATAACACTCAACAAGTTTCATAAAAAAGAAACAAAAAAAATTGGCCAAGTGCGAGTCAGACTCCCGCACTGAGGGTTCCGTACAAATTCTATTTTTGACGTATTAAAAAAACTACTGAATAGATTTCGTTCGAACCAATTTTCGTTGGTATTTTTTATGGTAATATACATTATATGATTAATTCAGTTTTATCATCCTCTTATTTTAGAAGTTAGAGGGGGGGGGTCACACTTTTTTCCACTTTGGAAGGGTCTGTCACGCAAAGTATTCACTTTATAAAAAAGTGATATAAGAAACCTTAATATAACTTTTAAAGACCTATCCAGAGATACCACACACATATATGTTCAATGAAAAAAAAAAATTCGAGTTTCAGTTCTGACTATGGGGACCCCCCACTTTTTTCATTTTTTTTCTATTTTCGTGTGAAAACCTTGTTGCGGTTCACAGAATACATCCACTTACTAAGTTTCAACAGTATAGTACTTATAGTTTCGGAATAAAGTGGCTGTGACAGACTGGCGGACAGACAGACAGACAGACAGACAGACATGACGAATCTATAAGGGTTCCGTTTTTTTGCCATTTTGGCTACGGAACCCTAAAAACATCACTTTTCTTTAGTAAAATATCAAAAAAACCAATTTAATTTTCATGCACTTTTCCCGTGCGGAGGGAACTACCAATATTTTTTTGCCATTCTATTGTTTTTCTATAAAAATGTATTTTTTTATATAAATAGAATAAAATACCTTTCAATCGATATATAAACTTCATATAAATAAAATATAGAATTAAGAATATAACGTAGTTTATAATATACAATTAAGATATCCCTAGATTTTGTTGATGTGTGTATATTGTAGTAGATCATCTTCATGCTATTGTTGGCGATTTAAAGATGCAACTATCGAGTTTCTTGCCGCTTCTTCTCGATAGATGACTGCGTTCCGAATTCGGTGGTAGATTAATTATATTGTGATATCATTGACGATTTATAAGTGCCTCACTGAGACCTACATACATGAATTACAAATATTTGTTTGTGTTTTCCGACTCATTTGGATTAGACACTGCAAGGGATGCAAGCGAGAGCTGTGGTTGGTAACTTAGAGCGACACTTAGATAGCTTAGTATTAAGTTTAGGTCTAAGCATTTTGGTTTCGCCCCCTCTGAGATCAGGTAGGCTAGCCAAGATGCCACTTTGACGAATTCGCCATACGCTTTCGTAGTGACTTATATCTCCGTCCCGCTCACATAAATAGTTCGTGTGCGGGAGGGCAATATAAGTCGCTGCGAAAGCGTATGGCGAATTCGTCAAAGTGGCATCTTGGCTACGGGCCCTGCAATCCTGCATAACCTGCCGACCGCCGCGGTCAAGGCATTTTCCCGACGATTTAAAACATTTTGGTTAATCATTTTTGGTCTCATATAATTTACAAGTGATTAATTAATATTCAAACTGAAGATCTTACTTTGATTACGTACAGTCATATGAATAACATAATAACCTTGTGCTATAAAACTGATCTAATCTACCGGTTTTCCATCTCATCTGATGACTTATTGGAACCTTATATCTGGTGGAAATGTATCAGTATTAGTCAAGAACGAAAGAAGAAAGTATTAGCAATAATTGTTATTTTAATAGAAGCATAAAATAAAAACATTATTTACCAAATTATACTAAATAATATTTGTTATAATTTAGATTACCAAACACAGCAAATTGCTTCGTAACTCAATCTAACTCAAAATAATCTAAGTCTAAGTTGTTCGTGCGTTGGCAAACCTTGTCTAAACCTTTGACGCGGTGCTGAGAAACTGAAATAACATTTACAAAGCATAATTAGCTCTGTGTAGATTTGAATGTCTTCTCACACACGTTGTATTTACTCACGTCGTCGGGTGGTTTCAGATACCGAAATAATTCCACAGCTTGAAGGAAAAACACAGCATTGTCTTAAGACAACAATGTAAAATTCTTAGAAAATATTTTCTTACAAAAGAAAACACATGGTTCCTCATTATTTATGGTACCTACCTAACTGATATTTACTACCGCCTCTGAACATTCGCTACATCATAGACATTACTTATACGTTGCCCTGAAAGTGAAGTAAAGAGCCTATTTAAAGTCTTCACTCCTTATACTCGACTTATTTTATTGAAGTTCATAGAAATAAAAAATGACGAAAACGATAAATTAAGAAAACTCATGACTTTCATTTAAGTGCTATATGAGGTTTACTCGAATTATTATTATTAAGTAAGGATATTAGAATTCAGTTTGATATACTCGTAGTTAGCTTGATATTATGTTAGGCACTAGATCAGTGAACAGTTTGTTTTTGTAGTCGACAATAACAAAATAGGGAGAAAGTAAACTAAGGTTGACCTTTTCACGTCGATAAAAGCTCCTTACGCATCCCTGAATCGATATAAAAAGATTCTGGTTTTGTGAACTTTGACCTCTGAAAACAATCGTTACTAAGAGTATATACTCCAGTCAAAATAGACATTCCAGTTTGCATTAATTCCCAACAAGCTGGATTTTTGTGCAGGCCTTGAATATGTCATTACAAATGATATGTCAAAAGTCCCCATCGATCCCGCTTGTGCGTTGTTTTTTATTCGTGGTCAAAGGGTCCAAATTTGCGTTTTTTGCTTATATCTCTGAAAGTAAGAGAGCTATCGAAAAATGGTTCAGGTAAAGTTTGTAGGTCGTAAAATTATCCACCTAAAAGATCTCTACATTTTTCTTCTACAAAGCAGCGCTGTCGAGATATCGTGACTATAAGCCACAGAAAAGTCGTATTTTCGAGTAGCCCACATTATGCAATTACAATGAATTGTGTTGAGTAGTTTATCTGGAGCAGGTGGCAGTTAAGTATGGATTGGCTCTAAACTATTACTTACCAATTTCCAGCCCCAATTTTCAGGATTAGATCATTGAAGTCAAAAAAGACAAAATGATGTATCAAGCTTGCATTCATTCCCAACAAGCGGGACTTTTGTGCATGCCTTGAATACGTCATTACAAATGATATGTCAAAAGTCCCCATCGATCCCGCTTGTGCGTTGTTTTTTATCTGTACTGAAAATCTTCGGATCCGATTTCTAACCTTTCTGGTAGTCAAACCTCAAAGGTCCCCATAGAGACTTTTACTCCTTACATGAAATAGGATCGATTGAATCGAAAAAAACATTTTGAAAGTTTCAGTACAAAATGTATGGGAAAAGTTTTTTGCGATTTCTGTCATTTCTAGTACTCAAACCTCAAATGGCCCCATAAAGTCTTTTAATTCTAACATGTAATAGGATCGATTGGCATGAAAAAAAAAATTGCCTATATCAGCTATTTTGTACTGAAAATTCCAAAACTTTTTTTCGCACCAAACAATCCTATTTCATGTAAGGAGTAAAATTCTCTATGGGGACCATTGCGGTTTGACTACCAGAAATGTTAGAAATAGGATCCGAAGATTTTCAGTACAGATAAAAAACAACGCACAAGCGGGATCGATGGGGACTTTTGACATATCATTTGTAATGACGTATTCAAGGCCTGCACAAAAGTCCCGCTTGTTGGGAATGAATGCAAGCTTGATACATCATTTTGTCTTTTTTGATTTTAATGATCTAAATCCTGAAACTTGGGGCTGGAAATTGGTAAATAATGGTTTAGAGCCAATCCATACTTAACTGCCACCAGCTGCAGATAAAGTATTTAAAACAATTCATTGTAATTGCATAATGTGGGCTACTCGAAAATACGACTTTCCTGTGGCTTAAAGTCACGATATCTCGACAGCGCTGCTTTGTAGAAGAAAAGTGTACAGATCTTTTAGGTAGACAATTTTACGATCTACAAACTTTAGCTGAACCATTTTTCGATAACTCTCTTAGTTTCAGAGATATAAGCAAAAAACGCAAATTTGGACCCTTTGACCACGAATAAAAAACAACGCACAAGCGGGATCGATGGGGACTTTTGACATATCATTTGTAATGACGTATTCAAGGCCTGCACAAAAATCCAGCTTGTTGGGAATTAATGCAAACTTGAGTCTTAATTTTGTCTATTTTGACTGGAGTAATATTCGGAATTGGTACTCGTCAGTTATCGTCTTAGCAGCGATCTTAGGAGAGAACAATTGTTGTGTAAAAACTAAGGTTTTCTTTTTTGGTTTATTCTAGTTACTTATTTTATGATTGCCACATGTTTAAAGTTAATGTTATCCTGTAAAATATGTACTTGACCAAATATTACCAAAGTACAATTTCCGCAACAATTTCCCTTTTAAGATTGGTTCATATTTCAGAGAGGAATCCAAATTTAGTTGTATAATAAAACCAGCCTTCGGAACGTGAAAACATCGCCGTATTCAAACGGGCCGGGCCGTGTCAACGCAAGCTACGAACGGCAAATATTGTAAGAGCATGAATATTTATATTCTGTTACGATGATTTTCGGCTTTCACGACGAAATCATATATTTAATACATTCGTAACCCCTCGATTTTTGTGTTGTCAACGTACATAACAAAATTCGACATCAAACATGGTGAATGTTTAATGTGCACGTTAACATTTTCGAAATTGGATGCGGTGCTTTTATGGTTTAGAGAGTAAACGAGTAACGAGAAGAACAAGTACGTTCTTCTGACGGTAAGTGCCTAGCCGCTGTAAAAGAGCGGTTCTTCTAATAGTAAATGACAACAGACATTTAATGTCTGCAACCGCTATGCAAAAATAAATACGCCTTGTTACATATATCAGTGGATATCCAACGTTATTTCGCAGTTGGTGTACGACACCAAATTGAAATTAAGAAATGAAATATGTAGATCCTTAAAAATCCCAGTCCAGAACAAACGTATTAGTTCATGCACACAAATGCAGTTCGTCCTTTAATCATATTTGCGTCCTCTAGATGTTTAATGAACTTTTTCACCATTACATTAATCCGGTCCTCATAACGATCGTGCTTTCCGTCAAAATTATCTTCGCACCACGAAAGTATCCACCCCCCACCGCCCTAGGTGAGATTTTTAGGGTTCCGTAGTTAAATGGCAAAAACGGAATCCTTAGAGATTCGTCATGTCTGTCTGTCTGTCTGTCTGTCTGTGCGCCAGTCTGCAGCAGCCACTTTTTTAAAATAAAAGTCATTTTTTAAAATAAACATCATCCCCCCACCATTTTAGGGAAGAGGGCGTGATTTGTTTTTATATCTTACCTCCTTATGCAGCAGTCTCACATGAAAACTGGCCACGTCGCTAACTGGTTCTCCTGCTTCTGTCACGTAATAGACCAGCAGCGAGCTGACTGGCGCCATGTCTGCTGTCACCGGGAACCTGAGATGGAAATAGAAGATCAGTTGATGTTTCGTAGAAACCTTAGTAGAAACACGGTGAAAATAGTTTTCAGCTAAATGCACATCTGAGCTATTAAAGATTTTTAGAGAAGAAAATAGGGTGTTTGACTGCGTTGAAAATAAATTATTCAATTCCTACATGAAAGAATAAATGCAAAACCAAGCGCATAATAATATGCTTAAGTTACTGTTGAGCTTTTATCTTAGTGTTTCAGCTATCATCTAATGGTATTCTTTTTATATAAAAATACTCGGATTGAGTTGGTGGTACATTTCTTTGTTGATGTGTCGGTTAAAGAGCTTAGTCAAGATCTCGAGATCTTGTATTCATTTTTTAATACCACCAGGACGAGCAAAGGTGCACAAAGTCACTTAAAACCCCTTATGTTCTTAGTAGCAGAATCAATGAAGAAACCAAAAATACAACCTAATGTAGGTATAGCTTATGTGTGCAGAAATATCCAAACATAAGAATCCCAGCTGTTCAACTCAAACATGTTTGCTTGCGTGGGAAGCCTTTCGTGGGCGTACCTCATTTCGCGAATATCAAGTTGACGTATTTGGCAAAATACGTCATTCAGCCAGTGAACTCGGTTGCAGTAGGTCGAAAATGTGATTATCAATCTGCAATCTGCATTGGCCATGCCGTTTGACTTCATAGTGATGAATATGGGTCAACATTGACTGAAGGTAAACGACACTTGAAACGCATCATAAATTCTTTTTTACTAGGCTAGCTACGGGGCTCGATTATTGAACTATTCGATCAACATCTTTTTTCCAATAAAGAACAATAAATAATAATGGTTGCTACAATATCTAGACTATTGTTCCGCAATATTTAGTGCGCCACGTTTCCCTATGTCCCCAAAGAATTTAATTTGTCCAGGTTGTTACTGCAAAAACGAACATACCAGAAAATACAGTTGCGGAATTAAACGATATTTTGTGGGCGGGAACTATTAGACAGATATTCTGTCAACTTGGGTCATTTTTACTTAAGTGCTCATTTTATTATAGTGCCACATCTTATTTTTATGCAGGTACCTTGCTCTAATGAAAAATATATGTATCTCCTGGGAATATTTTAATAACAATTTATTGTGTGGACGACGCACTTTATGTCATGTTAAACGGCCAGTGTCTATACTGAATATAATATCAATGTGACGAACTAACATCAACCAAAATTAATATCCGAAGAATTCACTTCATAAATGTAGAACTTTGGCGAATTTACACATACTATTTTTGTGACGAATTTACAACACCCCATAGCGACCTAGTCCATTGAGGTTAACCTAACCAGAAAGCATTGCTTATTGTACTGTAATGTAACTTAGTAATGAGCATGCTAAATTATATACCATGTTTAGCATCCAATAATTTATGTGAAGTCTGAAATAACTAGCCTTTCATTATAATAGTCAGTAATAAAATTCAACATTTCGACTTAATTTTCCATTCAAGTATTAACAGTTTCACATATTATGTTTAGGTGATTTTAATATTAATATTATTACTGCGAAAGTAAATCTGTCTGTCTGTTACACTTTCCTGCTTAAACCTTTCAACTTATTTTGATATAATTTGGCACAATCTTTAGAGCCTGAGAAAGAACATAGGCTACCTTTTAGGATTTGAAATCGAGTTATTTATATACGATATTATATATAGTAGGTATAATTTTAGTTCCAAAATAAACAGTTTCCGTATCATCAGTTGGAAAATTAAAAATGGCCGAACGCATCTGACCCCGCCAGTAGGTTACTACATTCGCGCTGCTCCGGATATTATTCGTTCCGGTAATGGATGCGGCTCGTATGTCGAGAGGAGCCATTTAATGATGCCTCTTTATGTTTCCATTGAAAATATTTCCAGAATTTTTTTTCACCAGCACACCGGGAATATTGACTTATTTCATTTCGAGTTGGACGGCCGCGAAACAAGCTTATTGTCATGGAGGATATTGCCAAATTTAACTTTCCGTCCGCTTTTTCGATATTAAATTCGAATTTAACGGCACTCCGAATGGCGCAAGGAATTAATTAACAGTTTATTTTATTCAGGAGAATCCAATAAAATTTAATATTGAAAGATGTGTTCGACATATTTTTTGGGATTTTGTGTTTTTTGGGATTTATAAAATCGCAAAAGATGTTGAACATAGAGTCGGTTTGAAAGTATATTAAAGTAAGTATAAACGTCGGAATTTTCCTTTATTCAATTAAAAAATGTAATTACCAAAACTTGCAGTAATACTTATCTGGTTTGCTGTAGTTGGCCAAAGTGTATCTAATGATCTAACAGGAACAAAAGCGGGGATTTTTCAAAAGTGTATCTACGAGGAAGTGTACCTACGAGGAATGATTCAAGATTATCTCCATGAAGCGAAGTATGTAACGTAACGTACATATTTGCAGACACTAAAACAAACAGAAAATAGATAATTTAATTTTTAACTTTTCCAAGTAATTACGCTATTTAGCTGAATCATACTCCCTATTTCAACTTATTCCTATTAGGTCTTTCAAGTAAATAATGCATAGAAACTCGTGTAGAACAAAAGAAATAAGGAAAGATGGCTTCCCGGTTTGATCAGATAAAAAGCAGACATTACCCCGGGCTAGCTGACGTCCTGTTGACGAATTGGCCTCTGGCGCCCCACTTTATGTCTTATGTCGCTGTTATTTTATGGCCCGTGTGTTTTAAATTATTTAAAAGTGTTCCCGCTGGGTTAACACATGAAGTAGTAAAATTAAGTATCAGCCTATTTATGTCCCACTGTAGGCTTCCATCTTTTGAAATCATGTTTTATGTACAAGGATGGGTTTTGGCTTCACCACCTAGCTTGCCAGATGCGGGTTGGTGATCACAAACCCGGGCTGTGTTCAGAAAAATCGACACAAATTTTGCCCGACCCAGGAATAGAACCCAGGACCTCAAGACCACGGCCCGGTACTTAAACTACTAGACCGTACATTTATTATTTTTCAGATAAAATACATCATCCTGGGCTAGCTGACGACCTGTGTGATGAATTGGCCCCTGGCGCCCCGCTTTATGACTTATGTCGCCGTTATAATAAGAGGTTTTATGGCCCGTGTGTTTTAAATTATTTGAAAGTATTCCCAGTATGTCACGCTGGGTTGATACATAGATACTCTTTTTCTTTAAGCTATTTTTTCCATCTTTACATACACGCTTTGAGGTATCATAGGGATGTACTTTGCTAAGATCGTTCTGCGCTTATATTATTAAAAAGAATTTTCAGTACATATGTCACTTTTGTGGATGTTTATACTCTGTTTTCCTAACGCTGTATAAAATGAAGTCACTTCCCGTTTCCCTATGAACATAGTTCTGTTATGATTGCTTAGATAGTTTAGATAAGACTTTGATGCGGTATTTTATTTATAAATCATGCACAACATAATTATACACAGTCGGTTCATAAGTTCTGTCAAAGCCTTATATTTTTGATTTTTGAAGACCGGCCAGAAATTACGCGCCTAATTTAAAAAATAGAACATTCATACATGTCGGAAATAGAAGAACTAATTATTTTTGTACATTATTTGAATATGGAATGGACGAATAAAGACGATAGAGTCACGGGTTTTCCGTTGCACCACTGTTGTAACGCATAGAAGGAGATTTTCAATTTCGTACAAAAGTTGAAAAAAACGTCCTATTTCTTTTATTGTACTATCAATCGATACAATGAAGTCTCAAGATTTCAAAATCGTAAAAAAAGCGGCAGGCCTTGCTCTTTTAGGAACACTGGCAGTCATCAGAGCAGTGAAGGCGCCAAACGAAAAAAATCCCGTGCGTAAACAAAAAAGGCCAGCTCTCCAGCTGTGGCTAAGCAAAACCAAACTAAAAAGAGTGCTAAATGAAAACCTGAGACCACGTGCTTATTGTAATAAGACCGGATTTTTTGTAATGATCGTATAAAGAAAATTAAGCAGGAAAGATCCCGGGCTCTGTTACGACGGCACGCGGGAAAAAAAACTGCGAAATTCTTTTATTGGATGTCTTTTTTTTACGATAGGTTTAAGTTATCAGAAACAAAATGATAAAGTGTATGCCCACATTAGTGAAGAAGCAAGCACGTGTATTTCGAGGGACCAGTGCGGTCATCACCCTTCCTCATTCATGATTTGGCTTGGACTCTCGGATTCAGGCATAACTGAGGTGTTTTTCGGTAAAAAATGGGGGAAAATCAAGGCCGTACTATATCAAAATACTGTCCTAACAAGCATAGTCTGTACAACCCTTTTCTTAAATAATAATCAAGAACAGACATAGGACATTACAACAAAACTCTACACCGGCTCATAGGGCCCGAAGCACTAAATACTGGTTGACGGCGCGCGGAATTGACTTCACCCAGCATGAACACCGGCTCTTTTATAGTCCACATTTAAACCGATGGGATTGCAAGTTATACCAATATTTGAAGAGGAAAGTCTGTACTTGACCTCACTCGAATTTGGTGTCTCTCCGAGCGTTTCTGATTAAATCAGCGAAAGAAAGGTGTAAGAATGTGATGCGTGCAGCGATCGATGACTGTCTTCGTAGATTAAAGGCATCTGTCCAAAATGGAGGAGGACATTTCAAATGATATTGATAAAATTATATTGTAAATTTAATAACCTTTCATTTCATATATAATTTTTATGTATATCTCCAAAGGTGTATCAATAATTTCCTAAATAGTTTGTGACAGAACTTATGACCAGACTAAGTATAAAAGAAACACTCATCGTTTTTTAGTAATAAACTGTTATGAGTCGTTTTAGTGCGGATGCCACAGTTTTTGTCAGTTGGTTTATAGTAGAGAACAATCCTTATATGGGTCAACATTTTAAGGCAAAGAGTATAATATGAAAACTTTTGCCAACTTCTTAGTAATGCAAATTGGTAACTTGGGCACCGAACTATCTACGAACGTTTTTCCTGCACATTTAATTTGGCAAAAGCAAATAAGCTCCTCCGTTATTATATTTTAAAATATGCGTCTGGACATTTTTCCTACTTTATTTAAGGCGACTTGACGCCGGAGGTATAGCTTAGAAATGAATTCATAAAATAATGTTTTAAGTCAACACGACTACAGTACTATTTTAATTAAATGCATGTAGACGGTTGTTTTACGAGTTTTCAACCAAAAGTTGGATGCTTTTTTTATTTGAAATTGTAATGTTATATTTCAAAAAAAAAATCAAATCAAAACCATATTTATTTATGAAGGCTTCAGTGAGGCACTTATAAATCTTTAATGATATCACAATAGAATTTTACCACCGACTTCGGAACGCAGTCATCTATCTAGAAGAAACGGCAAGAAACTCCAAAGTTGCTCTTTTAAATCGCCAACAATTACAATAATTTCGGTTTGAATATTTCATTGTAAGTAGTCTGGCTTATAAGGTAAAGTGAATCGCACTTAAGGTAAACTCTTTTCAGTTAAATAATACCGCTTATTCTAATGCCAAAAGGAGCCACAAAGTTCAAAGTAACGTATTAAATGTGATCAAACCAAATTGGTACCGCCCGTAACATAATAACCTCTATTCATTACTAGGCATGCGTACAAATCACCTCAAAGCGTGGTTTCGCGTATCAGTGCGCGCTGTGAACAAACGATAAATTAGGCCGCACCGTCGATACATCGAACGCGCCTCAATTAATATTGCGCCGCGCACCCAGCCGCAGCAATCAATGTAAATGCAACCGGATAGTAAATCCGTAAGGCAGTGCACACCAATCAACTTGGTCTTGTGTCGGTGTAAATGAGCTTTCTCAATCGGCTCTAGGCTGTGGTATTAAGAACGTTTCTGTTGAATTATAGTTGATGGATCTTTCTTAACTACGTTTTCATCACTTTTCCCATTCAAATTACTGCTTACCTAAATAAAGAAAATAGCTATAAGGTACGAACAGTACTGAAACCTATACCTGTGTAGCGTAGATTCTTCAGATGTGACCATTTAAATGAGGTATAACTTCTACTAATATGCACTATTGTCTATTGCACTTTCTGTAATCGAAAAAATGCCGTCTTGTCTTTGAAAAACATGTTGAAATCATTCCAAGACGAAAAAAGCTATTTTGTTCTCGATTTCCTATTTACGTAGTATAGTGATACCACAATGGCTGTGACTATTTGATCAAAGGCTATCCCGGCGCTAGCGTTTGACATACGTCATCGTGTTACGAATTCTCAGCAAAACAAATCTGGCCTAGCTGGAATTAATGAAACTCATCGGATCAGATGGGCCCATCGCAAACCTCCGCATGCCGGCCTGAACATTGTGAACAATGAGAGACGCGGGCGCCGGACGCAATACCGCTAACAAGGTCCGAAACAGTATTTTCATAGGTAGGGTTGTCTCAAAAACCCTTTTACATATGTGATGAGTAAGTAAATATACTTGAGTTTTAATTGCATTTCATTTAATTTTAAATGGATTTGACGTGGGAAAGGGGGATATTTGAAAAAGAAATTAGGCGAGGTAAAACCGCAGGAGGAAGGCTAGTCATTAGAGGGAATGCGCAAGCACACTATTTTAAAGTGATATAATTAAATTAAAGCATTGTCTATTAAAATCATACAATGCAAATAAACAAAACAACAGCATACTTGAATAGCATATCTGCAGTCAAAATTTCAGTGTGCTGGTATATTTCAAAGCTTAACAATCAATTGGGACGCTCGTGGCGGACAACGCACGCAACACAGCGCTAATAACATTCGAAACATTCCCTTTCAGGTTAGGGTTGACACATCCAGTCCAGTTATTGAACAACGGAGAGAATCAGAGGAGTAAGTAGGAAATGGAGTTTGTATTCTGGATCTTACAGAAGCCACAGTGACATAGAACTTCATATCTCATGCTCATTTGCATCCCTTTTGACATAAACAACATATTGTATTGTTGGCCTGCAGAGCTATGGCGCGTTTATATGAAAACTAGCGGCCCGCCCCGGCTTCGCCCGTGGTACTTGTCCACTATTTAATGGATGATATTATACATAAAAACCTTCCTCATGAGTTACTCTATCTATTTAAAAAAACCGCATCAAAATCCGTTGCGTAGTTTTAAAGATTTAAGCGTTCATAGGGACATACAACATACAACATGACAGAAAAAGCGACTTTGTTTTATACTATGTAGTGATAGGGCAGGCTAAATGGACGTAGACCAGTTGCAGGAAAACTAGGTCAAAACTGCTCTACTCTTTATGAGGGAAATACACTGATTTTCAGCAATCAATCACACGGGCTAGGAGGGACGTGCGTCCGGTCGTCCAAGATACCGCTGGAAGAATTCAGTGGAAGCAGATCTACAGAGACTCTTGGCGGACGAATGGCATGGGATGGAGCAGGACTGCCCAAGATGGAGACTCTTATTATCGGAGGCCGAGACTCACTTTGGGTAGCTGTGCCAACCTAGAAACTAGCCGACCGAAATAACAAAACATAATTTTTTGCTTTACAAAAAACGCTCTTGCTACGGCCAACCCTATCGAACCCATGTCGATGCTACGGTCAGATTATATTGACACCTGACTCAATATGGCTTATTCAATGTCCGTCAATGTAGCCGAATCCGGATTAACATTGCACCTAACATAAAGAAACTTATATCAAACTCTGGCATCTACTAATTGGATGGCAGGAATAAGGTTCCTTCTCAATTAACAAAGTTCTTTGTAAGTGTGTAACGCGTATAAGTACGCACATTCGAACAGGAAGATAGAGAACACGCAAAACGGGGATATTTGGTTTGTATTCGAACACATTACGTGAAAAAGTTCAAATCGAGTTAGGCCAGAATTGTTGTGGCCGACTTCTTTTGTCTTTTTTCTGTTTTACCTATAATGTTAAAAGGATGTCTACTTTCTGTATAATTAATTAAACCTCAGATTATTAGTATTCATTAATCTGAAGATTAAATTAAGGAAAATAAGGTAAAATGCTGATTAACATTTTTAGTTTATCTTTGAAAATATGAATTACTTGAAACAATAGTCGTGTACTAAAGAAACGTGCGTGTACGTTAGTTGGTGAAGTAGAATGGTACCGTTCCCCGCCAAGTACTATATGAAAATATTATTTAGTCAACATTTATTAAAGCTTTTCGACGCAGTCCATTAGGAACGTACAAATAGGAACGCCGCATATTTGACGAATTGAGTGTTCGATGTTTGAGCGAGTCAAGTTGTAGAATGCAAATTTTCAGTTTTACTGTAATTTTCAAAATAAACCCATTAACAACTAGCTCTTACCCGCGGTTTTGCCCACGTGGAGTTATCAAGATTACTTTGTTATCCTATGGGAGCATGAAATCGAGACAAAAACGATCCTATCGCCTTAGTCAGCCTGCCATACCCTGCCTGTATACTAAATTTAATCAAAATCTGCTTAGTAGTTTGCGGACAAACATCTAAACAAAGAAACTTCACATTAATACTTTTAATAAGATATAAATAACAAAGTATAAAATGAGAAAAGCAAATGTACACAAATGTATAAAAAGTATTAATTTTATTAAATATGATAAAGTTTTCATAACAATATTCATGGCGGATACTACGTACTCGTGCATTTTAAGAGGGTTCCGTCCATCCCTGCCCGAGTGATTGATTGCAGAAAATCAGTGTATTTTCCTCATCGAGAGCAGAGCAGTTCTGACCTAGTTTTTCTGCGGCTCTTTTGAAGTTAAATTCGATATGGGTAAACTAGTTTAAGATAATAATAACTGCAATAAGAGAAGCAAACTGCAATAACCAGACTCGCCAAATCCTGGATCATGGTCAAAGCGGACCCCGCACAGAAACGGGATAAACGCTAGGAGGATGAATAAGAGAAGCAAACTATTCAACTTAACCTAAACTCCTGACCGTCTTTCTTGTTAATAATTTGTGTCATTACATATTGCCATTATCAGTCAGATGTTGTCAATACTCTTTCTTTTTCTAGAATCACGCAATAGGCAGATATATTAGAATTGTGTGGTGCTGAATACCGGAACCTTATGGCCAATGGATACTTCTAACAGCTTCTAACTTTCTCGCGCTTAGCGGTCTTTGTAGCGACCTTGCCTTCCTTGCCCCGACTGAGCTCGACTCAATATGTCTAGTTTCTCTTTTTTTCAATTATTAACTTACTAAGCGACTTCGTACGCGTAGATTTGGGATCCTTTTTTTTTCGAAATAAAGGTAGCCAATGTTCTTTCACAGAGTCTAAAGATTGTCTAAGCCAAATTTCATCAAAATCGGTTTGGAAAAAGCGGGAAAGCGTAGAAGACAGACAGACAGAGTTACTTTAGCATTTTTATATAAGTAGGGATCTGCATACGGTAGAACCCCAAAAATAGACAAACAGAAAACTACAAACATGTCGGAATTGCCGATGTCGGTGTGACCCGCGAGGCTCATTCATCAAAACCGCCATAATCTTGTTTCCGGCCCGACGTAGACGCATCGAACGATATTTTTTATTCATTCATTCGTTGTTTTTTTTTATTTCTCTTCCGGACTGACGCACTTTTCGCTGTAGAGCTCGGTAGAATTTTCGTACGACAATTTCCAATACAACTAACAATATCTCTGCCGGTTTTTGGATTCAAAACGACCTCAACACATTTCCAGGCAGAATTGATTTTAGTAAAAAAAACTTAAAACTTGTTAAAAATTAACAAGTCAAACCAATTAAATGTTCATATTCTTCGCTCGGAAAACACGATTTCAAATGATGGAGGCCTTTACCCTGCAGTGGGGCATTAGTAGGCTGATAACTTTACTTACTATTCATTATATCCAAATAATAAATTGTATATTCTAAGAAGTTTGAAAGTTAAAAATATAGGTACATAATAATAAATTACATTATTCAAAACGTTAAAGATTTGTGTTTTCATTATCAACTTTCTCGTCTTTACCTTTATAACTCCTGACAAATCGATACATTATATCCCCAATTTATCTTAGCTGTATTCAATTACGAGAGTAAAAGGGCGTGCTTACAAGAAAAGTTTTTGCGCGGAGGCGGCTTGAAAATAAATGGGTCAACACTTAAATACTCGCCCGGGCGATTTCGGAAATGCATATAAATCACGTCGAATAAACTTGGCACAGGCTGACGTTTTTATTATTCGAATTCCCAAGAAACGCGAAGTTTGGACACCGTTTTTCTATTTCTCCCCTTTTTCGAAAGCGTTTATTCTGGAACTCTTATTCAGATCGATAGAGCTATTGGTTAACTGAAAATACTAGAAAAAAAACATATTACGGTCCCCACCAATATTCTCGTGTCATGTTACCTTTATAATAGTTACTGTTTTAATAAGTTATTGGGAAATCTTAAGTGCATAATAGAATAAAGTCCTTGGACTAATTGCCTAGCTCCAATCTTAGCTCGGAGCTTGTACAAAGGACGCTAGGGAATGAATAGACATACTTTCCATGACTCGAATAGAAATACCGATGTTCATAACACAAACATTAGCCCCTAGCGGGATTCAGACCCCAACCCTTATTTTTGTCAGGATCTCTGACCGCTAGATAACCAGCCATGCTATAACTTAATATAATTAATATCTCCTTTCTTGACTGCCATAACACATGACCAAAGATGTCAATGTTAATACTAATCACACCAAATAAAAACTTACACGCGACTCTTAAGATCTCAGCCAAAACTCTTAAAAACCTTGAACTGACAAGTAATTACATTAAATTAAAAAGTATGTTTATTTTAATGGCCCGAGTTGGCAAAGTACTTAACGCCGTTAATTAAATCTTGTCACTACAAGAAAATATATCTCGCCCGAATGAAACTTAGTTTGACCAAACTCCACTCAGTGCTTAAAAGGAAAATGCTATCTCTGACGGCGTTTCAGAGGAACATTAAAGCGGCTTTTAGGGGAAATTAAAAAAAGGAAGAAAAAAAAACAACAGGGAAAATCTCGGAGATCGCAAGATTGCGGAGTGACGAATTGTAGAACTTAATGATGCTTGAGACAATAAAATTTACAGCGGGCCTTATCTTTCTTGATAGCGCAGTAAACGAAACTTGCTTACTTTACAACTCGGGGCTATAACGTTATTTGTTTCGTTAAGTTATTGTTATTCCACGAATAAAAGACGTTATTATTAAAGCTCTTTTTTAGTTTAATGAAAGTGTAATGTTTGCAGTTTTTGGTTGACGAGGGTTCTTATTATGATAGCTTTGAAAATCATGTTATTTATTTTTCAAGATTCGATACGACGTAAGGATAACCTCGCAGATAAAAGACACTACATAACTACAAAGAGATTTAATATTGCAGAAGAAAATGCCTTCAGGACACGAAACATTTAATTGTCAGTAAAACAAATTGTAGGCAGGACTAATTAACATTCGTAATGGCCTTTCATTGTTGGCACTCGCATAAGCGAATATGCTCGATTCGACATAAAATTGTATCATGCCAAGTTGTTAACAAAATTAATTGAATCGCAACGTCGATCTCCATTCGAAACTACATGACGTTTCCTCATTAATTGTCCACGTCTTTTGCCGTTTTAACTTCCATCATGTCATTGCTAATGGATATTTTGCAGAGTAATTACGATCGAGCTGGGAACAAATATATTATTCAGTAAGTTGGGATATTTTTCAGAAGTCAGGGGTGAAGGGTGAAAAGTTTGCGCTTGATAAACGGCAGTTGTCGAAGCCAATCGTGCCGGCGATTATGCTGATTTCGTTCATTTGCGTCGGATTTTAAATGAGCGATGACGTCGTTATGTTTCTGAATGTTTGATGTTGTGAGTTTATATGATTTACTTTTTATGTTTGTAGTGCGTGTCTCATGAACGGGAATATCGATTTTTAGCTTTACAGTATTTTTTTTATATTAAACCCGGCAAATAACCCCACTCCACTTGATAATAAGTGGAAGTGAAGTCCAGACGCGAGGGCAACTGGTGAAACGTAATGTAAGGGACGCAGCATCAGTCTCCCTCACTCTGCCGGCCCACAACGTGCCTCTTCATGCGTCGCATGAAGGACTCCATGTCATAGGAAGGAAGGAACACATACGCAGGTAGACTTTTCCATTTTTTTGAGGTGCGGCAAAGGAGACTCTAAAGGCTGTTCATTATGGCGCTCGGATACATCGGATAGTCACCCATAAATCCAATTTTGAAAACTTCAGGCATCGAACATTTCGTATAGAATTAACCTGCTTGATGATGATGCTCAATGCTATAGTCAAATGTGTACTCACGTGTAGTTAAACCGGCAGAGATCACTGTCGTTAGCAGGCGGGGCCGGCACAGCCGCCCAGTGGACGGCTCGACCGCCGCTGGTGACGGCTGCCAGAAGACGCTGCCGGCAGCCGCATGATGACCATACACTTGCGCTTGCTATGCCACCAGCCTGGGAATGAGACAGTTATGCTGAGATGACAGTCAGTTAGTCAGCTAGTAAGGTGTAACAAATTATACTGCAAATATTTTAAGGGCGAATTGTTTAGTGGAAATTTAATACATCCAGATAATCAAAAGTCAATGTTAATAAGCTAGTTTTGGAGAAAATCAACAAAATCAATTGAGTTAATAATTGAAAAATGTACAAATTTTGTCTTATTGCGAGACAGCTGGTAGTGCGTGTCTTATCAATGTAATACAATTACTAGAAGAACAGAGCAAGTTGGCCAATTCAGGATATGCCGAATTTGGTAGGCCAATAAACAATGAACCCTTAAAATATTTGCAGTATATTTTGTTACACCTTATTTAGTTGTCACAACATCACATACTCGTACATTGATCTGACGCCGTCTTAAGTAGATTAAGCACTTGTGTTGCCAATATCAGAATCAACAGTGGTATTTCAAATATACTTAAATAGATAACATATAACACCGACCGACCGACAGTTAGTAGGTATAATATGATGTAGGTACACGACAGCTTTAGGCACAGAACACGCTTAGCGACTTCATGTTATACTTATACAAGGCAAACTCTGCAATGTTATGTGGGCATGTAGCTCAAAAACGTTAACCAGTAACGTGAACGCAAAAAGCTTATATGTATATTATGTAGTAAACTTCTTTTAGTCGCAATTTAGTTTTAATCAACTATCAGCATCCATAATGTTATGAAACGTTCCAGTAAACGTTAGCTACCAAATGTTCTTAAAAAATCAATGAAACCAAAATGTAATATACCTGCAAAGGCGTTGGCAGGTTTTCCACAAGTAGGTAGCACTTCGACGTTGAGTTCCATCGGCGAATCTTTTCACGGGCCAGCACGTAGTGAGTTTCGATTTCTTTCCCTTCAACTGCCACTAACTCCGCCTGTGAACAAAGAATACATTGAAAAAGTTCTTAATACGCACGCCGGTTATTTGGTCTTTGGGTTGAGGAACAAAACTGGGGCTTTTGTCTTGAGAACTCCGAATCTATTCGTACCAATTTGGACTAAAGGTTTGTACATGTTTTTGATTATTCCATCTAACGGAGGAATCACAATCCGGTATTTGACTGACAGATAAAATCATTCACATTTTTTTTTATTCAATAATCCTTAGCTTGTTATAATGAGATACTAAGTAATACATTGTTATTATGCTATGACGTCACATGTTAGTATTGTCAAATCAATCCTTTTTTTAGCTTCGATTAACTGCAATAAATAAAAGCGCACAGGTGACTAGGCAGCATAATCAAATGAGCTTATTTTTGAATTAATTCTCTATGAAAAATTATTTATACTGAATGCAGTTAAACACCCAATTAGGTAGGTATTAGTAAAAAGGGATAACATCATAGTGTGGTAAGTGAAGTAGAATTTTTAGTAGCATTTTATAAAAATGCCATTTTATGGTACCGTTATTTAATACCATTTATCAAACTTTGCTGAAATTAAAATATGTTTCAAGTTTTATTAAGGAAAGTAATTACCGTTAAAATACAAATGAGACCTTTTAAATATTAATTTCTTGCTCAAATTAACTCGACGTTTTATACAAGAGAAAATTTTCTAAAGTAATAAATATTATAAAATCAAAGAAGAATTGTAATAGGATTCCGAGAAAAGTTTTATCCAGGAATAGTCTGCTAAGTAAAATATTATATGAATTAATAAACCATTAAAGGAACATTTTCCATAACTTCAAAAACGTTAAACGCAATGTTGGATTCCAACTATTTATCTTATCAGTTTTAGAGCTTCCTTAATTAAATGTTTTCGGTTGGAATTCATTTGCTCTGTTACAAATTACATGAGCTACAAATGTACGCTAATTTGAAAATTAATTTATCTTGTAACTACATCTAGAGAGATTAAAAAGTTTTTTTCTTTAAACAATATGAGTAATAACCATTGTAAAACAAATAAATAATAAATAAATAAATAAATATTTCACAACATCACATACATTGATCTGACCCCGTGATAAGTAGCTTAAGCACTTGTGTTACAGACATCAAAATCAACAGTGGTATTACAAATATACTTAAATAGATACATATAACACCCAGACCAGGACAAACAGACATGTTCATGCCCACAAATGTTTGTCCTGTGCGGGGATCGAACCCGCGACCTATTGAAAAGCTTATGAGGTTGTGTTATTCGGGATACATTAATTACATCCATTGTAGTTCCATTGACCATTTCATTGTATCTCATTATAATAATTCATTTGACAATGGTAATTAATTATTTTGATAAGGATTTAAACTAATATCCTCAAGCTTTGCCAGATCAGTTGTTATACGTGTAAAAATTGACCAATTAGATTTGGAGCGGAGATGAGATGTGTATTTTGAGCAATGTGATTGGCAAATTTTTACACGTCTCTGCTCAGCTTCGCGCAGCTCAGCTTATGTGGAAACGCTCCCTAACGGGAAACATCGCATCAACATAGCGAGTAATTTTGTAACAACTTTATTTTAATTAATACCAAACGGTATGCTTACTTATCATTAATTTATTTTTGCGAAGACTTCAAATTTTATATTATTTCAAGGTTTCATATGATATCAAAGTTTTTTCAACGTGGTTTTTAGTGTTGAAGCTAGCTCATATAATTTTATTACCAATTATAAGTAATAATATAATAATATATCCATTAGCGTAGAAACTCAGACCTAATTAAGTCTGATTGAAATTTCTCACTCTTGTATCGTACATTATAGCAGCATAATGTATTAAGACTTATTATAACAAGTCGTATCGTAGATATTCTTCTATACATATAATATCTCTATTAATTAAATACAGAAAATGTAAGTTAAACCCATATTGA
The DNA here is from genome assembly GCA_958496325.1 of Nomophila noctuella. Taxonomy (NCBI): domain Eukaryota; kingdom Metazoa; phylum Arthropoda; class Insecta; order Lepidoptera; family Crambidae; genus Nomophila; species Nomophila noctuella. The sequence goes on along the minus strand of OY292491.1, from coordinate 6,591,226 downwards.
AGGAGATACTCTATGAAGAAGGCCAAAATAGTCACAAGAAAGATCCCAACTAATTGAAACCTGTTAATAATGTTCCAGTTTCAAAGGTAAAGTCATTATTGAAGGTTATTAACATAGTCGACCTAAGACATGAAAATCAAAGGATAAAGTAATCTTGAACAGCTGATTGACTACCACTTTGTGATAATAAATACGTGGATGTTCTTGACACGTAGAACTTGGGGAGATAGGACGAAATTACCAGGTTGGGTAAAATTACATTGGACAAAGACTAAATGTTTGGGGTTATAAAGATTTATATTAAGGCGCTTAGGGACCACTAGTTTGAAACTTTTTATACACACAACTTGGAACAAAAATGTCTAGGTAGGTACCTACGTAGTAGCTGCTGCCGCATTAAGGTGATCTTTATTGTCGTTGTCAAGTAAAAGTTTGTCAGAACATTTCCTGGACATCAATCAAGTTTCACTCATTACTTTTATGAACCGTATCAGTTGTTAAATTTTTGATTGTCGCTGAAAGTTTTGCAGTAATAGTTATAAGCAACAATGTGTATAAAAAAACCTAATAGTGCCGAAAAATTATACATACATACAAAAGTTTACATTCATTGAAACTAGCATGGCTAGAAAAGTCAAATTACTGCAATGCAATCCAAAAATAAAAATCTTGGCCACTCTTAAGTGCATTTTTTTTATTCCACAACATTGTTTTGTATTTAAAAAACGAATTGAACATATGCGATTCCCAATAACACAAGTGTTACATATAACCGCGCCAATAAACGGAAAATGTGTTTCAATGGCGGTGATACTCGCATGCGGAATGTACGGATGTTTCAATTGAAACTTGGAATGGCTTTCATGCGCCGACGGCTAGAAAAATGTACCGGTTTCAATTGTTGTCTCTGTTATTGATATGTATTTACACTGTGGAATGTCACGAGCGTAAAATGAGGGTGGTTGCGATTCAAAAATCCGCTAGATGGCAATACGTAGGCGTGAGGTCTTACTGCTATGGCATTGGTGAATTTTGACATATTTTTACATTTTGTCAATGTCATGACGGAATTCACCAATCACTTACCAGTTAGACCCTACGCCTAACTACTGCCATCTAGCGGATATTTCTTTCGCGAAAACCCTCATTTTGTAGCTATAACAATGAATACAATAAAAATTGGCCAAGTGCGAGTCGGACTCCCGCACTGAGGGTTCCGTACAAATTCTATTTTTGACGTATTAACAAACTACTGAATGGATTTCGTTCGAACCAATTTTCGTTGGTAGTTTTTATAGTAATGTACATTATATGTTAATTTCAGTTTTATCATCCTCTTATTTTAGAAGTTAGAGGGGGGGGGGCACACTTTTTTCCACTTTGGAAGGGTCTGTCACGCAAAGTATTCACTTTAGAAAAAAGTGATATTAGAAACTTTAATATAATTTTTAAAGACCTATCCATAGATACCCCACACGTATATGTTCAATGAAAAAAAATATTTTCATTTTCAGTTCTGACTATGGGGACCCCCCACTATTTTTATTTTTTTTCTATTTTCGTGTGAAAACCTTGTTGCGGTTCACAGAATACATCCACTCACTAAGTTTCGACAGTATAGTACTTATAGTTTCGGAAAAAAGTGGCTGTGACAGACTGGCGGACAGACAGACAGACAGACAGACAGACAGACAGACAGACATGACGAATCTATAAGGGTTCCGTTTTTTTGCCATTTTGGCTACGGAACCCTAAAAACGACTTTCATTTTATTAGGAATGTAAATTGTAGTAAACCTGTTTAGGTTTTACTGCCTTTACAAAAACGACCTCGCGACAAGAAAAAGTCAAACATTTAAAGAAAAAAAATATATTTTAAGTACCTTGATTCCGAAATTGTATGTAAGTAGTTCTAACTACCTACTCTGATTATACAAAGGGCTTTGTTTACATAAAAGGCTAACCAATGAGACGAAATATTTGTCAACAAGTAATCCACTTACACGTAATATACCAGACACGAATATCCACACATATTTCCTATACATATTTTCACGTAATCCGGCCACAAATATCCTTCGCAACTTATTTTTTTTACAGTCCCATAAATAAGACGCGTCCAATGAGTGAGATATATTCGTATAGGCGCATTACCACTTATTCCATTCAACCCTTTCTGGAATTTTACACCATCCCGTCGCGTGCTACTGACTGATACCGAATTTTATTACGTTATATTTTTATGTTTATTGAATTCCTCTCACTGCGGTAGGAGTATTTCCCTTTCCCCTCGAACACAACAGTTTGATCCCTTTTTAACCCTTTGCAATATTTGATAACATCGCGTCGCGGATTCATAGGGATGTATTATGCTGTGAAGTAAAGAAAAGTATCATTGCCCATCAATCACTCATTGCAGGGCAAAGGCTTCCATCATGTGAAATAATGTTTTCGTTACAAAAAATCGTTTTGGCTCAATCACCACGCTTGCCAAATGCGGGTTGGTGATCACAAAACCGGGCTGTGTTAAGGAAAATCGACACAAATGTTCCTCGACTTAGGAATCAAACCCAAGATGGTTTAAACAGGAACAGTAGTTGAGGCGTTATATTATGCTGTATTATATAAAAAATCAATAAAATTTGCCTATTCAAACCATGTCAATATTAGGCAAATTCTCGCTAACGTGATCTCAGTTTCTTGGAACAAGAAGAGAAGGTACGAGTAAGTTTCGACCTTGGAAGTGTTTGTACTTCCATTTTCAATAGGGTATTTACTCAAGTTAATATTAATTGAGTTAAGATATCGAATTGAAATATTATTTCCAGGTATTCAATAAAATAATAAAAGAAGCTTCAAGCTACTTACTACAATTTACAATAAGAATTTAAAGTACGTAGTTGATTATTGGGGCAGTTGAAAATTATATAATCTGTGTTGCTTACACCGTTTCAATATTGTCTCAGAATTTTCTTGCTAAGTAACAAAAAAATTTTAGGGATCACAAAGTTTAGGTAGATTTTATTAGATAGTTTAGTAATGTTACCATTTTATAAATAAGTATTACGATAAAAATACCATCTCTGTACAAGTTAAAACATTCCTTATTAAACCAAACCTCTTATATATTTTTTTAAATATAAAAGGCAATAAAACCGACATTAATAGCTAATGCAATTGTCGATAAATAATAGCCATTAGTAATAGTGACGAAGGCTTACCAACCCATTGATTTCGCCAAAAAAGTGTTTGTGAAGCCCACTTTATTTCTGTAAGACCCTTCCCATTAAAAGACGCGACGGCAAACAAATAAACAACCTCTCCGCGCGAAAAAGTATTCGGGACTCATGGTGCACCGAAAATCTTTCAACCCGAGAGCACTTAGATAAATGCTAGCAAACACGCCCTTATAGTTCGAAGCACAGATCTTCCCTTCCTAGCAGATTTCTTTTGAAGTGGGTTTCCTTCCAGTAAATTTGCCAGCCCCCTTTCTTCACTTGCGAAACAAAACAAGAGCGGTTTGTACTGTCCGGAAAAATATTATTGATGTAATTTTTAAGGCCCTTCACCAGGCTCATACCTTTATAAAAAACATAGGTTAGAATGCTATAAGATACTATGTATAAATGAATAATAAATAAATTCTTTACACTAACACACAAATTGCCTTCCCCAAACTAAGCTCGAAGCTATGAAAATTAGGGAACGGAAAGACACACTTAAATACTTTTAAAAACATCCATGACTCGAGTACAAATGCTGATGTTCATCGCACAAATATTTGTCCCTAACGGGATTCGAACCCGCTACCCTTGGATTTGTAGCCAAGGTCAGTGACCACTAGACCGCAAGGCCCACCCAAAACAATTTATTTATCATTAGAAGATGTGAACGCAGCCCACTAGATAACGGGTAGGAGACACATACAAAAAATGCAGTAGACTAAAATATTTATTTGGGCGTTTTCTTCGTAGATTTTACCTATCTTACCTTGTAATTTGTATATGCGAAAATGGACTGTTTCTAATGGATGTTATCTTGTACATTATATATAATTTACTATGAAGCATACTCGTAATTAGTACATTATCGTGATGCATAAATTCAAGCTAATTTGGCGTGTTATATGACTGTTGTTGATTTAGACGAGCCGCTTGGTTCAGTGATCAAGAGTTGACTATGACCAAGTGGTCGAGGGTTCGATTCCCGCACAGGACAGACATTTTGTGTGCATCTGGGTGCTATAATATGTCTCTATTTTAGTATGTTTTTATACCACTGTTGATTCTGATATCTGAACACAAGTGCTAAAGCTTCCTAATTCGGAGTCCGATCAATGTAAGTAATGTTGTGAGATATTTATTTATTTGACTTTAAAATCTGTTATGTGTATTATTTCACATTACTATCAAAACTTAGTTAACCAGTATAATTGTACCACGTACAGTACAGTTTACCTAGTATTCAAAAGTTTTTTCATTAAATTTTTAGGTTAGACATAAATTATATTAATAGTTCTCGCATTTGTGTTTATCACATATTTTTTTGTTCTGAAATGATTTTCTTTGATGCATTGAATATTTACCGCTATCGTATTGTAACTTACGCCACATTTGGTGTATTTTAAGTGATGCGAAAGCCCTTTTCTTTCTATTCAATAATTTTGATCAGTCTGTCGGAAATTATTGGAAGAAATATTCCTTGGACGGGCGCAACCCCGATATTGAATATTGTAGATTCGTGGCAGACCGCTTTATGGTTATGCCATTTTAGGGTATAAGGGGAATGAAAGTTAAAGAATAAAATTGAGGAGTGAGTTCGGATTATACGAGATTTGTATAATCAAATTTTTGCATCGAATGCTGCAAAATGCAGTCAAATTGCAAAATATGTAGATAGATTTTTCAGTTTTACGTTGCATTTGATGGAATTGAAATTCATACTTATTTATATATTATGTAAATGTTTGTCAGTCAATCACGCTGAAACTACTAAACGAAACTATAGGCTGACTTAAGTGATAGGATACCTTTCATCCCGATTAATTGTTCCCATGCGATAAAACAGGAACTTGGTAACGAGGGCAAAGCCAAGGGTAAAAACTAGTCCAATAATATATTTGAAATATAGTTCCAGATGCATCAAGTAAATTATAGATATATTACTCATACATTATATTAAAAGGAATGCCAAAGGAATTTTATCTCTTTAACGGAGTGACCATTCGCCCAATAATAATACTGCAGCAAAGAGAAGGTTCAGTCTTCAAATAAAAGCATGGTATTCTGGACTTTTTCACATAGCATTCGGTTCGCTTTTAAATACATATAATCAGATCCAGTTTTAATAGGAAAATACTCCAAAATTATAAGAAAAGAAAAACTAATGCTATCTATTACGATTAATTTAATGCCATTTGAATGGCAAGTACCTATAGGGTGATCTTTTTCCTAAAATTATGTAAGGTAAGCTTAAAATGTATGCAATATCATGATAAAATGTGCATTTATTTTAATTTTTAGATTAAATTTGCGACAATAAATAATTCCCTGGAGCAGTTCAAGTTAAGTAAGTAAGTGAAATCAAACCTAAATCAAAGTTTAGTGTAGTTAAGAAAATCAGTTCAAAGAATGACTGCAAAGGTTTCGGTTTTGCACACATTTTCATGTCTAAATGCATACTTAAATCCCAACTAATATTATAAATGCGAAAGTAACTCTGTCTGTCTGTCTGTCTGTCTGTCTGTCTGTTACGCTTTCCCGCTTAAACCTCGCAACCGATTTTGATGAAATTTGGTACAGACAATCTTTAGACCCTGAGACAGAACATAGGCTACTCTTTGACCCATTCCAACCCCCCACTTCCCCGAAATGAGGGGGTGGAAGTTTGTATGGAAAATCTAAACTACTTGAGTTAGACGCTTGAAATTTGGCATGCAGGTCCCTTAGTAAACTTGATGCTTAGTTGCAAAAGGATATTGCAAAATTCCCACGGGAACGGGAGTTAGCGGGAAAAAATATTCGTATAATGAAAACCGACATCCACGCGGACGAAGTCGCGGGCGGCCGCTAGTTTTAAATAAAAAGAATGTCTATCCCTGTACGAGTAAAATAAAGCAATTCGCGACAAGTGCGAGCATAGATATGAAATTGCATTTCTGCGACGAGGTGTTTAAATTATTTCATTGCCAACAAAACACATTTGCTTTATGTATCAAACGAATGCTCATGATGTCGATTGCCTTTCGCTACAAGAGGCTCTCCTATTTAAATTGTAAGTTGATATCGCTTGTAAAAATGTTTTATAGGAATAATTGGCTTGTGTGTAAGTTCAACTCTGCATTTCCCATTATAGGTATTTTTTTTATGTGAGTGACTTGTCGTCGCAACTTTTTAGGGTTCCGTAGCCAAATGGCAAAAAACGGAACCCTTATAGTTTCGTCATGTCTGTCTGTTTGTCTGTCCGCCAGTCTGTCACAGCCACTTTTTTCTGAAACTATAAGTACTATACTGTTGAAACTCGGTGATTAGATGTATTCTGTGAACCGCAACAAGGTTTTTACACGAAATTAGAAAAAAAAGCGGGGGTTCCCCATAGTCAGAACTGAAACTCAAAATATTTTTTTTCATTGAAAAAATACGTTCTATGAATAGGTTTTTAAAAATTATGTTAAGATTTCTAATATCACTTTTTTCTAAAGTGAATACTTTGCGTGACAGACCCTTCCAAAGTGGAAAAAAGTGTGCCCAAAAAAAAAAAACTGAAATAAGTATAAAATGTACATTACCATAAAAACTACCAACGAAAATTGGTTCGAACGAAATCTATTCAGTAGTTTTTTTAATACGTCAAAAATATAATTTGTACGGAACCCTCAGTGCGGGAGTCCGACTCGCACTTGCCAATTTTTTTTTGTTTTGCTATCAATGTCCAACGTCCACGAATAAACGTTTGTGAATCTTATTTATAAATAATTGTGTGACCTGCCTTGTCTATACATACAACAATATATGTAAAAGAAAATTAATGATGATAGACGTTACCAAACATTAAAAAGTCAAGGAAAAAATGCATTTGTACTTATCAGGGAGTTTCCTTCCCGTCACTATATTTTTATGGCTTTATCTTCACGTGATTAATGATGTTGTCATCAAAGTCATAAATTGTGGCAAAACTAATCTTTTGTTGACGTCAAAAGTAGAATGGCTAAAAAATTATACGTCCGATTTCGTGACTTAATAAATGCTTCTTCTATTTCCTTAACATCTAATAATAATAAATAAATATTACACAACATCACATACACTGATCTGACTCCGTTTTAAATAGCTTAAACACTTGTTTTACAGATGCCAGAATCAACAATGGTATTACAATCTAAAGTATTAGAAGCGTGTCTACAAATATTAAAACTGAAAATATTAAATATTCTTGCTAGGTTCTAATAAACATTGATCTACCGAAAAGCTGCTAGTAATAGTTAGGTTTGAACCATGCAAAATAAAAAGGCCGTCGCAGTATTAAAGCACTGGCGTTTGAGGCAACCACTCTAAATACTTTTACCAATTATTTGTGTTACTGAAAAAACTAACTAACAAGAACGCTAACTTCCGCCAAAAAGACTAAAGTCTCACGCTACCAATTTTCGTAAAAAAAAAAACAAACGACCCTACTCCCAATTAATGGGAACAAAGGGCAAGAAGACTTAGGCGGCTATTAATTGTATTTCCAAAGTTATTTATCCCTAAATCTTTTTTCGCTGAAAGGATAAACTTTCTCGCAAAAATGTATAGACAAAGTTCCAAAGTGTCATCAGGTCTAATGAGATTGATGCAAGTTTAAATTCTTTTAAAAATTCATGCCATGTGCTATTAAGGTCACTCGGTACATTAGCAAAAGTTTACTAAGTGATTTACCTACTCATCTGTGTTTTGTTTAGACGACGCCTCAGTGTCCCAACATGTGCGAAAATGGTTATAATGATGAGCAAAGTTGAGATAAAACTCGAACTGTGCTTACAACAAATTTGTAATACTCAGACACATGAAAGGAAAAGTTTAAATGATAGTGAAGTAACGGTAATAGTGCACTCCAATACTTCCAAACAGGCAAACAATAAGTTGTAGGAAGAGAGCAGTTTTGCTTAAAATCGACACGAGTTCTAGTAAAACTCCTATCAACTTGCATAACAGCAAGATGCATTCGAGACTTGACAACTTTTCGTTTTGCTTTTGACGCGACGCGAGGCGCGGTAAAACTTGCGTCAAACGCGTTAAAAACCACAGCTCAAACTGCTGTTATGACTTAAGTTTGCTTTGCCGGCTTAGAACAAAATAGCATCGCACGGAACGCGTGGGGAAACTTGTACGACTAATAAAATACTCATCCGGTTTGAAACAAGGCATAAGAAGGAAAATATACAAGAAACTACATATAAGTATTTCGGACCAGTTTCGACATCGATATTTTTGTAAGTAACAATTTAACTTAAAATTGTGTACGTACGAGTCCATAGTGGTACCTGGTGTGTCTCGTTTTTTTAATTGATTTCGTTGTTGATGTTAAAAACAATTCGATGATAATGAATACAAGTAGCTTTGTCAAAACTGTTGTCCTTTAGCTATATTTAGATCACGTTGCTTTATTCAACAACTTAATTACAAGAGCAACCATCACACCAATGATAAATTAAACTTTCTTTTTGTTTAATTTGCATTTGCACCTGGTGAAAACGTGTAGGGCAATTAATTATCCAATGAAATATTCATTAACGGCGGTTTGGACCCGGTGTTTGAATTCTTGCGGTTAGAGCGAGGGAGTTAGTTGTCGTCTGACGATCTCAATTCAGAGGTATGGTTGTCCAAATATTTGAATTAAACTGATTGTCATGTGGTCAATATAAGATGAAAACTTTAATGACTACTGAAGTGAAGTAAGTATAACTAAGTAAAAAAATGTACATATTATTATAATAAACACCTATATCTGTAAACTAAGAAGGATTCGAACCCGAAACTTCTTTGTGTAGCAGTCAAACTATTCCCTGTCACTAATAAACATTCATTTATAATATCTATACTACCTATTAGGGCAACACGAAGTACTACTTACATCTTTGAATTCCTGTATCTTGGGAGGTAGGTATAATACCCTATAGCTTTAACACTAGTAAGTCTTCCCAGGTAAATTTGCAATTTAATCCAGGACTAGATAACTCACTACTTAACAGAGCAATAAGACAAGTTTTAAAACGAGGCAAAAAATATAAGGAAATAATTCCATGTTCCACCATCTTTATTATCAAGTGCAGCAAAGTTCTCGAACTTCGGAAACTTTTATAAGACGGTGATAAAACACGGTTATGGTAGTTTTATGGTGGAAATCTGCGTTTCGAGAAGCGGATGTGACTTCCGTTTCCGGAATTATGGCTTTGCATGCGATCTTTTTATTACCGTTGGGCATAATGATTTTTAAAATGCATATTTTTACGCCACGGAATATGAATATCTCCGTCGTCACCGGGAATAAGGCTATAAAAATTTATTTCCATTAATAAGGATTCATTAAAGTAAAGTAAATAAATATCTTAGTAAACCGAAGTTTAACTATCCCTAAAAAACTTTAAACAATACATTACTATGATAAATTCTGTCTACAGAATTAATAGTTCTACGACACCTCTTATATTATTATGTACCATACATTAATATACATTAATATTGTTAATCTACTCTAGTATAAGAAAGCTAAAGAGTTTGTTTGAACGCGCTTTCAAGAACTCCTGATTAGAATTGAAAAAATCGTTTTGTTTTAGATAGTTCATTTTTCGAGGAAGGCTTCAAGCTATAGTATATCACTATGTGTGTAGAAACCAAAATCCCCGCAGACGGAGTTGCGGGCGGTTGCTAGTGGCTTTAAACCTAATACCATGTAATTTTAATAACAGCACAATATACACAGAAGTGTGTATTCATCTTGTGACGTCATCATGCTTACATTTAAAGCAAAGCCGTTTACAGATAATGTCAATGTCGGACTCCGTGGGATTCAGAAGCTGGCAGCTCGTAAATGAATATTGAGTGGCAGAAAAAGTTTGGCAGCATCTCTATCAATCACTTGGCTCGTGAAAAGGACCGCTTTGGACAATACTTTTGTGTGACGCGTTGAGTGATCGGAAAATATAGATTGACGACACGCTACATCACGCTTTACTATCTATTTCAGTTATTTAATTTCCTTATCTTTTTTTCCGTAGATAAAAGTTTAATGATGGCACACTTTCTGAAGTCCACTGAGTAATTTACCATACATTTAAAGTTATTATTTACACATTACTATATTACAAATATTTATTGGTATTAGAGGTGGCGCAGACTTCTAAAATCAAACAAAACGATTTCTTACTGCTCTTTTTAAAAGCTACTGGGTAATTTACCATCTATTTGAAGCAATTAAAATACAAATCATTAAAAAAACCGCAGAACAGCACCCTTACACATTCGACACCTAATAGCGTTTTCGCTGTGTAAAAGAGTCGCAACATTAACTTAAAAAATGACGTGGTGTCATAAGTCTTATTACTGCACCGATACTACTATTGATTAGAGATTTACCATAAATGGCCGCTCACGTGCATTTGCGAAGTCATTACAAACAGCTCTCGGCAACTTGCGGGTGAACTTGCCACAGCCGGTCTTACCAACATCGATAGCAACTAATGTGCTTGGAATTTTGCAAGGCATTAACGTAACTTTAAGCTCGTACTGTTTTGGGTAAAATTATGTATAACGTAGAAGTTTAAACTGGGAACAACCGGAAACCTAGTTAACCTGGCTCAACAGCTTAATTGAAAATTTACAAATTATTATGACAACTAATCATTGTCCCTTCCTAATTTGTAATAAGAATAATACAATTAATAATTATGCGAAGTGAAATCTGATGAAGATCTGTGATTTAAGTAGTTTTCCAGATTACCCATTTTAATGTTATTTTTGGGTTGAGGTTTTTTAGGCAACTGCTTTACCACAGTGGTAAGTTAAACATTGCATGGCGGTTATTTCAGACATAAGAAAATAATGCGTTAACCTGAAAACCACATTGTCAAAATGGGGGGAGGCTTTAAAAAATAAACGCGAACACATCACCACTCCAACGATACAAAAATTCAATCAATACCCTATAGATGGGCTAAGTCCAGCCGATGACCGCAAGTGGCGAGAGCACTGCGGTAGACTAATTTCATTAATCTCACACTGATTGGATTCCCCGCTGACTCGCCGTTTTACAGGACTACAGGGAATATTGACGATGGCTCGAGAGCTGAGGATAATGAAAATCTGCACAGATCAGTTGATACGAACTCTGCATTAAGCCGTGCAGAGTATCCGCCCTTAGGGTTAAGTTATCTTAATCAACTTGCATGACTTGTAGAAAGTCAATATAGTCGTTAGTGTCCTAATATATCACTCAGCGGTAGACGTGTGTTCATTATTTTGCACTATTATTAGGATTTTACGAGTAATTGGGTAAAAAGGAAATTTAATCTGACCATAGAACGTAAGCCCCAAGCGCTGCAGTAGTTTTAATTAGCGTTGCTTTTGCGGAAGGATTATCAAGTTTTTTCTAGGACAGTGCAGTAAAGTTCTCTTGTTGTTTATTAATGCCTTACGCTACCTTTGTTATATGCAGTCGCAACCTCGGTCATTGTCTTGAAGCCCTGTGTAAGTTTCGACTATGATCCTGAATGACAAGCCTGGTTATCACATTGGAGGGACTGTGGTCTGACCTCCGCTACCCACACAAGGGAAACCGGACAATTTGGATTATAGTCGGGACCAACGGCTTGACGCACCTCCCGAAGCATGGAATCATCACTTATCGGACAATCATGTGATTCAAGCCTGCAATGTCCTAAACTGAGGAAACCTGCACAGGTGGTGGTTGTTACCAACGGGTTTCGAGCCCAAGACCTCGGTTTTTGAGCCCAATTCTATAATCACTACATCACGGAGGCAGTTTAAGCCTATGTTATATGCAATAACAACATTAACCACAAATTCTCCCTCTCCTATTTCCACCCGTAGAACTAAGAGTAAGTTCTAGTTGATAGGATCTCGTTATAAATTAACGTACTTGTACAATAACATTCACGCTCCATATTCCACGCCGTGCTCGCAGATGTTGGCAAACTACATAATGCAACCTAGTTCTTAGTTCGAATTAACCAAGCAATGCATACGAAATGCAAGGTTTAATATACGCGCCCGTCTAATAAATATTAATGGCAATATCTCGTCGATAAAGAGATGGGATTGCACCTACCACGTTTAGATATTCAAGCTGTTCTGAAATAGATTAACTAATGAATATTAAGTTGTCACGGATTAATAATGGATCAATTATCACTCTAGTTAAATATACCATATTGGACGGATAATTGGTTAATCGATTGGCATAACACTGATTTGAGAGAGTTCAGTCCTCGTTGACTAGTCGGACCGAGATTTGTCTGCTTTTAAGACCCCATATCCTCCCAAACTGAGCTCTGGTAACCTAACTCCACAGCAGAAACATAGCACAACAGTTTCGAAGTGCTACATTAATGTGGTCTTCTGTAAGGTGGAGGTATTTCCTCAGACAAGCAGCTCATTTGAGTGGAAATTCCACTGAGCTCTACGTCTCTTAAAACTCACTTTACTCTACTCTCTCTAACTTAAATCAGAACATAAGCTGGTTCAATGCCAGGAAGTGCATAAAACTGCAAAGGGTTGCGGGTTAGGTTGATTTCAACTAATTGAAATTGTGTCTCTTTGGCTCTATCGCCCGCCCGCTAAGCAGCGACATTGTTATAGACGACTGCAATCCTGCTTCTGTTAATTAAGTGAGATTACTTTATGTGCGTGAAATGACATTTATTATCGATTTGGTCTAGCGGTCAAGAAATTGACTAGTGTCCAAGAGCTTGCTTGCGGGTTTGATAATTTAATCATCTACAACATTTTACATTTCCACATGTCACGATTTTATGTAAAAAATATCCAAGCTTATAACAGCTTACAATAGCTTATAATAGCTTGGATATTTTTTACATAAAAGCTTCTCATCATAAAATTTTTAATAACTTTAATTAGGAGTCGACTCGATATAAACGACGATTAGTTCTAGACTGGTAAATCCCTTAAATTCATAATACCCAACTGTGAAACCTAAAAGACAGCTGTCACAGCTTAATAAGCTAAATGATCCGGTCTCATCCGCGCGAATTGAGTTAATTAACCAATCACAAAACATCAAGTTATCCAATCACAAGAACGAACGGCTGAAACTAGAAACAGCTACCAATCAAGTTTCATCAAAGTACAAAGTGATGGGAACCGCAAACAGGTTCCGTCTCTCGGAGTGAGCCTTCAACTTCAATTAATGATCTTGAGGTCTGACCGCAGACTGCAAATCCGGCAAATGAATTGATTCCGAACTAAATTTCAGCTTTGCTAACCACTTTTTGGGTACTTACGGACGGATTTTACGCCGAGCGGTGTTAGGCAATTGAAGTTAGAAGTTTGTAAGTTTGGAAGATTGTAAATAAACGTTAGCTTTAGTTAAATATTTGAGCACTTTACTACAAAATGACGGCGACTGTGTTAAAAATAAAATTTTCTATAATTCAATGTGAAATGGTCCCGGGGCTTGCATTCATTATACTTAAATTTTATTAGTTAGACGTTTTGTTTATACTTAAAAACATTATATTGCTTAGATATTATGTAGTATGGGGATTTTGATCATTATACGAGTATAACATAACGTAGCATACTAGACGTGATTGTAATAACATTCCAAGAAATGTTAGTACTTTTACTAGAATAAAAGTAAAGTAAAGTATCAGCCTATTAACGCCCCACTGCAGGGCAAAGGTCTCCATCATTGAAATCATGTTTAAGTTACAAATATGGGTTTTGGCTTAATCACCACGCTTGCCAAATGCACGCTGGTGATTAAAAACAAACATATTTTACTTTAATGGTTTCCAAAGTAATAGAATATCTGAATAAATAAAAATAAATAATAAATAAATATTTTACAACATCACATACATTGATCTGACCCCGAATAAAAAGTTCTTCACATTATTACCCCATATGCATTCAACTATTGCCGTGAAAGTCTGACTGATAAACATAATTACTTCCTCACTGGCCGGATGTGTTCTAATCAGCTACTGCATAACGTTATTTATACTTTTTTGTTTCTTTGAACGTACTAAACTCAGAACGTACTGGTTCGAATTCAAAAATATCTTGTTTTTTTGTGTTGGATAGTCCATTTGTTGAGGCAGGCGTTAAGGTGTAATATAGTATAGTATGTGCGGAAACCAAAATTCTATATCAAAGTCTATTCAAAGTTATTTAGATATATTTTAAAACGTGTCAGTAACGACAGCGTTGAATCGAGTAATATTTGACACGAATGATTACAATTATAAGCCTCTTACAAATACTGGTTATAAAGCGACATTATGTTTTAATTTTTTTAAAGATTTTCTCAATGAATGGTTTGGAAAAAATAAACGAACAAAAACAAGAAAAAAACCCTCTAAAAACATCCATCAGAAACTAAGGAAAATCTGCTTCCCCTAAGGCTAAGCATAATCCTACATAGAAATCTCGTTTAATTTCCAAATAATGCAAGAGAAATTGAAAAGGTCACGAACATTTTTCTTTAAGATAATCCCCTTTTAACTCTAGACAAGATTAGTTAGCTAATTTGAAAGAAGAAGAAGAAAGAAAATACATTTATTGACAAAACACAAATAGTTACAAACAGTTCAATAATAAGAAAAATATAATACAACAAAAACTAACGAAAAATAAAAAATACAAAAGTGAACGACTTACAAGATATTATTATATTTGAACAAGTAGCTTGTGTGTGTTATGCCAATCAGGTCCGTGCCTCAGCATGAGTTACTACGGCGGCGTAGGCAGCCGCAGCAACGCTGTTGTTCTGGCAGGACCTGTTTGGAGTGGCGCATTATGTCGTATTATACTAATATATATAGATATAGATATTAATAAAGATATAGTACAATGAGTAATGTGAGTTAAAAAGATGCATGATGTTATAAAGAAATGAGATATAAGGAGATTTAAGAATTTTTAAATAAATATTAAGTACATATTGGCCCGCAAAAATACATGAGACGTTAAAATAGTGCACTGAGCGTCAGACGTCACAGTGACATTTATTGAAAGCACATTTTTGCCACGTCGGCAGCACGCAATAACTGTACTGCTCTAAACTAAATTTTACCCTATAATTACTGCACATCAACGGCGGGAATATAGATTATTAACACCGTAATAAACTCAAAACAAGGGTGAATGGATAAACGCCAGGACACAGGGCAGGAAGTGAGAGCTGGAGAGGAGGATCAAGGTGACAAGCCAACCTCACGCGGCGGCGCGTGGGAACGACGAACCACAATATGTGACGCGAAAAACCAGAAGGTAGGAATATGGCTAAGAGCTTTTTTGGGAATCTAAAAGAACCTTTTTGAGCTTTTTCTTAAACGCTCCTTTAACTTTCAGGTCACGCAACGGAGGTGGCAGGTCGTTCCAGCACCGCGATGCCGCAAACCTGAAGGACCCCCGAAAGGCCACAGTTCGATGGTTGGATGTTGAGAAGCTGTTGGTGCAGGATCTTTTCGGATACCTGCTTTGTTTTTGAGCCCATTCCAATTTTTCGAAGAGGTATGTTGGCTTCCCTGTCTCTATGACACCAAACATTAGGGTTGTTAAATGCAATTTTCTCCTCGCCTCCATCCTCAACATATCCTGTGCGTTTATGAATGGGGTTACATGTGAACGCGGTGGGACGTGTACACAGTAGCGAACACATGCATTCTGCACCCGTTGTATAATTTTGGCTGTCCTTTTCAGTAGGCAGGGCCCATACACAGTGTCACAGTAGTTTAACTTGGACAGAACCAGTGACTCGCAGAGCATTACTCTTAACTTTTCATTTAAGTATGGCCTTATTTTGTATAATAGCTTAAGTCTGTAGAAACAGTTGCGGGAGCATTCGGCTATGTGATCTTCAAAGTTCAGGTGACCATCAAAGACCATTCCCAGATTCCTGGCCTTGTCTACTCGCTCCACCATAGCACCATTAATACAAACTTTGAGAGGTGTATCAGTAAACTTGCTTAAGTTTTTCCGTGAGCCAATTAACAGAAGTTTTGACTTTTTGGGGTTCAGTATAAGGCAATTTCTTCCACACCATTCCGTCAACCTGTCCAGGTCTTCATTCACTCTCTCTACTGCACTTTTATAATCAACTGGCACAAAGGAATAATAGAGCTGCAGGTCATCTGCATAAAGATGGTATTGACAGTGAGTGATGGTGCTAACAATGTCTGCGCTATATAATGCATATAAGACTGGCCCCAACACGGAACCCTGAGGGACCCCACGGGAGACCAGTCTTGATGCAGACCGCATCTTGGTGCCATCAGCTCTCACCAGCTCCACATACTGCTGCCGGCCCAGTAAGTAGCTTTGGAACCATTTAATGGTATTCATGTCTAATCCATAGTAGGCCATCTTAGAGAGCAGCAAATGAATATTGATGGAGTCAAATGCCCTGCTGAAGTCTAATAGTAACAACATACTGAGCTGTCCCCGGTCCTGCGCTACCAACAGATTGTCCACCACGTCAGCCAGGGCAGTGGCTGTACCATGTCCCCTCCGAAAACCTGACTGCCGCTGAGGAAATATATTATTCTCCTCAATGTACTGGGTTAGTTGAGAGCATACAACCTTCTCCAATACTTTTGAGAGACACGGAAGAAGGCTAATCGGGCGAAGATCGCTAAGAGTACATGGGGAGGTCGTTTTCGGTAGTGGTTTCACAACAGCCTCCTTCCAACCATCAGGAAAGTGGCCCTGAATAATTGAAAAGTTGATTATTGTTGTAATAACTTTTAGGGTCTGAGGCAAGGTTAAGTGCAACATTTCCAATGAAACCTGGTCACCTCCCTGGGCATTCGACTTAAGTCCCCTTATAATCTTTGAGACAGTGTCTTCCGTTACTGGCTGCAGAGAAAAAGTGGATGAGCTGTACCTGTGGTGTTCAAAGTACGATAGTTCTGATATTGCTACGCAGCCGTCACCAGGTATGTCCAGGAAGTGCTCATTTATCGTATCAGGGTTATTGAAATGCTGTGGTAGCTCAGTTGCCGCCTTCTTGTCAGATATTAGGGACTTTTTAAGATTTTGCCATAGTTTTCTGGAGTCATTCATGTTCCCGTTTATGTATTTAGTAAAGTAACATCTTTTTTCACTTTCCATAGCATCAAGTACAACTCTTTTCATGGCTTTGTAACAGTCCTTGTCCACTTGTGATTTGGTTAGCTTATGTTTTTCATAACACTGGTCTCTCATGTGCATCATAGTTTTAACAGTATCTGTGATCCAGGGATGCGGAGGATGCTTGAACTTCTGGGTTTTGATAGGGGCATGTAAATCGAAGAAAGCCACTATCCAGGTAGTGAATTCCTTAACCATTTTGCTCACACTGTCTAGGCTGTGCCAGTGTTGCCAGTCAACTGAGTTAAGGTCTTGATTGAATAAGTCCATCACAATATTTTTGAAAGGCCTAAATGTGATCCATTGGGGGGATGGTTTCTCCTTCTTTATTCTAAATTCTGCTACTATAATAGCGTGCCCACCCAGGTCAGGCTTGTGATTAACTGTGACTTGCTGAACCCGTGCATCAGTGCATATTATATCAATCAAGCTACTACTGTGAGCTGTGAAGTGGGTGGGCTCGTTTATGACTTGTGTCAAGTTGAAGCCATGTAGAAAGTGATTCAGTTCCTTTGTCCTACTAGTAGAGGCTTCCAGAAGATTAACATTGAAGTCACCAGCTAGGATGAGTCCGTCATATCCAGCAAAAGAGGCCAATGACTCTGCCAAGGCGTCCAAGAATTCCGTAAGATCTTGCCGTGGTGGCCTGTAAGCGGTTCCTATCACTATTTCTAAATTATGTAGCCGTACTTTCAGCCACATCTGTTCAACTGCAGAGGAAGTTGGATACTGACAAGTACGAGCATTGATTCCTCTTTTAATGTAGAATCCCACACCACCCCCACGTCCTCCCCGGATATGTTTTGGTCTCGGACAGTGCCGCAGCTTGTACCCTGGCAGTTTAGGTGCTCTCTCATCCTCCCCCAACCTCAGCCATGTCTCATTAATAGCCAGGATATCTGGGACCAAATCCTGTACTGCCACTAGGAACTCTTCATGCCCAGTACCCAAAGAGCCCGCGTTAAAGAGTCCAACTTTCAGGTTACCACTTCTATTCATTTAATTGAGCTAAGAAATTACAAAAAAACCCTTTATGTATTACTGTGCAAACCACTATGCGGTCCAAGCATGACACCGTAATAGAGATGATGCTAGTGCTGGGTCCTTGTTTGAATGACTTGTATCTAGGATACATTACTATTTGACCTGTGCGCTTATAAGGACAATAAGTCACATGTATATCCACTGTCACAAACTTTCTTGGAAATAGAATTTTAGCACATAATGAGACTGTAAAAAGAATATCCAAAACAATGATCCTATCTTTGATAGTATAAATATTATAATTAAAAATAGGTAGTTTTAGATGTATGTGTTTGTGAATTTTTGTACTGTTTTTATTTGTATTAGAGGCAGTGTATATAACAATATTATTTATAATGAAGGCAGTAAATGTTATATGTTTATAATATATTGTTTTATTAACCTGCCTGGCCAAATTGAAAATTTTGAAAAACCACATTAAAAAGAGAATAAAATTATTGAGACATGCTGCAATTTTGGCGTTTTTAGGTTGCCGAACAATGGAGTTAGACCGTCCGCGGTCCGAGCACTCTGGTGAAGTCGTCGTCCGTGCGCAGCTGGAAAGCGGGCAGGCCGTCTCCTTGTCGGACGTAGACGCGGCCCCGCTTGGTCCAGCAGTACATCCACTTAAGCTGGCTGCACTCCGCACGCGCCCGACGAAACAACAGCCGGTTTGGACGGGTCAGCCGCTCGTTCACGAAGACGCGCACTCCTGGGGGGCCCGCGAGCCCGGTGCGGCGCACGCGCGCGGCGCGCAGCAGCTCGTCGCGCAGGCCGCGGCGCGCCAGCCGCACCACCACGCGGCGCATGCGCTCCTCGCCCTCGCCCGGCGGCGCGCCCACGCGCTCCGCGAACACCACGTCCCGCTCCTCCAGCGTCACGCCCAGCCGCGCCGCCAGCACCGTCACCGTGTGAACGACGTTCTCCCCCTTCTCCTCCGGCAGAAGACCGATGTCCAGGTCCGAGAGGAGGGCCTCCTGGTCGCGGTCATTCAGCTCCAGCTTCAGTGCCGAGATGGTGCGCTCCAGTTCGGCCGTGCCGTCGGACTCGCGGCTCGGCTGCTGCTCCAAAGCCTCCAATCTGTTTTCGACGCTGTCTAGTCTCGCTGAAATAGTTGCGAAGCACTCGCGGAGCTGGGCCATTTCTGCTCGTAGCTCTCGCATTTCGCTGATGCAGTTTGCGGACTCCTGGCGGAACTCTTCGATGAGTGTCGCATCAGCTTGATCACCGTGAGCATTAGGCGGGGAGTCGAGCATCCGTCTCTTTTGCCGACGGCCTACGGACCCCTGAGCCGCCTCTTCCTCCCGAGGCACCGAAGAATTGTCCGTGTCCGAGGGGCACTGCAGGGGTTTGATGGGAGATCTCTTGGTCTTTGGCATATTGAAAAGAATTGCGAGAAAGAGATGAACAAAATAGAACAAGAAAAAAATAAAAAAAAATAATGAAAAAAGTGCAAAAAGTTTTCGACTGCGGGATTCGATCCGACGTCCTCTGTTCGCCGAGAGTGCCGTGCGTGTCACACTGCGCTGTCGCTCGGATAGGTAGGAAGTTGAAATACGCTACTGTGTGCTAGCTGGCATTGATCTGGTGGAGAGTCCAGGGGTTAGTTCTTTGTTTAATTTTTAACCAACTACCGTATTTTTTACGAATTAATAAGTCACAGTACAATGCACAGCAAACTATTTCACTGTTATTTTGTTTATGTATGTCGCAATTGATCACTTTAATGCACCAAATTGTTCCTCACTGTGGCCCACGTCTTTTAATCTCAAAATTGCCTCGATTTTCACAAAACTGTCACTATGTTTTAATTTATTTCGACGAGCGATATGGGTACGTGTGTACACAGGCGCAGAGCTAGCGCCACTCCTTAAAAGCGTTCGTTTTTTTAAAGATTTAATGGAGTGTTGGATTATTTGTCTCTATCTTGGCATAATTTATCTGACCGAATTAAGCTTCGGGCGGAAAATCCCGCGGAAAAAAAAATGTCTGCCGATAAAAGACACAAAAGGCATTTCCCTTACTGGTACAGAAAAAAGGGAATGTTGAGATATGAATAATGAGATTCATTTTGGAAATATATAAAACGCGAGAGGCGAAATAAGGGTAATGATCGCTTCGGCACGTTGATTTATGCCAGTGTTCAACAACATTTGTATGCGAAAACTATACACCGCAGTCGAGAAGGACTCGTATTTTTAGGGTTCCGTAGCCAAAATGGCAAAAAAACGGAACCCTTATAGATTCGTCATGTCTGTCTGTCTGTCTGTCTGTCTGTCTGTCTGTCTGTCTGTCCGCCAGTCTGTCACAGCCACTTTTTTCCGAAACTATAAGTACTATACTGTCGAAACTTGGTGAGTGGATGTATTCTGTGAACCGCAACAAGGTTTTCACACGAAAATAGAAAAAAAATAAAAATAGTGGGGGGTCCCCATAGTCAGAACTGAAACTGTAAATATGTTTTTTCATTGAACATATACGTGTGGGGTATCTATGGATAGGTCTTTAAAAATTATATTAAGGTTTCTAATATCACTTTTTTCTAAAGTGAATACTTTGCGTGACAGACCCTTCCAAAGTGGAAAAAAGTGTGTCCCCCCCCTGTAACTTCTAAAATAAGAGGATGATAAAACTGAAATTAACATATAATGTACATTACCATAAAAACTACCAACGAAAATTGGTTCGAACGAAATCCATTCAGTAGTTTTTTTAATACGTCAAAAATAGAATTTGTACGGAACCCTCAGTGCGGGAGTCCGACTCGCACTTGGCCAATTTTTTGTAAATAGAATTCTTGTAGGTACGTTTAGTGTTGGTTTTTACTAATGTAGGATTTTTATAACCAGGCCAGTATGTAACAGTGGGAATTTATTTAATTCGGCTTGGCAGAAAAAAAACTGCTTCAATTTGTTCCTTACGTTAAATACATTTATGCGAATAAAGTTTCTGACGTGGAAAATAATGGAAAACCATGTAGATTAATTAATTGGATGTTGAAAATAATTCAATTTATTTTAGTTTGTTTTGTTTAGATTATAGACTAAATTAAGGCTTATGAAGAATGTTTAGAAATGTCATTCCAGTGGTCATTTTCAAACATATCGTATATCGGTAGAACCAACACAATTGCCCGTAACATTTATTTGCCAGATACAAACGGTTTATACGTTTGTAAACGTGCCCTTAGCAAAGCTTATAAAATATTTATAAAGAAAAATTGCTTTTAAAGCAATTCATTTCACCTGTAGCTTTTATATTTGCAAAAACCTTCAAACGTTTCCTTATTAATTATTCCGAATGAATGCGTCATTTCATACATCAAATTTTTAAGAAAGGTAGGTATTTTGGGCAAAGTTATACCATACAACGTTTGTGATGTGTATAATAAATGAAAAATAATAAAATGCTGCAATTGGTGTATTTAGGTCAAAACGTGTGTATTCATTTTCACTAACTCAACACAATTATAAATCTTAGCGTGTGTTGTCAGATTAAGTGTATAAAAAAAACAACTTGAATTGTTAGTTGAACGTGTTCTTTCTGTGGTTCAGGGTTTTTTTTTGTATTTCAGATTGACCAACAAACAACCCTTGTTTGTTGTACAATACTTATATAAGACTAGTTTAGACTATTTGCGCATATGTTATACTATAGCTTGAATCTTTCCTTGTCGAATGGACTATTCATCACAAAAATAAATATTCAATTCTAACCAGTAGTTCCTGAGATTAGCGCGTTCAAACAAACAAATTCTCATCTTTATTGTATTAGTATAGATAGTATAGATTATATTATTTTATTCTTAGATCGTATATTTACAATTCGTAATTAAAACTATTTTGACAATTGGCAATATGAAATCGATCAACTCCGCGACATCCCAAAAAGAATATCCAATCCAATAGATTGGAAGATTCAAAATCAATACCTGTCTCTGCATCACCGGTTCCAATATTAGCCAATGATTAGTTTCCCTCAACTGGGTCAAACGTCCCGCTTTCAATTTTAAAATCCATCTTCCGACGTCAGTAGAGGAAAGCAATTACACAGTCGAGAGTGGTTATGACGCCCCCATCATACAAATATATCAGCGGTTCAGCGAGATTGGCTCGGGCCAAAGTGCTTTTAGACCCTGATAACTATCTTATGAATTATTATGTGAACGGGCGGTGTCAACAGACACATACGGATGCGGTGGGCTTTGAATTAAGGATTTGTTTGTGTTAATTGATTGTGATAGTCTTAGTGCCATGTAGTCAGTAGTATTACTATTGAATTTCTTTTCCTGGATTTTGAAAGAAGAGTCATTGAAGGTGTTTGGTCCGTTCGTTACACTGACACACTTGAAAAAAGTTTAATGTTCACGACATTTAGTACAATGTGCTATTTATAAGTCGGTAAAAAATATAACTGGATATTGATTAGTTAAAGTAGATGCTTTCCACTTGTAGTATGTATGTATGTATTCAAAACACATTTCGAAGTAAGGCTTGTTGTTAACGAGTTGTCCAAATGTGACATCCGTATGTCGCACGGTTCAGTATGGCTAATAGCTTTGTGCTCATCTCAAATTAGTTGCTTTATTACTGGCCGAACATGTGGCGAATTTTGTACCAAATTAAATTATAACAAGAGTTTGATGCTACTACGGTTAATGTAATTTGTTTGGAGCAGCGGTATGAATGTAATTGAATAAAATTTCTAACTTTACTTGATGATATTAGGATGCGAACTTTATTTCAGCGGCTAATTTACTTAACCCGTGTGTGCTACGTGGGTAGAAGTTGCGTGAAACGTTATAGGTCAGCTGCTCCTTTTATTTTCTCGTGGTAAAACAAAATCGATTTAATCATTATGATATCCGATTTTGTATGTTCATGACTATATTTTAGAAATAATTATGTGCTAGAGAGTACATGTACAACGATAGTTTAAACTAAAATTTATTTAGGTAACTCCACAGTTTCATTCATCAAAAGTAATGGAATAAGCGCAAGAGAATAAAAAAAACGTTCAGGGTTCCTACTTTTTTTGCTTGTTTGCTAAATTAAACTTCTTTTGTTTGAATGTAGATCATGTCCTAAAATATTCTGACAGTTAATTTGCCTTATATTCGTAAACTATGCCTAAATGCTCCGACGGATTCGAATTAAACACGGATGAGACAATGAAGTTTTTTTTGAGTTCACCAAACCACAAAATGAATGGCGAGGATTAAACAAGATTACTGAACGAACGCTTTGCTTTTTAGCTCGACCTAATTCCTCAGAAAACCTCAAGAGAAGACTTTTATTTAGCTTATAAAACTGCTACTTTATCTTTTACGCGCTCGATTTTTCATTCAATTAGTCCCGTCTTCGTATGGACATAGTGTGGGAATGTAAGTTTTTCTTTCACTCCTGTACCAATTGTGTTATTTTGTGTAACATAGAGTTTTATGTTATTGGGAATAAGGTTTAATTTTGTCTGCCACGGATTCGGTGTTATATCTGCAGATCAACCGTCCAAATTGGTCGTTCGCGCCTCAAACCTAATTTAGTTTAATCGCGTCATTAATTGGGCCTACAGAAACTTGCGAACTCCAATACCCTTGGGATAGTAGCCGTTGTTCTAGTGGAATACAAATGGCCAGATTTCGGGGAACCTGAGCTACGCATGAACTACTCCAACGTTTTGGAGAGAATCGAAAATAATTTGTTTCTGCAAATGAGGAATTTAAGGAATTTAAACGGAAAGTGTTTCGTGCGAATTTTCCTTTTTTTCGGTCGCTGTGATATTGAAGTTTAATTGTTTTAAAGGAAGAATCGGTCGTACAACGATTGTAAAAAGTAGTTTTTAGGGTTCCGTAGCCAAAACGGCAAAAAAACGGAACCCTTATAGATTCGTCATGTCTGTCTGTCTGTCTGTCTGTCTGTCTGTCTGTCCGCCAGTCTGTCACAGCCACTTTTTTCCGAAACTATAAGTACTATACTGTTGAAACTTAGTGAATGGATGTATTCTGTAAACCGCAACAAGGTTTTCACCCGAAAATAGAAAAAAAAATAAAAATAGTGGGGGGTCCCGATAGTCAGAACTGAAACACGAAAATATTTTTTTTCATTGAACATATACGTGTGGGGTATCTATGGATAGGTCTTTAAAAATTATATTAAGGTTTCTAATATCACTTTTTTCTAAAGTAAATACTTTGCGTGACAGACCCTCCCAAAGTGGAAAAAAGTGTGTCCCCCCCCCCTCTAACTTCTAAAATAAGAGGACGATAAAAGTGAAATAATTATATAATGTACATTACCAAAAAAACTACCAACGAAAATTGGTTCGAACGAAATCTATTCAGTAGTTTTTTTAATACTTAAAAAATAGAATTTGTACGGAACCCTCAGTGCGGGAGTCCGACTCGCACTTGGCCAATTATTAAAATTGGTGCTTACGGCCTATATTCAAAACCTATGCTAAACTTTTTGGCATAACTGTGCAAAAGTCATGAAAGATTGTAATTCACTTTCTTTTCACAATAAAAAAGGTAGATTAATCAAAATTATTACCGGGTGGATCAACTTTTTAACCGACATAAGTTTGTCCCGACGACATCGCATTCAAATACGACTAAATTCAGACAATATAGAAATTATTTCTATGTTTTATTCAATTAACAGCTCATTAACCTTAATAAAAAACATATGATATCTAGATAAAACGAAGAAGTAAACGTAAAAACTATGGTAACTCAGTATACGACTTTGCATAAGACATAGCTTTCCATACAAATTTTAGCTGTCCCTTGATCGAGGTGGCTATATGTAATTGCTAATTTAAGAGTTTTTTTCCTTGGAACATTCTTAAGTCTGCTTATATATTGCTTATAAATGAAACAAGGTTTAGTTCTTACTATGTTAAATATAAAAATAGGTTTTAATTTTATAGAAATATAGGCTTTAAAGCTCTGTCCCTAATTCATCTCATTTTGTGGTGTATACTGAGTGACCGCTAACAAACGTAAACAAAATTATGCAATACGTCACAAATTTCTAGTAAAGAACGGGGATACGATGTTATTCCTTGCACGCGCGGCGGCGAGCCTTTGATTCCTGCCGTTGCGGTGCCAGTCCGCAGCAAACTCTAGAGGAGTGCGCGTGTATTTATTCAGTGTCGGCAGAGTTACCGGATTATTTCGATGAACGGGTAAATGTTTTTTAATTTCTTCATCAGATTTTGAAGGTCCTTAAGGCTGATTTGCTATGGGTCAATTCAAATCGTTCGCCATATTAGTAAATTTTAATTTACAATCCATTACGTAAAAAATGTCTACTGAGTTTCCTGTATACTGTGTTATCAAAGTGGTAACTCCAAAGACAATTTAGGTAACGCTTTAGACATTATGCGATTTTCATAGACATACTGTCATAATCAAAATTACTTTCAGATTGTAAACTTGCTAATGGCGGTATCCATGGTGGAAAACATGCATAACACACCTCAATAAGCCGCTCAAGTTCTTATCTTTTTGCAACAAGGACTCAGACAGCGAGTATTTGCTTCACAGCTTCTCTTTAGTCAGTCTACTGTATCCCGAGTATACAAGCAATATAAATAGACTGGATCATTATTTTGAGGCTAAGAACCAGCCGCCTCCGGGGTCCTTCTGAACGAGACGACCGGTTCATTGTTTCTACCACCCTGCGAAATCGGCACCTTACGGGTGTTGACGTGCAGGTGAGCTGAGACATGTTTAAGATGTAGCTGTCAGCGAGTAGACGGTAAGAAGACGTCTAAAGGAAGCCAACCTGACTCCAAAAAGGCCAGCAACAGGCCACAAATCGACTGCAGGCCACCGACAAGCTCGGTTACAGTTTGGTCGAGAGCATCTCAACTCGAGTTTTGGGCAATGGCGGTCGATCCTGTTCACAAAAGAGTGCAGGGTGTGTCTGCATGGCAGTGAAAGGAGAGGCCAGGAGACTACAGGCGTCCGGGAGAGTGAATTTCCCAATGCTGTTTCGCAGAAACCGTCCCCTTTGGTGGCGGTTCTGGCATGATGTGGGCTAGTATCCCGTTGGAGGATAAAACCGAGCTCGTTTTCGTGCCTGGAGGAGGCCGAGGAGGACAAGAAGCTGAGGGGCATCACAAATATTTTCCTGGAACATGTTGTGTCCTACGCAGGATTTGCTGGCGAAGACTTCATCCTTACATCATCATTATTAACAGCCTGTCGCAGTCAACTGCTGGCCATAGGCCTCTTCAAATGCAGGACAAAGCTCTATGCCACGCAGCGTGCATTCCGCAGCAGTTCCTTCAAAAAGTCGATTTGCAGCCCATGGACTGGCATGCGCTAGGTCCAGACCTAAATCTCATCGAGAATTTATGGGACGAGCTCAAACGCAGGGTACGAAAAAGAAATTCAGCCTAATCTAGTCTAGAAGAGTTGAAGGCAGTTTTTTAGAGGATTGGGGAGGTATCCGTCAAGACACCTTCAATAAATAAACAAGGTCGATGAAGAACCGATTACGGGCTGTACTTAGGGCTAGTCAGTATTAAATACTGGACCAATATTTTTATAATCCCTAAGAAAAAAACATGTTCTAGTTGTGTCAATTCTGAACTCAACACCTTTACCCAAAATCCCATTTTCCCTCATTCAAGTTCAGACACCGATATCAAAAAAGTATACATTGTTATTATTAATGATGATATCTCATAAAAACTGAAGTTTTAAGCTATTAAATGACATATCCTTTCTATTCAAATGTTGCATACTTTTACTTAGAGCTATGTTTGAATGCAGAGGTTGGGCTTGAGTCGATTAGGTTGCTTGCGAGTGTAGATATGTTCAGAAGTATATAGATTGTTCTTGTCTCTTGTCTCTTGAGTTACCAAAAATGTCTCAGGAGTTACTATTTGTCCCTAAATTTGTCAGCCGTTTTTGGAAGATAACAATGTGTGTTTGACTTCATTTGTATGATTATTTTAGGTTTACCGTAAAATGAGGTTATTTACTTTAATTTCAGAGAAAACTGTGATTTTATTTTAAGTTTTTAAAGAATAACAGAGAAAATTTACAACATGTATGACTCGTTAGTAACTCAGCATACATAAATATCATATTTTAGTGCCCATATACTAAAACTATATACAAATGCTGTATACCAAACTATTTGATTTCGCATGACAAAATAAATCCACTTAAATAAATATTGAAGTGTCTATTTATTCAAGAATTGCAGCGTTATAACTTTGGGTAACTCCGGTGACAAAACTATGGGTCAAGATTTAAACATTTGAGTTTTTCAATAAGAAGTAGTTCAAAAAGTTCGCTGCTCGATTAGGAAGCCGTATCTCAGATATATTTGACACACTTCTGAGTAAATAAAATGGATAAATAAGCAAAAAATTTTTTTTGAAACATGCCGAAATTTTACGCTCGTTTTGTCGGTTAAAAAGTTGATCCACCCTACCATATTTCTATAGAAACTATGGTTTATTATTAAACTAACCTGTAAGTTGACATACGGTGCGTCTGCCATCACAGTGGGCACGATGAAACCTCCTTCTCCCGTGGACATGTCGATATCTTGACTGTAGATGTCAGTCTTATCATCGTACAGCTTGACGCGGACTCGAACCCGCTTCTCGGTGCTCATAGCTTCCACCTGAGAAAAAGAAAGAAGTTAATTAATAAAAATATGTACGTAATAGCGACAAAGAGCCGTTGCTGCAGATGGTACATACCTGCATTATGTTGTTAAAATTAAATTCAATATGAACGACGTTCAAATTGCGCTATAGCAACAATATAATGTTGAAAGTAATTTACAATAAAAAAACAATCGACGCGCGTAATTCAAAATTAGAACACGCCGCGCCGCGCGAACATTTTCTTTTTAAAGCGGCCAGTCCACGAAGGTTTTACTTCTGGACGAAGATAATGAAGGCACGTGTATATTCGTGATGACTATTTGATTGACCAGCGGAAACGGCGATCTCCAAGATCTCTCTCTGTTATTGTTATTAATCACAAAAAAACATTATTATTTTGTGCATCAAACTACTGTACTGGTCCGATTTGAATTTTTTTTTTGTATCGGGTAGTCCATTTGACGAGGAAGGAATATGTATGTGCGGAAACCGAAAACCACGCGGACGGAGTCGCGGGCGGCTGCTAGTTTAAAATATTAATACGGGGAACTTCCAGCGTTGGTAACACACCTCCAGTTTCAGAGAACAATAGACTAATTCAAATATTGTTTGTTTAGTTCTTGATAACAAAAGTTACTTTATTTTAGTTATTTTTTGTGGCAAATAACTTGTTTGTCAACAAAAAAAATACTTAAGACATTTTAGTTCTTATCAACATAAAGTGTTTGGTGACTATAAAAATCTTTGATCTAGGTAACTGATTTTTCAGTTATCACAAAATTAAAAGGAATTTAACGTCTCCAAAATATGATTAAATTCAAGAAATAATTACCCAGCCCTTTATTGGTACCCCAAACCCCACACGGGTAACCGTACTCAGCTATCGCAATATAATGCTTACATAAATGGGGAATATGCATGATTTTTTTTTAATCGTTTATATGTTTCTACTAGTTATTACATTACCAAACATAAAAATATCACGTCCAAAATATAAACTATTATGCAAAAAATTAAATATTAAAAATAATTAAAATCGCGATCAATTTAAACGCGGCCATTTTGGCGCGCTTGTGCGTGACGTCACCATTACACGAGTTCGATGTCAACAGCAAAGTGTTTGGTTTACAAAATTATCAAAAAAAAGAATAAAGTGAGTTAATATCGAATTTATTACCATGGAAAAGTACAAAAAACATATTATAAACATTGTGTCGTTCCTATGTGTCCAAATAACATCAACACTGCACCTGACAAAGTGTATTTCCTTATGCCGAAAGGTGAAAATATGAAGAGAGAAGAGACAATGTATTGTGTTTGAGCTGTTTATACTTGTGTCGTCGATGGCACAGTGGTTAGCGCACTCGGCATGCGGTTGCTAAAGTTAAGTTACGTTCGCAGATGCCAGACATCGGATGGGTGACCGAAAAATTTCATCTTGAGCTCCTCCGTGCTTCGGAAGGCACGTTAAGCCGTTGGTGCTGCGCCTGATCTCTCTACGGTCGTTTCAGATTGCTGTCCCACCGAATTATGAGAGTGAAGGAATAGGGAGTTCACCTGTGCTTGCGCACTTACTTGTGCACTGTAATATATCCTGCGTACCTGGCTGATCGTAAGATCGGCCGCCATGGCCGAATACGGCCGGATGGTATTATTATATTTATTACTGTTGTGAAGATCATTTCAATGTACGTAAGGATATTAAAAAAGTAAAATACATATCCTACTAGGTACTATTATAAAGGCGAAAGTTTATAAGTATGGATGTATGGATTTGTTACTCTTTCACGTAAAAAATACTGAATGGATTTGAATGAAACTTTACCACAACATAGCTTATACATCAGAATAAGACATAGGCTGTAACTAATGCATCAGAATAACACATAGGCTACAATTTTTGAGGTTTCTAATGTGAGGTCGTAAAAAATTATTACGGAAATCGAATCGCGGACGGAGTCGCGGGCGGCCGCTAGTACAAATATATATTTACAAAACCATGAAAAAGATCATTCATAAAATAAATATATACATACTTTAACTAATTTACCTCGCAGCTTTTGTCCCTCTGAGTTCAGCAGACTTATAATCTGGATTTGAAGCGAAATACTTGGCCATCGATTTTCGGAAGATTATCCGACTGCGCTTTTACGAAACCGGTTTCAGTCGTTATCTTAGTCCTTCTTCACAATTAATTAATACTTTGAACACATAAAACTATTAACTTAAGATAAAAACAGCGAAACTATACAATAACAATTATTCCTCAAAAAAGAAACCATACAAATAGCTTGTTGACAGCAGAAGTCGCGTGTAAAACAGACGTCACATTTTGTTCCACCAATAGTGTTGCGTTTCAAAAATTTGCGCGGTAATATCAAAACAGCCACTTTTTGATGATTAATTTTCATTATTAAATTAAAATAAATTCTAAAAATAATTGTACAGTGTGTTTTCAGTAGCAATAAATGTTACAAAAAAAAAATAATTTGTCCATATTTAAGTCACGTGCATATTCCCCATTGTCCCAAATCCGCATTCTTACCCTCACGGCAGTCTTCACTCGTATCGTGCCAATCCGAATGTTTGCGGTGCGATACGGTTAATTGCGTTTCATTAGGGCAACATTTCATATCGGAACCTCTGTCGGCAGGTTTTGGACTTAAGCCAGGTCGGGTTGACTAAACTTAATGGCTTAATTAAGACTTAAGTCGCTGACGCAATATCGTTTTCATTTAGGCCTCGGGATGCCGGTGGACTGTTGTTGAACTGACAGGAAGGATTCTGGTCTTTCCACAGGTAAATTATTAATTGTGACTGTACCTCTTGAAAGCGGTAAATATTTTATCGACTGCTGATAACCGAGATGGGTCGCCAAAATGATTTATTCTCTTGTACTTATGTTGAGCTCTTACTTTGTGCAAATTGATTTTAAATAAAGGATCTCTCCCGTATCCGGTATTTGACTGACAGGTCAAATTACTCACTTTTATTAAATGTCAAAAACTTCAGCTCGTTATGGAAACTGTATGAAATTCTAAACTATGCCGACACATTCTAGTATTGTCAAATCAATACTTTTTAGTTTCGATTAACTGTAGTTATTCGACTAAAGCACCACAGTAACTGAAGCATTTCCTATTTTTGAAATTGTCCAAGAACACCCATTAAATGTTTCAAAAATGTTTTTTTCTTGTAAGTATTTTAGGTGGAATAAAATTGTATTCCGGAAAACTACAAACATAGTAATCGTCAACAAGAATTTACCATTTTCTGCGATGTAATAAGATGAAATAGATCTAAGTAAACATAAAGATTTTACAGGATATCTGAATGGATGGATTCGAAATAAACTTTTAATAAGTTGATTTAAAGCTTCCTTCAAAATATCAACACCGAGAAAAATAAGATAAAGTTAACTCAGCAGAAACTTGCAAAGAAACATAATCACTTCTGATCCGCGATAAAAGATGTGCTTACACTTCCATATTGAAAAAGAATATCAACTTTATTGTGATCGGAATAAGTATCTTTTTGATCAATTGCCGTTGGTCTTTCAATACTGCAGTAATTTATTATATTGTCCTCTTGCCAAGTATAGGGGAAGAAACATGGGGACTACCAAGAGTGTCATCGAAAAATAAAATATTGTTCAACGCTGAATTGAAGACAAGATATTGAACAGAGTAAGTGCTTTTTCTTGTGTGACCACTGTCTATTTATATTTAAACTTAAAAAGGATAATACGCAATTACGAGCTTATTTAAGACTAAGACATTTTATGACTTTGTTTTTCTAGCGATATATTTTTTTAAAATAGTCACCATCATATTATCTACGATTTACTTCGTAAAAGGTCCATAACATACATGCAATTATATAGGATTTTAGCCTTTTGCGTTCCATTTTAACACTTATATTATTTAACGGGACTAATTAATCTTTTATTGATTAGTTCCGTTTAAAAATATTTAAAAAATATTGACAATTTGGTGGTAGAAGATGAAGATTCCTATCCGCGTAGGTACCACAAGTACGCTTGCGACCACGGTTGTTGTAACGCAGACGAAACTTCAAGCAGAAGGTAATTAGTTTTCATACATACATGGACGTACATAATTAAAATTGCGCTTATTCCCGTAAATAATATTACTGTTTTAACATACTAAGATAAAGTTATATGCAGAAACGACTTGTCTAAAGGAAACCTGTCGGCTAATATTTCAAGTTTCTAGCTTTAGCAAATTCTATCCAGTATCCAGGCCAGGCGAGTCAGTCCTTTATTATGTAACCTAGATAGATGTTCAGATGTTCACTGGTCCGTTATATTTTCTCATTTAGCCGGCTTGAACTTGGATAAATTTATCTAAGACTTGAAACAAGCGGACGTCGGGAGCTCGAGTTGCAACGAGCAAAATAAAATTAAACGGGAAAAGTTTGAGAAACGGTTCAAAATTTCAGTGATTTTGCGCCTGTCGGATGCTTTTTTACTTCCACTCGGATGGGCTGGGCGTCCGTTCATAAGCTCGCTCACTTGAAAAATATAACCCGTTATAATCATGCCCATCGAGCCTCACGAGTGTAACATCCCTACTAATATTATAAGTGCGAAAGGAACTCGGTCTGTCTTTCTGTTATGCTTTTCCGATACAATTTGGCACATCTTTAGACCCTGAGAAAGAACATAGGCAGCAGGAAAAAAAGGGATCTGAAATCCACGCGGACGAAGCCGCTGGCGGCCGCTAGTAAGGATATAAATAATCATCATTTATGAAAATAACGTTGATGAAACGTAGTTTTTTTTAAATAACTCATACTTAATTTGTACTCTAACAGCCCATTGGCTGTTTTTATAATATAAAATTAAAAAAAATTAAGTTCATTGACTTAAAACTGGAATATTTATTCCTTACCAAAAACAGCAGGATACATAGATGAGCAAATTACGTAGTGTCGCACTATGAATACTGCTGATACCGCAAGCCTAAGTAGTTCAACCAAATATTGCAATATGAAGGACGCTGCACATCGAATACTGCGCGTGCACCGCTGCTGTTCTGTAAGATTACAAACAATGAAACACAATCTCAACGTGTTAACACGTACAAAATACCGCCGCTCGCTCCGTCTTCCAACAGAAGGTCCCTCGGGATCTCCTCCAGCTTATTTCAAACGCTGCAGAGTCACGTGACCTACATGCAGCTAAAACACTACCGAACCCGCGTTTGATAAAATATTGTACGATTATCTACATATGAAACTAGCGACCGCCCGCGACTTTGTCTGCGTGGATTTCGGTAAAAGGTAGCCTTGGTAGAAGGTAGGTAGGTAGGTTTGACAGGCCTGTTGGTCAAAGGGCTAGAGACCCTGGCTACAATACCAAAGCTCGCGGGTTCGAATCCCGCTAGGGGCAAATGTCTGTGTGATGAACATGTACTCGAGTCATGAATGTTTATTAATGTATTTAAGTATGTCTATCCGTTCCCTAGCATCCATAGTACAAGCTTCGAGCTTAGTTTGGGGCTAGGCAATTGGTGTGTTAGTCCAATAAATTCATTTCTTTATTTATTCATTTGTCAGGGTCTAAAGATTGTCTGTGCCAAATTTCCTAAAAATCGGTTGCAAAGTTTATGCGGGAAAGCGTAACGGACACACATACAGATACTTAACTATATAAGTATATCCGAATATTCTAATAATAAACAATGAATGATAATCTCAAACTTAGTAACACATACAAAATACCACCGTTCGCTCCCAACCAATAAGGTCCCTCGGGACTCCCCCAGCTTAGTTCAAGCGCCGCAGAGTCACGTGACCTACATGCAGCTAAAACACTACCGAACCCGCGTTTGATAAAATACTTGGCGGTAAAAGCCTAGACGGGATTCTAGTTGAGAGCTTCTAACCTATATTTTTACTCGCCGCTTCCTGTATTCTCGATATTGTCTTTGATGTCGATGAGATTCTATTTTCTTTTTGACATTGACCTAATAGGAGCAATTTAAAAGGCTAATTGCAATAACATTTTCTTTGCAGTCTAGTAAGGTTCTATTCTATCGAGCTATATGCTTTAGGGAAAAATAAATTAACCTTAGCTTATCTTCGCTTACAAATTCACTTGTGGTGCAATACAGCCATAGTTTGAACAGAAAGCCCGAATGCGGTGGAAAAATAACTCCAAAGTTTATTAAATTATTGACGATTTTTAAGGGTACCTGTGAATATTACATAAATATAAAGAATTATCTTTGTTTGATTGTAAAATTAATCCGCCATAGCCAGTACTCTGCAAGAGACTGAAGATTGCTAGACATTTTATTTTGTATTTTATTTAGACTTAGCTAGTAAAATTTGTGTTATTAAATTTATTTAGAAAAAAATCACAAGAGTAAAGTGCTCAAGTT
This sequence comes from Nomophila noctuella, assembly GCA_958496325.1. Lineage (NCBI taxonomy): Eukaryota > Metazoa > Arthropoda > Insecta > Lepidoptera > Crambidae > Nomophila > Nomophila noctuella. The sequence continues at coordinate 6,556,795 of OY292491.1, read as the reverse complement.
TTTTTCTATTTTATCATTTAATTATAGAATTTTCGAGGAAAATTTTACGAAAGAAGGAATAAGATAACATGATTATATATTTTATTAATTAAAAAGACAGGCTTTGTTTTAATAAATTACTAAGGAAACCGTATTCAATTAGTCTTCCTTTGTTTTAAAAATATAATATAGACGCTCAGAGGCAAAATATATGTAGTACTACAACACCCAGTAGTTATGGCAGTATATAGACTTCCATTCCTGAGTTTTAGTTACTCTCATATAAGTGTCCTTTAATATTTAAGAGCACCAAGACCACTTCAACTTCATTCCAAATGGATATTACACTTTCAATCATCTACAATATTATGCGAGGGGATAATATGTTACGAATGTTTGTCTGATGTTAGATTGCTAATGCTCCAGAATTAAACGGATACCCTAGTACCTATGTAAATCGCTCTTAGTCATATTTATCCTAATATTCATATTACGATATATAAATTTGTATTGTAAATTGACCTCGAAATACTATTAACGTAGATACCTACTGTTCTGATGATAGGCAAGCCAGATTTTTGTCGTCTTCTCAATCTAACAGCGAAAAAGAGCTCATTCAGTAGTCCGTCTCTATTTTCCACATACCACACAAGCACCCGATTTGAAACTCATAATCATCCCATTAACTTCCTCACTGCTAGGGCACGAATCGTCGGAATAACTAAAGTGGAAAAAAGAATCACCCGTCCAACAAAATACAGGCTAGGCTTATACTTCTTTTTCATGCTAAAACCATTATCTAAACCTAGCTAACCACTTACGAGATTTGGTGCTTGAAGCGAGAAACTTATAATACGAAGAGGTAAGAGTTAACTTATTGGAGGGAAAAAACTCACCCGTCCAACAAAAGGCAGGCCAGGCTTGTATCTCCTCCTCATGCTGTCAGCGAAGCGCAACTCCACATAGTGCTGCTCAGCGGCAGGAGCAGCGGCAGCAGAGGAACTGGCGCTGGTCCCAACCGTCAGGTCCACCATGGCTGAGCCGCCTCCGCAGCGAGCCTCGATCTTCCAGGTACCAGATCTGGCGCCAGAAGCTAGGATTGCGCTCAGCTTGCGTACGCCTGTTGAAGGAAAATCAAGTTAATAATGGATACCAAAAGAATCTACTTAAGGTAGTATCAGATGTTCCATGGGATCATATGTCATATTTTGATAAAAAAAAAAAATTTGGTAAACCAAGATGGCAAAAATTATATGTTTCTAAAATAATGAAAAATAAAATAATATTTCCAGATGTGCCAACATAATTAATTTACATTCTTACGCTAAGATAGCTTCACTTCAATCGTAGTTGTATTTCAAACGGAAATAAATAATACATAAGGTTTGGTTTTACTTTGTTTTTAAATAGATCTAGTAGGGTCTTATCTAAAAAAAACAAGGATTCTTAGAAACTTTAGCCCCTGTTATGATTCCAGGCAGAGAAAGATTTGAATAAATAAAAGCCCCGAACTAAAATTAATAAGTATTTTGGGAGAATCCAAGTAATATCTCCGTCAAGAAACTCCATCTCATTTCCTCCGGAGAAATGTCAATCTTTCAGAATCAGTATCGGATTGTAACAGAAACGTTATGAATTATTTATTTTGGCCCGAACCGGGGAGACATTAGCATCGCCTGTCGCCTTTCCACTATTACTTTTCATAAAAAACAAGCCATCAACGTCAACTGTGATCTATAGTCGAGACAGCTTTAAAATATTTTCCTGATAATACATTATAATCTATTCGGAGACTTTGTTGTGTTTGATGGTGATCGATAGTTGAATCGTGAGAAAATTAAGTTTTGATCTTTTTGAGAATGTAATGACACCGAAATCCTTGGTAAAACTTCTTGGCAGAAGGTTTAGTGGGAAAAACGATTATTGTTCAGTAAGTTGGCTTGATGGTAATTAAATAAAACCTTATTTTTTATAACAACGTATTTATGTTGTGATGGCAGATGAAACTTATATTTAAGAGACCAGCTATTTTTGGTTAAAAAAATAAAATTGCCATGTTTAGTGCGCTCAAAATTTTTCTACGGATGAATATTATAATCAGACGCCATTTTGGCTTTTACGTACAAAAAGCCCTTGCCAAGTTTTATGTCAAAGGGAATTTGTCAACTTATTCCACTGCACGCGTGTGTTGATTGGATAAGCTTACACGACAAAAACATGAATGACTATAAATTGGTCGGAACACCGGTACTGTTAACACCAAGCTCGAATGTATTCAACATTTTAAACGCACTGGCATTTTTACCATTTTATTTTTTACGGTGTTGAAATACAAATAAAGAATTTTTACTCACCGCTAAGCAGAGTGACATATTGCAAAGGCTTAGAAAAAATTGCTTGCTTATTATTATTTTCAAATTTTGGAATCAAATGGCCCACCTTTTACCACCACCATACCCATGGTTTGTGTAATTATTCATCTTTCAACAAAATGCAATTTTAAAATTCTTGCTTTTCATTATGAAAGTGTAGATAATGGAAATAATGTCTTGTTTCACATTTTGCAAAGCTACATATTAAATATTTTTACCATCTAGTCATTCATCTAATTATGCAAGAACATGCTTAACTGCCTCCTTGGTGTAGTGGTTAGAGCGCTGTGCTCAAACACTACGAAATCGGAGGTCGTGGGTTCGAATCCCGCGGGGAACACCTTCACTTTGTGTTGGTTTTCCCAGTTTGGTTAGGACATTGCAGGCTTGAATCACCTGATTGTCCGATAAGAATGATGATTCCGTGCTTCGGAAGGCACGTTAAGCCGTTGGTCCCGACTATGATCCAACTGGTCTGGTTTCCCTTGTGGTTACGGAGGTCAGACGACAGTCGCTCCATTGTAATAACCAGGCATGTCAATTCAGGATCATAGTCGCAGCGTACCCTGGGCTCCAAGGCAATTGCCGAGGATGCAACCGGGAGAGGCGCTAGGATGATGATGATGCAAGAACATGCTTAGTTTTTAAAATGACTACGAAATGAGCTACAAAAAATAGATCAAGTCGTCGAGTTATTCCTAACTACACTTTTATATTTTGGGATATTAACCTTCCAGCCCAGTAGGCCCAAATTCTCTAAATTGAAAAGGGATAAACTTTTTATAATAGAGAATTAAGCCTGTCTGTGACAGGGTCCGTATAAGTCTGTTGTCGATGCTACAAGAAAATGCTTTTAGAGTAAACAAGATCACGTGGCCGAAGCGTTTGTTTACGTAACCTGCTCCCGGGATATCATTCCCTGGGTATTTGGGAAAAGGTGATTGTATTACCGACGATTTTAAGTTCCATAATGGAAGTGTCAGTTACAATTTTACAGAGGGTAAGCCCGCTAATAGCGCGTCATTTAAGCGAATTATGTCTGTTCGTTTTGTTTATGTGGAACTTAATTGAGTTCGTGTTATGTTGTGAAATATGTGTTATGCTTACGAAGTCATGTGTAGCACAGGATGGTTAATAATTTGTTTAAAGTTTCACATACAAATGTAAAACTCGTAGTGTAAAAAAGATATTCCCAGACAGCAAATAACTTCATATAAAAAATAAAATAAAAAGGATATAATCATTTTCTGAAGTCCGTTAGTAATAAACGAGGAAGGCAAGTTGATTTATTTGTTAGAAGTTAAATAGTTCAGCAGAACAATTTCAAACGAACAGTTACTTTAAAAGTTTCCTGGCTCATTTTAGGCCAAGAAACTTAATCAACGGCTACTTTAATTAACTTTGCTATGATAAGAATGACGATGCGGTTGGTTTCTTGTTAATTTTAATATCTTTTGGAGAAAACTAGTTATAAACGGATTTACTTGAACCACCCTAGCGTATCTAGTCCGCTCCAGGCATTTGATTGCTTTAGTCAATTAACGACGTCTATGTAATCACCTTTATGCGACTAAGTGACTTCATAAAAGGCGAAGTTTAATACACTTTGATCTCAGACGTGACATTGAGAGCGATTTCAAACTTCTAGTATTGGAGATTTGAACCAATTTTACTCAAGGTGAATTAGACCGCGCTCGCAAATATCTTCGAGATCTTACTGTAAATGTTTGTGAAATCAAGTAGTTTATACTTACATTTGATAGTGCATTATGACACATAGTAAATGAAAATGTTAGTGCAGATATTTTTGATTGTTTAACTTATACGAAAATGTTTTAGGTAATAGCTTTTCGTGACTGACTTTTTTGCATTTTTATTACAATCAAAACATTGTCAGTAGTTGTAATATCGCTAATAATTTATCAAATGGTAGCAAAAGGTATGCGGCAAAAATGTTGTTATTATTTTGTCAGCTTATCGTTGAAACATTATTTTGATAAAGATAAAACACTAAGTCTGACCCGCATCAATACCAGTTTCCGAAGCAAGTTCTCTTATCCAATATCGGCAAAATATCTTCTTTTCCTCCACACTCTTTCGTTTCGCGTCCGTGCAATATTCACGCCGCGATAACAAAATGCCTAACATAAATTCGTACCAGTTTATACTCAGTATTTGGCTCGGTGCCTAGTAGGCGTCTAGTAGACAAAGGTCCATTAAACGTACGTGTTAGGGCACAGTGGATATCTTCATTGTCTTTGCTATGAATATCATTATCATCTATTGAATTTACTGCTAGTTCTGTGAGGATACTGTGACAATTATTGTCTTGAATTGGAAAGATGGCGTAATTATTACCTCGTGGAATCAGATTTGGAGTTAAATTATGTGGTTTGCTATGTTTTTTATGAGTATGTAAATGAGGGATTATTTCATAGGGTTAATTACGTAAGCAAGAATTTTTATTTGTCCGGTGTTTTCTTGAGAAGTTAAAGGCAGTTTTTTTATCAAACAAAACATACTATACTACTAACAACAGGTTGATAATAATCGTTAACGTAACCAAAAACGGTACATTTTTCCTTTTAATGTTATCGCCGAAGGTCAACTTTACAAGTATTTTCCATTGGTGTTTTTCTTAGAACCGAAACCTCATTGAAGTTTTATATAACTGATTACTAAGTAATACACCAATAAGACATTTTATACGCACTCGGCTAACAAACGAGTCCTTTGTACCCATTATAACAATACCCATTGTGTGGAACAGAAACTCTCTATAATATTCAATGTAGAAACAGGATACCCGGCGTTATTGCCAAGGAAAGTGTAACTGGAGAGGGATCAATTACATAGGTATAAGTAAATGATTCTTCGGATATTAATCGGCTTTATTAAATAGAGAGCAAGTGAAGAATACGATGAAGCAATAAGGGAAGTTATTGAGAGGAAAGCTAGTACAGAAGTGGTAAAGTAAAATATCAGCCTATTAAAAGTCCCACTGAAGGGCAATGACCTCCATCATTTAAAACCATGTTTTCGTGAGTCATTCGCCATCTCGCCCGAAAAAAACTCGCCCGATCGGGCGACTTGACACATTTCGAATTTACCTAATATACATGTCGTCAACTCGCACGCTTGTAGAAAGTACAGCCAGGTAATAAATACATTTAAAACTGATTTCGAAATAAAATTACATTGTACTAAATCTAAGAATAAATCTACTAACTTTTATCTGAATTAGCCATTTAGGTTCATAAAAATACAACAATACATTAGAAAGAGAATTCCGACGTGAAAAAAATAGCGAGCTAAACAGGTTTATGCTCTCAAAAGGATAGCGCTGTCTCTTTCTTTTTATCTAGCCTTTTTTGTTTGTCAATCGTTTCGCACATCTTAGTGACGTCATTCACTCTTCCCTTATGCGACCCTTACTGCCCTCGCGCATAAGTGCACCATGCATTAAATAATTTATTATAATAATGTGGGTGTTTTCAGTGTTTCTTATGTACTCAAGAGGTGAGTTTATTTACATTTTTGTATTAAATCTTTTAATGACTGCTAATTTTTGGGATGTCATTTAATTTAAAATTTTATATCAAACATAGATAATTAATGAAAAGCCAAATGCTTTCATAATATTGTTGATTATTTTTATTACAACTTACTTACCTACCTTAAATACCTACAAACACGCCAAATTTTTCATGATGTTTTTTATATAACTTGACAGGAGATAATTCGGAAAATTATTATGTGATAATTGATGATTCTATTTTTTTAATGTTGGCATTTTTTTATGTGATAATTGATGATTCTATTTTTTTAATGTTCGCATTTTTTATATCTAGTTAATACACAAAATATTTTGTTACGGAAAATAATATTTTGTTGGTTATATTTTATGCGTAGCTAATAAACAAGCTAACTTCTTTTGTGAATAATTGTAACATTTCATTTTTAAACGTTGATTTTTATTAAGTGTAATGTGTTTTTGTTCTTTTGAGATGTTTAAGTATATTATTTTTTTAAATATTTCTAAAATTATGATAAAGCTACATTTTGTTTTATTTCAAAGTCAAATCATAAAATATTAACGTTTTCGTAAAGGTTTTCTGTTGTTGACTGTACATATTTACGGTCTATTGACTCACATTTTTATGATCGGGCGAGTTGACGAAGTAATTTTATTTAAATTTGAAAGGTGCCAACTGGCCCGATCGGGCGAGTTTTTACCGGGCGAGATAGCGAACAACTCGTTTTCGTACAGAGATGGGTTTCGACTTAATTACAATCCTTGCCAAATGCGGGCTGGTGATCACAAACCTGGGCTGAGTTCAGAAATATCGACAAATACTATTTGGGAAGCATTAAACACATTTGAATTTGAATTTGTTCAATGTTCATCACACAAACATTTTGTAGCTAGGGTCTCTGACAACTAGACCAACGTGCCCGTCAATTTGTGAAATTGATGTTGAAAACTAAAGTATCATTTTATTATTAAAAAACCTGATGACAAAACTAATTGTTATTGAACAGCCCATCCAATAGGAAGTCGTATAACCGTCTCTTGTGACATAAGCAACACCAAATACATAGTGAAGTTGTCACTTATCGGAGATATTGCTGAAGGTAATTTATTCCTAAGCTTAATTATGCATGCAAGGTGCCTGATGGATTCAAGTATGATGATCAGTTATCTAACACTTGTATAACAATAAGTATTTACTGATGTAAAGGTTTATTGAGATCGGTATAAAACGATTAGGGATTTGTTAAGTTTTATATTTGTACGATGCCAAAAACTGTCCTTAAATCTATATAAATAAAAATATTGCTGATCGTAAGTTTTCTGGGTCAGCTAGTATTCAATAATATTCGTGAATTTCAGCCAATTTTGCCTAACCTTATCTCTAAATAATATGGCACAATTAACTCAAGCTATTTAATCAAACCATTAAACTCGAAAAACATCAATACGGACTTAACGCAACTCTTGACTTCTCTCCAAAACGACCAATGCACAGTCACCACTCGGAAGCCACTATAACTTGACCTCTATAATTGCCCACTAGAATCACTTCACGAAGACTTTTGCTAACTAAACTTGGACCAGAGAGGCCAACTTACTTCGGTCCTCTGCCGAACAATCCGCTCTAATTGTGAAATAACTTCTGTTATTGTTACTGCCTTCTGACTCGATGGAAGTTGCTCGAAATGTTACAAGTTGAAACGAACATCTCTTATTTTTCGTATCCTTAATAGGGGAAAGTTTTCCATTTTCATTGTCCCAACAGCATAATTTGCAAATGAAGCGAGAGTTTTAATGTTATTGGTATCATTCGTATGGATTTATCAACACTACCGTAGCCTTTTGTTTTTACATTTAACCAAACACGTAGAATTTATACGATCTAAAATACATAATCGCATTATCTAGTACTTAATGTGTATATTGTTCATCATAATAATTACTTATTATATGAGACAATTATTAAATATGATGCTTTGTGAATCTGACTTTCATATTGATTTACATGTTAAATGCCTGATTTAAAAACATACTACCACTAACATTTAATGTCGGATGTGGTATGGGCTGGAAACCCAAAACAACATTTCGTTTTACTAACATTTGGTTCAGTTATGCATGTTTATTTAAAATAAATTACATACATTGTGCTGTAGGTTCGTTGATTTAATTGATACCTACATCAATATAGTTCATTTACTAGGTTTTCCTATTACCAGTTATACAATTTATCAGATATCATCTGATAAATATGAAATAATGTTCTTATAATGAATATTTAAATTAATTCCGCGTTTTGAACCTTCATGATTCCGCCAATATCACGATTTATTGATAATAATACCCTCCTAGCCGAATTCGGCCACGGCGGCCAATCTCGCGATTAGCCACTTACCACAAGCGCATGCGCAAGCACAGGTGCACTCCCTATTCCCTCACTCCCATAATTCGGTGGGACAGCAGTCTGACACGACCGTAGAGAGATCAGGCGCAGGACCAACGGCTTAACGTGCTTTCCGAGGCACGGGGCTGTAATTACACCGCCAACTTCCAAACTCCGGACTGTATCTATGTTATCACATCATGAAAACATAGACACAATTTCATCGGTCCGACCCGGGATTCGAACCCAGGACCTCCGGCGCGGCCGCCGCATTAAAGTGCGACACACTAGCCACTGCGCCACGGAGGCAGTTGATTTATTGATATACAAATATGTATTAATGTTATAAAGCTGTGGAATCTATCTGCTGTGTCTTTGTTTGATAATCTAAGTAACTACTTCGAATTGCAAAATTTATTTGCGTTGGACAGTCAATTACTCGAGGCTCTAAGATTTAGTATAACACTATGTGGGCGGAAACCAACTTCCACGCGGACAGAGTCGCGAGCGGCCGCTAGTATGAAATAATGTTCATTTTTATGAACATTAAACTTAATCCTGCGTTTTGAACCTTTATGATTCCATCAAAATCTTTGTAAATAATGATTAATTTTGACATAACCACGATTCCTTTGCCAGAACATCAAAAACATTTCATCTTTCACTGTAAAAACTAACAAAGCGAGCGCGCCGTCACCCGCGCGACACGTGACGTGTGTCCACTACAAAAGTTCCTCTCTGGCTATGACAGGAGACTTTTGAGAGGGCCAGGGATATAATTAATCACGCCGTAAGCCTGACATTCTGTTCAACGGCGATCCGACTCGACGTGACAAACTATCCCGTTTTTGTATGGAATGTGTCGAGTGGAAGCTTATAGCGGTAGTGTTATGTGTATCAAAAACAATATCTCTGCGGCTGACCTATTTAATTGTGGGTGTTAAACCAAAATCCCTTTAACTGATGTATTATGAAATATAATATATAAAGCTGAAGAGTTTGTTTGTTTGTTTGTTTGAACGCGCTAATCTCAGTAACTACTGGACCGATTTGAAAAATTTTTTTAGTTTTGGATAGTCCATTTGACGAGGAAGGTTTTAGGCTATTGGAAATCGAAATCCACGCGAACGGAGTCGCGGGCGGCCGCTAGTTATGAAATATTTGGCGTATATTTTTACGATTGAAAAAGTAAAATAAAGTTGTTTTGAGGCTTTCTTCTCATCCAATTTAATTTATTGAGATTTGAGATGCTATGAAAACCACACATCACCAAAGTTACACATTCAGTAGATTTTACTGATTACTGCAATAATAAGACAGCTGAAAACCATGAAAAATGATGCATTTATCGAGATCATCTATTTTTGTATCTGCAAAATAAAATCCGTACATCGTACTAAAATTTCGTCGTCACAAATCTTTTACCTTTATTTCTCTGAACATGCGTTCCGAGCTCAGAATGTTTTCGAAGATTTCCTTGCATACCCACTCCCGGTAGCCGGTAATATAAGAAACTACCCTTACTTGGCCATGAAAGCCTTTCCATGTCATCTCGCATGCCAACCCCCGTCAAACTCTGATAGATTGGATTTGCGCCGCAAACGTGATTGACTCATAACTGACAAATATTATTGAACATTTACCGCCGTTATCGATGGAAAAATGTGCTCCTAATTTTCCTAGCGAGTTGCTAATGGCTTGTATTGGCTTCAGGTTATGGCCAAAATAGGCTGAATATAAAATAAATGTATCAGAATTGGATACGAGACAACCTCCCAGTAAATAACCATCTAGACCAGTGGCAAATAAGATTAAAATAAGGAATAAAATGAGCGTAAGTACATAGTAAGTTTCTCTGGTGATGTTATACTGGTACGTTGGGGAGGCTCACACGAGAATGAAAGAAAGAAAAAAAGAAAATACATTGGCAATTTACAAGAAAATAGAATGGATTTTTAATATCATAAGGTAACCTAACGTATCGTCTATTCCACTCAGACTGAACCGTCAACCTCAGCGGTTGTGACAACCGCTGTAGGTCATACTATAAGATGATGTTGGCTTAGATCTTTAACAACATTATTTTTCATAGATACCCACATGATTCAATTGGAAGCTTTACGTATAGCACAATCCATTTATAGTATGTGAAGTTGAGAAATACTGATTAACATTTGTAATAAAGTTGAGAAACACTAATTATTTTGCATAGATGAAACGCTAGGACTTCATATGATAGATCCACTACATTAGTTGTTCAAGGCAACCCATTCGAATCATAATACCCATTCGATTTGATGCCGAGGAATGCTCAATTAATTCAACATTATCAGACCACGGCCATTGGCCATTGCAATCATCGGGACTGATGAGCTCTTGATTTAATTAATACCGTTGCTAAATGCAGACAGTGTTGTGATTAAGGTTCTAATTTGCGGCCTTCGAGAGATATTGGTCCGGCCACAATGTTTGATTTCGAACACAGATTCGGCTAGATTTAGAATCAAATATAGAATTGATTGATATACATATTTTATTCAATGTTTTTCGAGATCAAATGCCTAGCGAAGGTATAAACGTTTTGAATAAAAAATTGTCCATGATGAGTGAGACTTCCTTACCTATGTACATATAAGATACTGAAAATAATAGTTTTTATAAATAGTGTCACTTTTTTGGTAAGTAATATGTAAAACTAATAACCATTGATCATGCAGATATATTTGTAAAAATCCAAATTTGTACACAAAATAATCAGGTGCTAATAAAACTCATAATTATACAGGTACATAAATAACATTATTTGACGTAGAACAAAGCAAAATAGCAGTTAAATTAATGATTAAAAATGTTGTTAAAAAAGTTAATATTGCATCTTACCTTCATCCAAAGAAAGCTGATCCCAAATGGCAACCTTCGTCCCGGCAGGGTCACTCAGCGCCACGTAAGCCAGCTCCTCTCGAACCAACCGCAAATCGTGGTCCAACGCAAGGATCCAGAATGTTACTGCAACAAAACGTTTTTCTTTTTATTTAGGAAATCTGTAGAAGCGGCTTAAAACAAACAGTCTAACGTTTGCATTACTATGATTCGCAGTATATAAAAACTTCGGCATAAACAAAAATCTTTAAACTCATGTATGTATAGTTGAAATAACTTATTTGTAGGCACGCGGTTCAAGGATGTTTAGATAAACAAGGAGATAAATTGCAAAACGGATTGTAAAATAACTAGACATTCCTCAGAACGCGTGGTATATGCGCAAGATGCAAACTTTGGATCATATCTTGCACGATACAACCAACGAACCGAGTTACGTTACGTCAAGCGAGCTGTCACTTTTCCCGCCAACCTTCGTGGCAAACCAGCCAGTGACATTCGCTTCCATCCAAAGAGTTCGGCGTTCACAAATTCTAACCAAAGAGTTTGGTAACGATTAATTAATGTTTACAATAACAAACTGCACCGTTTATAAACATATTTATAAAAAAAAACTGTTTTTGTAACGTATTAAAAATAATTATTTAACAAACAATAAATTACTTTCGTGTCCATTAATTTAATATTTTGTCAAGATTTTTTGGGTCTTTAGGCGTTTCGCACCGCAAGCGGTTCGAACCGCGGTGTGAATCGCCCAAGAGCCTCTTTGGAATGGGTCTTTTCGCACCACGGTGCGAATAGCCCAAAATCATTTTTGAATGGGTCGATTCGAACCGTAATGATTAAAGCAAATTTAATGAATTTTAATCACACATCTCATAAAGTACCTACAGCCGGGCACATATAAAACAGACCAATCAAAATAATTTTATAAACACGCGAACATCTTCATCTTAAATATGCCCACATTTCAAAAAATCAAGGTAAATTTCACCCTTTGTTCAAAGTGGACTTACCGGTATTAAGTAAACAATAGACTATCTGGAAACAAAAGCTTCCAATCAGAAGCACCCTTGCACTTGCTTCTGATCATATAAACATAGAAGTTAAAAATCTCGATTTAACTGTGATTTTAAATCATAACTTATTATTTTATAAAAGATACAATTGTCGGCTATTGATAAGAAAAATGAAGAGTTTAGTTTACAAGTTTTTATACCATTATCGATTTTTTTGTGAATTGATTACCTAGTTTTAAGTACATTACAATGTAAAGTATTACCTTTCTTTTACTTGTATGCCATGTTTAAATTTAAAACTTTTGTTTTCATTTATTATTATATTTTTTTAATAAACCACTTTTCTTCTGGTCTGTACTTACACAAATTACCTATCTATTTTATGTAGTTCGAACCGACCCATTTCAAAAGAATCCTTGAGCGATTCACACCGCTGTAAGTACTGCGGTGCGATAGAACCCATTCAAAACGGGCTCTTGGGCGATTCGCACCGCGGTTCGAATCTCTTGCGGTGCGAAACGCCTAAAGACCCGATTTTTTTATTCTCTTGATTATTTTAAAGCGCGCTTCGAGAGTTGCGCAAAAGAGGTCACACCACTAAAAAAATTCAAAATTCAAAAAGCCATATTTTTTTTATTCTGTATTCGGATCCTGATATTAAGTTTGTCTCTCCGTGCGGGAAATTATTCCATAATCATAATAAAACGTACATAATTGCACATATATTATCAAGCAAGATGAAACAAGATCTGTGTAACCCACTTGTCAAATATCCCGCCTGTTTACCGGGGTCAATGGCACATTTTTCCCAATCGTCCCAAACTATGACGACTGGGATGGATGGAACCCTATTGAGCTTACTAAGCTCTAGCCCTAGGGAATCAGAACCCAATAACGATCTACGGATCGAGGTCTAGGAGGAAAGAACATTACGTAAGAATACTCTAAATTTGATAATAATATTACAAGGACGTTTCTTTAGTGGATTTCTTAAACGATTTGGCAATATTGAAAACATGTTTTAAAAAATGAAATAAAATAGTACCGTATATGTCTGTTCATCAAATAAATCAACATTCAAAAAATATATCCTATGGCATAAGCCTATAAATCCGTCCTTAAAATCAGTCGCTTTTTATTTGCGTAAATATCAATAACATAATTTTATATCGTTACATCTAAAACTACCCATAGATTGTAAAACAATCTAGACATACTCATAGATTATGAAACGTTTGCTCCATAAATTCAATAGCTATGTATTCAAATCCAATAATACTTGGGATAATGGCATATAATTTCATTGCTATACGTTCTGGTGCGTACTGTAAACAAATAAATCAATTCAATAACGGAAAACTCAAAGCAATCGGACCGGACGAGGTCCGCCAACAAGTCTACAACTTTCCCTTTATTGTCCAAGTTGTAACCCGTGTTATTTACTGTAATTAATTACAAAGCAGCCATACAGCTTACAACTGGTCCGAAACAGACGGATAAACTTACAGAGTGGCCGATTGGAGTTAAAACTGTTGAACATTGCTTAGTATGCGTCGTTAGAAAGTTTAGTCAAGACCCGCCGGCTAAATACTCCGTATATTTAATTAATTACGATTTAAAAATAACTATAATGTCATGAACTCACAGCAATACTTTTTGCTATCAAGCCAAATGTAAAACAACTGTATTCGTAATAAATAGTTTTATTCATATCTAAAACAAAATCAAAGACAGTGCGTTTATGTGCCTTTATGTTTAACGACAAAGAAGGTGTTTTAACTTTTGCTAATACATAGAAACTACATAATTTATTAATACAGATTAATAAGAGAGTTTCTTTCTATTTTTATTTATTTTATAATATAAATGAAAATATAATATCATCAAGTTTATTGGATCACGTTTCGTCTAAGCGTCAACTGAAGACGCAAATAAAATTTAATAAGCGATGAAATTTCCCTCATATTCCCGCATACTCGGTCTCGAACGATAACGAAAACTACCATATTATATTATGATATATCTATAAGAAATAAAATTCTGTGATGGGTGAAAATATTGATGAAATATTTTGCTCAATATTAAATTTAATGTTGAGAAAATATAAACGAAATAGATGCAGGATTAAGAATCAGTACTCTTATGATATGTTGCTTTTATTATTTAAGTAACTTTATTGTAATGGTAGGTAAATTACTTTAGTGTGTTCTTCCTCGCAAATTCGTCTCTTTTATTGACTAAGTTTTTATTTTCATTCAGTCTCCCCACTCAGCTTATAAAATTTGATTTCTATGTAACATTAAGATCATTTAATCCTTTTACAGATATCTACTTATCAGCAAAACTTATTTTTCAATAGTAGGCTATAGTTGTTACGCAAACCGCAGCAAAAAACATATTTCAATCGATCAATGGTTTTACTCAAAGTAGTTGTCAAAGCATAGCTGCTACTGAAATTATCAGGGAATTTAAAAGGATACATCACGCGTAGTCCCGGTTTTCATTCCATGACCACAGTTCTATCATCATACTAAACTAGGGCTCGTATTAATAAATCGCACTCAACTCTGAGCTCCATCTTGATTGAGCGCGAACTTGAGGTGCTGTTTTATTTGAGAACTAGCGGCCGCCAGCGACTCCGTCCGCGTGGGTTACGATTTCCGCTCACAGTCTTACTAAACACAGCTGAATAAAACAACGGTCTTTATGCATGCAGTCAATTTGCACACTTATATGGGTCATGGGACCAATTTTTCAGGATAGATATAATCGTCGAAGTAAGTGACGGAAAACGCTTATCTTTATTGACAAAAATCTGGAGACCTTATACATTTGAGAAATCATCTGTTCACCGCGATTCAGATCCGCGGCCGCGCCTCTAGCGAGGTGCGCCATCTATCGGCACATTTTAGAACTAAATAGTTCGCTAGCACAATTTACAATGATAAAATAAAGGAATATACAATAGCTTAAAGCCTACCTCGACAAATGGTAAGTGGTAAGTGGACTATCCAACACAAAATGTTTTGACAATTCGAAACAGTAGTTCCTGAGCTTAGCGCGTTCAAACCAATTTGGATCTTGAGTTGCACGTGTTATTGTGAGTCAACCATAAAAGATAGACATATGCTGTTGGGGATATTTTTTAGGCAATTTTATGTAGAATATTTCCGTCATACATGATTTCTATGTGACTTTAACCATTAAGGCTGCACACGCGACTGAAGCTTAAGAAATGGAGTAAATTCTCCCGTTTTCCCCACATTTCCCTTCACTACGCTACTCCTGTTGATTGTAGCGTGATGAAAAGTATCCTATAATATGCCCAGGAGTATGAAGAATAATGGTACCAAGTTTCGTCAAAATCCGTCCAGTAGTTTTTGTTTCTATAAGGAACATACAGACAGACAGACAGACAGACAGACAGACAGACAGACAGACAGACAAAAATTTTACTGATTGCATTTTTGGTATCAGTATCGATCACTAAACAACCCCTGATAGTTATTTTCGAAAAATATTTAATGTACAGAATTGACCTCTCTACAGATTTATTATAAGTATAGATGACAGATCCAGTTCGCACTCAAGATCGAGTTCAGAGTTGAGTGCGATTTAATAATACGTAGTCCCGGTTTTAATTCCATGACCACAGTTCTCTCATCATACTATACAATATATTATACATAAATATAACGAAAAATCAACATACTTGTCTCCCCAGGCCGGTAATGATGCCTTGCTGGTCTGACGATGACGTCACGGACTGGTCCCAGCAGTCTGATGACGCTGTGGCTCTTGGCAGTACACTCCTCGTTGCCTATACAGCCCACGGTGGTGTGAAGAGTGCAGTGACTCGCTGGAGACGATGGGATCTTGAGTGGTATGATCCCGTAGCCTGGAACAATGAGGAGAGGTCATTAGTATTGATCAATGGTCCATGTAGTGCAGATCAAAAATTCGTAACGTGGGTTTTTTGGGCGATGGGCTGTAGCTTTCTCCTGTGTTTTTTTTACATAATCAATAAACAAGTTTTATTTTTATAAGTTAGGTCAACAAAATACGAGAACAACAGCATAAATGAACTTGAAATGAAGCAAAACATAAGGTTTTATCTATTTTTTTCTTAAATAATACGTACGCGACTGTTAATCATCATGGTTTTATCGTTTAACCACACTTGTTCAACTTAAAGGCTACGGACATAGGGGCTCTTTAGTTTAGGAGAGATCTTAGTCCAGCTTTTGACTGGAACATGCTGATGATAATGATACTCGTAAATGTAACGTGAGGTGAAAACATATTTTACAACAGAATTAAATGAAACAATGTCTTGAAACCTGTGGCCCTGAGAAATTATCTTCAAACTTTATGGCTATGCTATACCTACCGGGTTTGCGGGCTTGTCTAAACTAGTGTTGTTATCAACCATTGCAGTCTTATAGCATTTTTAATGCTAGAAAAGAAAAAAAAGTTCATGGATAAAATCACTCACATAATCACGTTTATCCAGCTTAAATTTCAAAGTCAAACGTTTATAAACAATGCCGCTCAAAATAAATGTGCAATAAACCAACATAAACAGTACAAATGAAGCTATTGTAGTCTTCTATACAAAAAGTATTACTCGACTTAAGCAATTATTTTATTTAAAATAGGCGTGCCTCAGCCCCCAAATGGCTGTAATCAAGACAATGTGTGGTAATGAGTGACATTTGAAACAAAGCCGAAACACTTCAACACAGACTGATTCTAACGACCTATAAAGTAAAATATACTCCAAGAAACACATAATGAGACTGTTTTGTATTTTGTAGAAAGAAAATAAGACAGTCGCCTTGGATTTATTTTTAATGTTGTGTTATTTTGTGTTATGTACAAGGCGCATTTATTTCCATGAATCAGGTCTTTGAGAACGAGTGCCTTTGCTGTGGCAAAACATTGTTTTAGAGCGGAATTTACGATTTTCTTGTAAAATATTAATTTTATATTTATTGTATAAAATACAATATATAAAAGTAGTTATGTAATAAATTAAGTATGCCGTGTGTCGTGCGTTACGTATTAAGATAGCTTTCTTTCCATCACATCAAACATAGTTTTGAAAAGATGTACAATTACCCACTTAGCCTTATTTGACTAAAAATACTTTGCCTAGAAGCTCATAATATTGTATTCCTTCCTCATTATAGTCATTATGTTCTCTTTGAACATAATAACGTAAACCCAGTAGATTTAAAGAGTTTCCAACTTAAAAATGTATCATCGAATATCAACCGACAAAAGCAATCAACGCGTCTTATACCTCCACACAAACAATAAGAACACGCTCGGTTTCACAAGAAACCCCACATGCCACCGGACATCGTTTTAAAACGAAAACATCCCAAAGCAGTATTCTTTGAAACGTCGACCGACCTTTTAATAGCAGTGTTCGAGTAGAATAAAAAGTAAAACAAAATTGCGAAATGGAACTTGTACACTCCATTTAAACCTTAGTAAGGCTACAAGAGTCGTCGATACTGACAATAAAAGCATTTGGAGCACCTCCAAATGGAAAGATGTTGGAGAAATTCTCCGTTCGTTCGCCAACCGAACACTTAAATAACCTAGATCAGGGTGAATTTAGATTTCTTTTTCGAAATGTTACGATACCATCAAAAGATAGGTTTAACGTTTTATCAGCTGTAATGGTTATTATAATATTATGAGTGAAAAGGTTCGATATGATTTTCATTATGTAAAAAAAATGTTTTGACTTAAAGAAACCCATTAGAATATTGAGGTGAGCCGTTCGGGCTGAAGATCTTATTAGATAACGTAAAATCTATACTCATATATAAAGCTGAAGAGTTTGTTTGTTTGCTTGTATGTTTGTTTGTTTGTTTGAACGCGCTAATCTCAGGAACTGCTGGACCGATATGAAAAAATATTTTTGTGTTTGATAGTCCATTTGACGAGGAAGGCTTTAGACTATTGGAAATTGAAATCCACGCGGACGGAGTCGCGGGCGGCCGCTAGTAAAGTCATACGAACATCGTAAATGACATCTAATATGTAACGTGATTATACTTGTAGAAATACACCGACACAGTAGAATTTTGTCTTTATAACCACTTTTATCAGTGGCACACAACCACTGGGGCACTAACAATTACCTGAATATGCTTCTTGCTAAATATTTTCATCTAAACTTAATTATCTAATATCTTAGTAACATTAGTGTTTATTTCTCATGAATAGTTCCACAGAAAGCATTCAGCACTTGTTACTTAATCTAGTAATGGCAATGTTGCGGACAGGTGCGAAATAAAATTTACTCGTTTAAATGTTAATTTCTAAAACTCATTAAAGTTAACGCTGTGGCTTCTAGCGTTCCGAGAGATTAACATGAATGTTTACGATTATTCTTGAATTATTTAAATTAACTTCTTATTAATTCCACAACCTTTAAGGGAATTGAGAAAGTTTGGTAATAACCGAGACTTGAATAGCACTTTCTAAATGGAGTACTAACCGCAGGTAGGTACAGTCGAAGTGAGGTAGCAGTAAGATAACTTCGAATTTAAAAACAAAATATTCCTCCAGACTTTAGCGAGCAGATATTTCAACAACAAAACGCATGTTATGGTAAAATGAAATTATCAGTTTGCTTCACAAAAAATAATTGAATTTCATTTCTAAATATAATAATTTTAATCCTTAGTTACTCGTAGATCCAAAAATTAAGTTTTGTTGTGTGAAAAACAACATTGTAAATAATAGTAGGAGGTAAAATCTTCGTTTATACATGTTCAAAGAAATAAAGTGGAAAAAAGCTTCCCATGTGACAATATTAAAATAACGACTTGGTTTTCTTACTTTGTGTTATTTTACTGTGCCATGGCACTTTGCTACATAATATCAGAAAGTATGTAATATGGAGCCATTGCTACGATGAGCTACGATTTCTTCGTCGTAGCTTTGTTGCCTTTGCTTTGACACGCTTCAAGGAATATCATTATATAATTTATTTTATTACTATCTTCTAAAAACTGTTCTTAAGTATTTCCATAAGCCTTTGAGATGATGTTTCGCAAGATTCTGTATATTTGATTAAAAGCTGGCTTGATGTTGTTGGTAGTAATATTACAAATTAAATTTTATTTTTGTTAGTTATTCCTATCAACATCAGGATAATTGAAAAATTGGATACGCTATAGAAGTTTCGACTTATAGGTAGGTAACGGGACTTGCATACCTTGTAAATAATAAATTAAAAAAATAAATTAATTGGACTAACACACTAAATTGCCTAGCCCCAAACTTAGTTCGAAGCTTTTATTATGGATGCGAGGAAATGGATAGACATACTTGAATACATTAATAAACATCCATGACTTGAGTACAAATGCCGATGTTCATCACACAAACATTTGCCCCTAGCGGGATTCGAACCCGCGACCTTTGGTTTTACAGCCAGGGTCTCTAGCCACTCGGCCAATGGGCCTGTCAAAACCTGTAAGTACTGTTACATAAGATTAGAAATGTCTGCCACTGAAGGAACGTTCAAGTGTTTTCCAGCAATGTCCTTTATAAGTATTTAAGCCTTTAGTAGGCTTATTTGCTAGTAAATTAATAAATAATATAAATCGGCCCTAGTGTAATGACCTAAATACGTAATTAATTTGTTCAAAAAGCAATTACGAGAGTAAAATAAATTAAATAGAAATACTCGAAAGGAATTTGATTCTGACGCAATAAAACCTTAATCGTAACTCATCTGATCGTTTCAAGTGAAATTGAAAACCATTTCACTTGGATTTGATAACATTCAATGAGAGCATGAATAAGTTAGACGAATTTCTGATACGTTTCAAAGTTGTTTATGTCGTACTTGGTGGCACTCTGAAATATACTTCAGAAGATTAAATTTATTTTTCCAGTGACTAAGACTGTTTCTTCATGTTTGAATCTCTACATGATTGAATACTTTTTATCCCGTATTAATATTACTATAATATGATAAAATAGGAAACTTGATAATCGTCAAGTACGCCGAAAGTACGGATTTTGATGTTCTAATTCCACGCGTGCAAAGCAAAAAATTTAATATAGTAGCATACATTACATTCTATTAATTTTAGGGTCTTAATCCTGTACTAATTAGCATGCTTAAACATCGTATTAATAGCACAAGCTAACGAAGCGATGGAAGCGCTAATGTGCTAAGCAGAGCGCGAGCCTGTAATGGATTGAGCTTAGTCTACCGCAGGCGTTTTCGAGAATTAGCAGAAACACAATATGTTGTACACCTGCACGCTTGTATAATTAGATAAGGCTTATACAATGTTCTGTGGGACCAAGAATACTCGTATGTATTTAAGACTAGCGGCCGCCTGCGACTCCGTCGGCGTGGATTTCGATTTCCAATAGCCTTCCTCGTCAAATGGACTATCCAACACAAAAACATTTTTTCAAATCCATCCAGTAGTTCCTGAGATAAGCGCGTTCAAACAAACAATCAAACAAACTTATTTGTATAGATGCGTTTGGTTCTGTATACACTAGCGTCCGCCCGCGACTACGAACGCGTGAATTTCGGTTTCCTCACACGTCCTGTTACGGTGCCGTTACCTTTCAGCCTTCATGGATGGTCAGATCTTCATGAAGGCTGGAAATGTTATCAGCGCGCGCACTGGTCACTAACAACAACCTTTCAAAGTTTAAAATTTCAAAAGTCCGTACGTTCTGCTTTCCCGATACTTCATAAAGTCACATGGAGTGAAACTGTTATTCAGTAGGTTACTACAAATCAATTAATAATGTAATTGAAAATATTTTGAAAACGAATGCCAAAATAACATCTTATTACGGCCTCAGTTTCACTATTTCAATCTTCTATCTTTCAATTGACCTAGTAGCTTATAAATAACAGTAATGTGCGCATGTCTCAATACGTGCCAGCATTGGATTGAGCGTAACTTACTGCTTACATCTTTTATATTTTTGAACACATAGCTTTTACATTACTTATTATTCAAATATTAACGTTACTTCTACAGTTAAGTAAAATGTGTAAACAACAAAATAAAATAATATTTTTCTAGCCTTCCGCCTGCGGTTTCACCAGCGAGACCTTCTTTTTTTCAAATATGGGGGATATTTATATATATACCCCACATTTCCGGGATCAACAGTACCGTATGTTCACCGGAGATAGTGTAGTTAGCCAAAAGTGAAAAAATTATTCAAATCGGTCCAGTAGTTTTTGAGTTTATTCGGGACATAGAAAAAAAACAAATGTTTCCTCTTTATAATATTAGTGTACATGTAGATGTAAATGTAGATTTATAAGGGCACAACAAGACTGATATCAATATGACACAGATAAATTAAGACAATGTCAAAAATGATGTCGACAAGTCATCATTTTCTGACACACAGGATTATGTGTATTCTTAATAAGAACCTCACAGTTGTAGTGATTTAAAAGCAAAGAACCAGCTTACGCTTCCCTTAAATACAAGCAAAGTGAGCTACTAAAGAGCTTGAGGCGCATGTCTCATGTCGTGCCAGAAATGGATTCTGTTAGCTATTCACGGAATATCTTTACAAATTCACTTACTTAACGCTTAATCGTTAGTTTTTCTGCTTATGTTTTGTACAACATATAAGTGAAATCAATAAATTTTGTAATGTTGTATGTAGCTGGATTACTGATCCGAATGTAAATGGTAATAGCTGTAATGGGATTATCCTCTTAAATGTGCAAAAAAGCTTTCGGCTCAATTGTATAATATGGAATTACTACAATATTGGCAATTAAATGAAAACTAACTTATTAAACATTTTTGTTTGTTAGCATACACATTTGTTAATCCCCACAGTACCTATTCAGTGTAAAACAGAGATTGAAATAAACGTTTATTTGTGTCTGCATACTAATTGTAAATAGATTAAGAAGAACGAAATAATAATATTATATTTTGAAGACACAATCTCCAAACCTAATAAACGTGGTCACAATCCGATTCCCAGTCGATCCGTCGCCAACGTCAATCAACCGTAAACATCTTCTGAAAGTTAAAATAATTCCGTTGTCCGTACTAATTCAATTCTCCAATATTCAGGCGACTACCGAATGACTGATGGCAACAGTCCCAACATTCCAATTTACATGTGCCATTCGAAATTGACCTCTATCTGTATATGTTTAGGGACATTCGGAGGCGGAATGAGTGGCAAATTGGGTTATTTTAGAGCGCGTTTGTCGCGGCAACGAGCGGGATTCGGGCGCAAGGGAGCGGAATATCCAAGGTAATCAAATTATCCTTGTTCACCGGCGCGGGATTAGGCACGGTTCTTTTGTTCTAACACTTGGGACTGAGATAAAGATTCGTCGGACAATCTCGTACACGCTCGTCTGTACTTCTGTAGGACTACTTCGATTGTTCGCGAGATAATGTTGGAGCTTATTATGTTGTGGTGTTCTGTTTTGTGATACGTTTCTTTGTAACGTCATACTCTGGGGAGACGGTTTAATTTACTTCGGTCCGCTGATCACGTTAACCAACATAATGTATAGGATTACAAATTATACACTTTGTTTTCCCTTGGCAGTGGCGGCTGAAGGATGTAAAATTAAAAAGGTTGTTTCTTGTATTTACAAGAGGCCATTAAGCCTTATAAAATACTCCGTTTATTTGAAAGCTGATAACAGAAACTAATAGACGGCATCTATGTATAATGTATATGCTGTGGTCTGAATTAGTATAATGATGACGGCGACCGTATAATTGCTTGAGCTATGAAGCCTTATCTTACATTTAATCACCTAGGATACCTACGAAACTACGGAATTCAGTCGCAATAACCCGGATCACACCAAAACGTGCTCGAAGAAATACTATCGCAACGATCTGAGTAAACATTGTAAACAGATCAGATTCCGTTTCTCGGTGCTAAATCAAGTCGACTCGCTCCTTCGTACCAAATGTACCTCTGTAAAGGTGTAGTGACGTCACAAGATTGGTTATCGCTCGTAGTAGGTGAGCCGAGCAGCTGCGAAGCTCAGGCTTGAACACGAGTCTGATAGCGAGCGAATAGACTACTGAATGTACTAGACTTTGAAATACCAACAGAGAGTTTCATTTATAAAGTGAAGCTTTTATGGCTGACTATGGAAACTGTCATTGAAAAACAAACGAACATGTTAAATATGTTCCGCTCGTCCGGGGAAGTACCTCCACCTTACAGAAGACCACAGTGAAGAAGCACTTCGTAACGCAAGGACAACATCAGTTAGGGAGGGTATGGGGTCTTAAAAACCGGCAACTCTTCTGCGACCCTTGTGCGGTTGTTGATGTTCACGGGCAGCGGTGATGAATTGCTTGACCTTTATATCTTAAATTGAATCACTTAGGATCACTACAAAACTACAGGATTCAGCTAAAATAATCCGGTTCGCACCAAAACGATCTCAACAGAAATACTATCGCAACGATCCGAATAAACATTGTAAACAGATCAGACTCCGTTTCTCGGTGCTAAATCAAGTCGACTCGCTCCTTCGTACCAAATGTACCTCTGTAAAGGTGTAGTGACGTCACAAGATTGGCTATCGCCCCTAGTAGGTGAGCCGAGCAGCTGCGAAGCAAGTCAGGCTTGAACACGAGTCTGATAGCGAGCGAATAGACTACTGAATGTACCCTTAGACTTTGCAATACCAACAAAGAGTTTCATTTATAAAGTTAAGCTTTTATGGTTGCATATGGAAACTGTCATTGAAAAACAAACGAACATGTTAAGAATGTGATACTACGCAGTATAAAGTGATACACATATTTATGACTATTTAAGTTCATTATTGCAGTCTTGACACTAGATCGTCGGAGTAAAACGTCATTCCCAATAAAATTATTGTATTTCAAGGCACATGTATAAAAGGAGACGATCCATTTTGGGCTTGATTGTGCATGGATAAATTTTATACCAAAAAAACTGTACATTTTTGTTAATTAACCTCTATAAATAACAACGGAATAGGCTTTGGCCAAGTTAAGTTAATTGCATAATTATATATTTTTTATTATCAAACACACTTTATAAACGACATTGCACTATATTTTTTAATTTTTAACTGTCTTCAAAAACGCACCTAATAACATAAGCATACCTAATAGCATAAGCGGAGATTGAATAAAATGCATCATGTTTCAGTGTCTTTTTGCTAAGTTTTGAAGAACTACAATCATTTATTATTTGTAATATTCGTTATATCTTGATAATGATCTACTTTTTACGTCTTCATAATAAAGATAATAATAAAATCTAACAATTGATCGATTATACGATCAGTATCAATTGAAATGGAGCCATTTTGGCACTGACCTATATCTTGTCTATATATAGATCAGTGCATTATGGTTTTACGTCATAAGTCAATGTCAGTCCTGTCACTTGATGTCACACCATATAGATACGGCAACGATTATGAATATTCATGCATGATTTTAACATATTTAGCCGTTGTATTCAGCTATTAAAATTGGGCTAATGTAATCTTTTGAAGTGTTCTAATTGGTGACCAATTTGTAGCCGTGCACATCCAGGCCCCCGTTTGTATGAGAAACGGATTTCTCCTTTGAACGCTTTCAATACTTACTTCTTTTTTGATCTCTTGTTATTTAACCGATGAAAATATGTATTGAAACTGAATAAATTAATATTTCTCAACATCACATATGAACATTGATCTGACTCCATGTTAAGTAGCCTAAGCAAGTGCTTAGGCTACTAACTACTATTAGATAGACAAGTGTGTTACAGACTTCAAAATCAACAGTGTTGTTACAATCGATTCGTTTGTCCGGTACGGTAATCGAACCTGCGACCACTTGTTCTAATAGCTAACTTCTTGACCATTACACAAAGCGGGTCGTCATCATTAATTATGCTTAGGTTTTTCGTATTTTAAAATAGTGAATATGTTACGGGCATAGTGATTAATCGGGAATTATTAATACGGGCCGGCCTTTATTAATAATTCCCAAGAGCGTCGGGCAAAGTGATTAATTTATCACTTTGCCCGGCCCGTATTAATAATTCCCGACGCCTCTTGGTCCATGTAATAAATCAGTGTTTGAGATGGCTTGTATTTATCACTTGGACCGGGCATTATGATAAGAAATGTTTAAGGGTCACAAAAAAAAATAACCTTAACCTATTTTAGACCACCTAAGAAGCGAAAGACTAATTTGATGGATATAGGTTAGGGTTATTTTTTTTTATGACCTTTTAAAATTCCCCTAGTTACGAACATAACACACGTTAACGACTTTTCATCTTAAGTAGTATTTTTATCTAAATAAAAATAGGACGTAAATTATATCAATAATTGCTTTTTTAAGTGTTTATTTTTAAATTGCTATGTTCAATGAGACGAAATTCTTAGCTATCCGCCGGGTGCCGGGTCCATCGCGTGGAACAGAGAGGAACGCCAGTCGGCGCCTGGGACTTTCGACCCAGCGTGTAGGTTTAAGGGGCCCCTTTATAGTATACTAACGATCACCTTCACCAATGACATTCCTCTCCCTTCCCAACCATATTTGGTACGAGCCGAGTAAAGCGGCTTTAGTTGCTCTTTCCAGTAAGAAGCTAATATTAGATCTTGGTAATCCTAAGTCCTTCAGTAGGTTGTAGAGAGATTTCGCTGGTATACCTCTCGCACCCACTTCCACAGCATACAACCGTGCTATATAACCATTTTTATGTTTCTTTTAACTTTTCATGAAAATATGGTAAGTTTAATTAGATTTAGTTAGCAAAAACACTTCAAATAACCTTTTTTATCACTGTGCCCAATATGGGTTGGGAATTTATCATAATGGCCGGGAAAAGTGATTAATTACGCTATATTTATCACATTGCCCGATTGAGTAGGGAATTATTAATACGGACCGGGAATTATTAATACGGCCCGGGTTTATCACATGGCCCGTAACAAATACACTCCTAACGTGGTTTTGCCGTCATTGTCCTCAGTTCAAGCAATGCCTCCGTTTTAATTGGCAGCGGTGTGTTCCCGCGCGGAAGTTGAGATTGATGCCTGTTTCACAACTCCGGGGTTCAGTGTTCTTGCCGGTTGTTGCCTAACGACTCTTCTTTGACGTCTTTAATTTATATCTGTGGTACAGCAATTACTCTCCACTCTAAAGGTGGTTTTAACTACCCGAAATCGTGAGGTTTTGTGGGTAAGTACGTAATTTGAATAGAGGAAAAGGAAATATCTAAGGGATTATTTCAATCATTTTTTTGGCATAATGCAACGCGAAAGTCTAAAATCTTATAAAGACCGCATTATTGTCCCAACTTTCACTTCCCATTCATATAAATGTTTTCTTGTATTGTGGTATGAGAAGAATTTGTTATTTATACTGAGTTGTGTGACGTGCCTTATTTTTGATGCATATTATATAAAAAATCAATTGCTGGTATAGCCTTGAATCGTCGTTTTTGATCGATGTATTGTCATAACTACACTTTATTGCATGAACTTAAAAAAATACTTTTGATAATCAACAAAATGTACGACTAGCAAAGCAAAATGTTCAATTAACTTAGTCGAACGCGTTTCAGCGCCAGCAGAAAAAAAAAGGATTCCTAGTACGAGTAAAACTTTTCCTCAACTCCAATTGAAGCTCGGCGTACCAGTTCGTGTTGTCAGTAAAAGTCTAGCTCGGCTGTAAATGTCACTGTCATAAGTACCCGCACACGAGATTGATGACTGCTCACTGGAGACTTGCCCCCTTGACATCTGTCACACGGAAGATATTTGTACCAGTCTAAAACCATTGATATACAAAAACCCAAGATGCACAGTCTCGATTTTTTTTTTGGTTGATTTGTCCTTGTCAGGACAGGCAAAGGGAGCTGAGCCCATACAGCCATTGTCTGTAATATATTTCTTCGTCTGGAATTTGGTTGGTCAAAAGGCTAACAAAGCCAAGTCTTTCGTCAAATCATTACATAGTTTTGTCTTATCAAAGTACATAAGTCAGAAAAGTCAGAAGATTTTGACAATTAATGTCAATCTCAATAAGTCAAAGTCAGTTGGTCAGTAACATTTCAAATGGATACATTTTTGTACAAGATTATTTACAATTTGATTAAATATCTCCCATAGTTGATACAACAAAGTCATAAATGGGTTTAAAACAAAGTTCGTTACTAAGTAATTTCGGAAGAGAGCGCGGGATACTCTCTGAAATAGTAAATATCTCCAGCAGGCGGTCTATGAAAAGGATTCTAGGTAGAGCGAAACTACTACATTCGAAGAACAAATGATCCAAAGTTTGAATGCTATTAGAGCTGCAATAGTCGCAGATGGGCGAAGAAACGATATTGATCTTGTGTAAATGTGCATTAAACCGACAATGTCCCAACCTCAAACGCGAGATAATGGTGTAAAATTTCCTACCGCTAAAGAAAGACCCTTTTGTGAACCAAGGACGTGTAATATTTTGATTTATTTCGATGTACCACTTTCCTTTAGTTTTTGTTATGTTTTTCCAGGAGTCCAGAAACTCTTGACGCAATTTCTTTTTAACAAACACCAAGATGTCTGCATCAGGGATAGCAACATCAGTGACAGGAATTCTAAATGGACTGGTTGTTATGGTCCTAGCAAGGTAATCAACTTGTTCATTTCCAACGACCCCGATATGTGCTGGTGTCCACATTAATATAATATCTCTATTGTTTAAAGTTGTTAATTCATAATATTTTTGTCTAATTTCATGTACAATGTAGCTAGTTGAAGAATTGAAATTCGGATTATCTAATGCCTGTAGAACACTCATACTATCTGAAATTATAATCCATTTATCCACACCACTCTGAGATCCAATGTAATCTAAAGCCCTGAGGATACCATAACCCTCAGCAGTGAAGATACTTGCTGCATCAGGGAGTCTGTATCCACAACCACCTCTGTTTTGTATGTCATAAATAGCTGAGGAGACATTATAAGAATTTTTTGCCCCATCAGTATAAATTTGATAAAATCCTGCAAATTTATTTAATAAACAGTAAACATCACTTTTTTGTTTTAAAGACTTATCAATAACAATTTTCAAATGAAAAAATTTAGAAGAATAACAGCCTTGATAACAAGGTAAAAGCAAACTTTCATAAATATTGTAGTTATTTCTTAACCTTAATATTTCAGGTGACTGATCAACCAAAAAAGAGGAAAACATATTTACAAAAGACAGCTGGAGTTTTTTAAGTAGAGGGTTATCTGTTATTGAGGAAACTTTCAGAATAAATCTGAATAAAAGATATTTAAAGCGAAGCATTAGAGGGGGAACATTACATTCCACTTGCAATGATATTATGGGAGTAGAGCGCATTGCACCTAATACAATACGTAAGCATCTATTTTGTATTTTGCCAAGCTTATCAACTAAATTAGAAACACCTGCAAAACAGAAAAAAGCGTATTCAAAATGACTTCGCACAAGCCATTTATACAATATTAACAACATTTTTGGGTCAGCACCCCAGTAGGTACCAGCTAAAGATTTTAATATGTTACAAGCTTTTGTAGCACGATTTATTAAGCAATCAACATACTTATTGAACTTAAAATTACTCTGAAATAGAACACCCAAGAACCGAATGCTTCCTTCAATTGGCAACGGAATTCCACTATAAAACACAGTGATATTTGAGGTTCGAATTGGCTTTTTGGAGAATACAACAACCTTGCTTTTTTCAGTGCTGATTGTTAATTCCAGACTATCGTAATATGCCTGGAGTCTTTGGAGGGCAGTGTTAAGAGTATTTGTAATCAAAGACAAATTATTACCAGAGCAATAAACAACCAAGTCATCAGCAAACTGCAAATTACTAACTTGAGGACCTAAAACATTGTTCAAATTATGAATGTACAAAATAAAGAGCAATGGACTTAATATTCCTCCCTGGGATACACCTTTATAAGAAAATCTTGGTCCAAAAATCCGATTTCCATGTTTAACAAATAGTTTACGTTCATATAAAAAGTGGAACAGCCAATTTACTAATTTATCTGGAAGTTTCAGATCACACAAGATTTTAGCAAGTATGTTTAAATTAATAGAATTAAAAGCGCCTGCTACATCAAAGAAGACCCCTACTGTGAGACCATTTTGAGACATTGTTTTGCCGACATCTATAGAAAAGCTAGCTAAACTCTCTCTAGCCGAACGGCCACGTCGAAAACCAAACTGATTGTAAGGTAAAATGCTATTACTTTCAATAAAAAATTCAATGCGCTGTTTTATAAGCTGTTCAAACAATTTACCTATACAAGAACTTAATGTGATGGGACGGTAAGATTCTGCTTGGTTTGGAATTTTGTCTGGCTTTAAAACTGGGATCAGACAATCAGCTTTCCATTGATCTGGGATAAGGTTTTCTAACCATAGACAGTTTAACAAATCTAAAAATTTTAAAAGATTAGATGGGTTCAAAAGTTTTATCATTTTGTATGAAATCAAATCAAGACCAGTTGCTGTATCCTTTCGAGATCTTAAAGCCGACCTTAACTCAACAACAGAAAAAGAATCAACTGAAAAAGAATTATTTTGTATACAATTTTGATTATTATGCAGATTTCTGACAGTGTCTGGAGTGAATTTCCTTAAAAAAGTAGATATCCAGTCGCAATTACAAAATTCGCTCTGTGGAGAAAACTTTTTATTAAATTTTTTCATTTTAGTCCATATTTGACTCATTGGTGTTAGCCTACAAATGGAGAGACAGAACTTCTCCCAACTAAACTTACGTTCCTGTTTCAGAGTTCTTTTTTTGGACGCCTGAGCGCGCTTGAAAGCAATATAATTATCAAGACTTGGGTTTGTTTTAAAAGTAACAAAAGCTTGTTTGCAAGATGCCACGGCCTTTGCACATGTATCATTCCACCAAGGTAAGGGGACTCTATTATGGCGTTTATTGTGAACCTGCTCAGAGTTTTTGTTAGCTAATGATGGTACACATTGATCAACTGCAGCAACAAGAGTTGAACAAAACATATTATAACTTTCAATTAAGTTTAATTTATCTATACAAAAAAGAGATAACATATTATTTACAACCTTTGTATATTCATTCCAATCTACTAATTTCAGGTTAGCATGGGGAGGAATATTCGAAGAGTCTGAAGATGGATGCGGGACAGAAGAAATTAAATATTCAATGAGAGTGGGGAGATGATAGCTGCCTAAAGATTCAGAATAAACTTTCCAATCACATGAAAGAGCTATTGACGAGCAAACGAATGTTAAATCGAGACCATTAGGTCTCCAATTATGAGAGCCCACTGTAGTAGGCTGACCATTATTCAGAAGCACCAAGTTATTGTCATCCATAACATCCATAATGTCACGACCTCGTGAATCAACGTGTGCACAACCCCACGTCGTGTGATGGGCGTTAAAATCGCCAGCAACTATGAAAGGTTTAGGAACACTGCGCATTAAGCGGTCAAGACTAATTTTATCAAATCTAGGCGTAGAATTTCCTGGAATGTAAATAGAAACAAATGTTAAATATTTTTTACCAATTTCAATTTGAATTGCGATATTTTGTAGACAATCATCAAAAAAAGTATTTATTTTACGATATTTTATACTATTATGCACTAATATGGCTACTCCATTATGATCATTACCACAGTCATTTCTCACAATGGAGTATCCATTTATATTAAAAGTAATGTGTGGCTTTAACCACGTTTCACAAATTAAAGCTAAATGAATTATTCCAGAAGTTTCCCCATTGCCATGGAGAAACTTCTGGAATTCTAGTCGATTGCTTAATAAACTTTGTGCATTCCACTGGGCTATGTTAAGGGACTTATACATGGTGGGGGGGATTTTGAATTTTTATGCTGGAGTGTCTCTTTGATTGAGTCTGTAATTATTTTGGTACTAATACTTGTATTGTTAGTCTTATTTAAAGTCAGAACTTTGACTAAAGATTCTGTAATAAGGCTTAACGCTTTTTCATTGTTTAAAATTAAATTGATTAATTCTTGGCTGTTTTCAGTTTTATTCAGGGATGGGAAATTTTTATTTTTGTTATTAAATAAATCTGAGAATGGAGTAGCTGTAGCCTTTGTCTTGTTTTCAAGGATTTTTTGCTTTTTAATTGGGCATTGTCCTGACACCGAAAGATGGTTACCATTACAGTGAACACATGTAGCTTTATCTGGAGACGTAGTGCATTCCTTAAAACTGTGGGGTCCAGTACATATTGAACAACGCTGGGAATTATGACAAAACTTTGCCAGGTGACCAAATCTAAGACATTTAAAACATTGTTTGATTGGAGGGATATACTGCATGACAGGCAGTCGCCACATTTTGATGTACACGTGGTCCGGAAGACACGTCGACGCTGAGAAGGTAATAGCAACGGATTGAGTCGGAACAAGGCTGAACCTGTCATCAACTCTCTCCTTTTTCATTAGACGGCGGACACAAATAATTTTTTTCGTACACGTGATGGACTTAAATATTTTTTTGTTACTCATGTCTGTGGGGACTGAGTGGATTACCCCAGTAATCTCAGTCATGCCTGCAGGTATTGAAGCTTTTAAATTTTGCTCTCTCAAAAACGTTGTATTATCTAGAAAAGTATTGGCGAAATTGGGACTGGTAAATACGACCCCAATTTTAAATTTGTTGATTTTTTTAAGGTATTTAATACCTTTCACAAATCTCGAAAAACAACCACTTAAAAACATCATGTCCCTAGTTCCTAGAAGTTTTTCGTTAGTACTCTCAACAAAGACAATAAATTCATGACCGCCGATACTGTCTTCGGGGTACCTCCGACAGTAGTCTGAGACTCGATAGGGCGAGTACTTCTCTTCATTTTCCTCAAGCCCAGGTCCATCCGAGTATTCAGAGTCGCTAGACAACGACTCGATAATTGTGTTAGGATTTGAGGAGTCGAGGAGCGCTTTTTTGCGCTTCTTCCCCATCCTCGCAACGATAGAAAAACTTAAAAAAAACTTACCAACTGCTACGGCTTTTATACAAAAATATACAAGACTAATCCTAAAATAAACAATTATGTACAAACAAACCCTAAATATGCACAATATACAGGTAAAATTTACAAAAACTCGCTGGACAAACAAAAAGACCGCCACCAATTTTCGCAGTTCCCGCGCGAATCGCACAGTCTCGAACAAAAGTAACACTCAATAGTGTCACCAAAACCAAAAGTCAAACTTTGACATAACATAATTTCGCAGATAGAACAAAGCTAGGAGTGGAGACGAATATTTGTTTTATTATTAAATACAAGCGGCTGCCCGCGACTTCATTCGCATATCCCAGGGGTGTATTAAATCGGAATAAAAACTATCCTATTAAATAAATTCACATTGCATATCTATATCATTACTAGCGGCCCGGTACGTGCTTCGCTACGTATAAAAAGAACGACCGATATTGTTCAAACTTCACATAAAACATCTACTAAATAGTCTGTAAAAATCCTGAAAATTTGGTTTGGATCGATGAGCCCGTTCTTGAGTTATAAAGTGACAAAAAAAATTGCCACTTAGTTTTTTATACTTGATATTGCTATTTTCCTGACTGTACTAGTATTTCAAGTCCTTTATATTTCTATATGTAGAACATCATACTAACAAAAAACACACAAACAATAAAGGGAAAAAAACAAACAATAGGGTTTATGCCTTGGTATGCGGCGTACGGTATACAATACCAGATGTGAGTGCATTTTAGTCTCTATTTCAAAAACGGTTAATTGTACAGAAAAATGCAAGAGACCTTTTTTGTAGACAATTTTACGACGAACAACTATTATGAAACCATTATTGACCTCTGAGCAATAGATCGCGAGATATTTGCGAAAAACTGATTTTCGTGACGTTTGGACCCCTATAACTTTTTTAGCTGGCACGATATCAATGTCGATTTTTCACATCATCATTACAATATCATAATGAAGGTGTATACAAAAATTCAGCTCACTAGGAATTATTCCGCAGATCGTGGTTCAAAATTGCTAAAATTACTGGACTAACAGCCAAAAAAATTGAACAATACATAGGCGTGTGGTTGTTCCACAGTGGTCAAAATTAACATATGTGGGACATTAAAATTTCTGTTTCTGAAAAAAATATATCTATTCCTAAACGAAATAGTTACGGATGACCCCATATAACACAAACAAATGGTTTGAACACCATTAAAACAAGTAATTCCTAGAATGAACTACACTTTTCTCAAACTCCCAATTGAAGTTGTCAGTAAAAGTCTAGCTCGGCTGTAAGTGTCTGTGTCATAAGACTCATAAGTGCGAGATTGATGACTGCTCCCGAGAGACTGGCCCCTTTGACATCTGTTACACGGAAGATATTTGTACGGGCTCAGATTTGTTTCTTACGAGTTTAAAACAGTAAGGGACAACATGGATGTTGCGTTATAAGTATACCTTTATAAACTAATCAGTTCAAAACCACACTTTAATTCGTTGTTGTATTGTACCTAATATGTAGTTTATAGTTTTGCTTAAAAAAACACCACTGAAATCACATCCAATATTTCATTTTGTGGAAATTTCCCAATACATTTGTTTTGTTCCACTCTAAACCGCTTGTGGCAAGCAAACATAACACTGTTCTATTGAAATTTAAAGCTGATATTTTAGAAATTTAAACCCTGGTTTATCAAAATAATTTCATGGCATGAGTAATTGTTGTTAAATGTTCGGTTTGCAATAAACAAGCTGCTTTTTTTATTCACTCATAGACACACGCTTTTTCCGATTTCATTTTGTTTTCCACTCCTTATCCCTTGAATTTATAAACAAACGAATAAATAGACACAAAAGCAATTTGTCTATGCGCTCGGCGCGTTCAAAATCTGTTTCGCCCGGTAATTAGAAAAGTACCCATCGACGCTCTCAAGGTAAATTCAATTAAAACTTTACCCTTGCGATTAAATTCGCGTCGCGTCTCGTGACTATTCGGGGATCAAGTGTGACTTGACGCGCCGCCCCAGGGATTTAAGTCATTACGGCAATACTATGAGACTAACATCCTCACTTAATACCGCGCAAAAGTACTAATTACAGAACCTATTACAAAGGAGACTAAAGGCTTATTCGAAGTGGGTTGTAATACTTACACCCTTTGAACTTCAGATGAGGATATGTTTCGAATGTATTGCTTTAAATATTACATACAATATTATTCTTGTATCTGCTGACGAAGGGAGTTTCAACTGTATTAAGACAATAAACAATAATATAATAATGGGATTAAATTTCAACTCATATAAAAGATATACACTTATTTGTTCTTTTGTCGTTTGCTATTGTGAAAACTAAACCTCACCTACTGATAAGGTGGACTTTTGATAAATACTTTCAAATCAATCACGTCATATATTTTCTTTGCACACAAGACCAAAGTTTCCGACACAAAACAAAATTAGATACCATTTCTAATTTCTCGTATCGAGTGGAACTGAAACTTCTTTTAAAGCGATCCTGTCGCTAATTTATCAGAACGGAACGGGTCCAACTAATCGAGCGATTCATCAAGTTGGCCGACGTACGGAACTTGATTCCGGAGTTCGGTTTGTTTAACAGATAAAACTGCGGGGCATGTTGTACCCGCAACCCACCGTGCGGGCTGGCTGCGACGAATTTTGACGACAGTTTAGAAACTAGTTTTATTTTGGGGAAAATTCTAGTAGGAGTCATGGACTTAACTCAGCAACAATTTCAGCGTTAAATGACAATTGCTTTAACTCAGTGGCAACCAGTTAAGCACTGAACGATAAAGACATTCGTCATTTGAGAACTTCATGACAAAGGTTTTGTTAAAATATGTGTCGAACCTGTGTAAAACCGCCATTAAAGTCATAAAATATTGTTATTTGTAACTATTTCAAAACACACAATTTTAGGTTTTAAAAGAAGCAAATATTTTTAAGTAAAGAAAATAGTAACAAAATATATAGTAACAGTGCAGAAAACCACATTGCGACGAGCAAAAAGTTTCGCATTCACAGTCCGCACTCGACCGCATTGAAAAAACAACCAGTGCGGACTGAAACGAAGCCTGGCAGCTAACCTGGGAGAGATCTGGTTTAAGCTTTTTAATAAAAAAGTAGACGAAACAAAAAGAGTCGATAACGAGAGCGTCGCAGCGCATTGAGTTCCGTGAAAAAGTCTACTCGGCCAGAAGAATCATTATGCACCGAGATCTTATAATTTACTAAAAACTTTTGTTGGAAATCTTAAATCTGGGTGGCTAGTTAGTAATAACTTTAAGTACTTAAGTGGGTTTTTTTGCACTTGATGACTTTAGTTTTGACTAAATGTGATGAGGCGTACTCGTAGTTTAAAAATCGGTACGAATTTGATGCCTAGTTCACACAGATACATATTAACGTCTCCAGAGGTATATCATCTAAAATATAATCCACAACCTGTTTTAAAAAAATATCTCATGAAATACTGTAGGCACATTTAAAATAGACTTTTACTTTTAAAAGATTATACTCGTATTTTGGGTATAAAAGTAATGCCCTGCATTTTACATTACCGACATACGGACAAAGGGTTATGTGGAAAAATCACATTGCCGTCGGAAAATTCCGAAAATTTCACCGTGCCGGCCGAAAGGTTTTAAAAAGCTTTTACCCGATCAAAAAAAGATAAAATGCAGTAAATTTTCATCGTCCAACATCGCCATGTTGCAAAACTCGATACTTCCAAACTCATATCTTGAGGAATTCTCGCGTGACAAATTGTATTTCATGCATCCAAAGGAATGCACTTACGATGTTCAGTTATCTAGATGAGTAAATTTTGAGAGTGAAGCCCATTCCAGTATTGACATTGGAGTGTCGCCATATTTCACTGAAAGGAAAATATTGCTCTGTAAGTAGACGGTTGCCAAGTTTCTTCGACAACGAATCTGTCTGTGCAGGAAAATTGGAGACTACTGCATTGAATTTTATTTACTGCTTTCGACCAGACAAGTTTTAACAAGACCGGCATATTCAAAAAGTTCCACTATCATAGAAGTTCGAAGCTTCGTCTATCGACAATGTACCATCTGTTTACATAATTTAGTCTTTGATCAAAGAAAAGTTTGAATATTCATCTTAAACGAAAGTTATTTTCCTTCGGGCATTATTTTTAAAAGGTTATTCAACTTTTCAAAGTTTTGATGAAAATCTTTTAAAGTGATTCTATTGAGTTAACGAATCTTAAACTATTTTCTGAATATACTTGATGAGGATAATATTTTCCAAAAGTACTTGGCTACTTATTATCTTTTATTAGAAAATGCTTGTTATCCGTGCGAACTAACGTTTTTAAACTTTTAATATACTTGATGAGTAGGTATTATACCTACTTATCAAGTATTTTAAAATAATCCACAAGTACTTGTCTTCTTAATTATTATAACTTTCAAAAGAGCATTTGCACTAATGATAAGCACATATAGTATTTCTTTGTCTATGATTAGAAAATGATTGTCATCCCTATGAACGTATTTAAACGTTCTTCAAAAATATACTTCAGGTCAAAATGGCTTGTATATTATTCCCTAGCTTATAAAAAGCGGCATGAGATTTCCATAAGCACAAAGCAACAATATACAACATAATATTTTGTTCGAGGGAAGTCTTTTGCATAGAAATCTAAGGAGATTGGCTTTGTCCGGACGCACAAACAAGCAGAGTTTGTATTCAAAGGCATTCAGTTCCGAACAGAGGAAGCGATTGGTCTGAATGAATAAAAAAATCTAGAGCGCTTTTGGGTTCATAAAAGCCAATAAAGGGGTCAATACCTTTTTGGATGTTCGTGAAAATGCTCTTTTTTTAGTTACAGACACTTTATACAGCTTGCAAAGGACGTATTATTTTCATTGGACTCATAATAAATTATTTTGCTGAAACTTCATAGTTTCAGTTTAATTTATTATTGGTATTGGCTATTATTGGTAAAATAATTTATTGGTTGGTTTGGTTGGTAATCTAACTATATATTCTTTGAATCATTTTAAAGAATATATAGTAAGGTAGTTTGTTTTTTCGGACATTGTTAATGTAATATTATGAAGCTACTTCATGAACATTTTTTTATCATCCAGTTTAAAAGTTCATTTAATAACGGGGTTATTCGTAAATTCAAATAAATATTTTCATATTATGCCATTGGCTGATTTCTTTTCTAGAACAAAGTTTCCATGGTGACAACATAATGTGATGAAAAAATACGAAATAAATTAATATTAACATCAGACCATAGGCGGCGCATTATGTTTTGTTCACATAAATAACATTTTGTACAAGTAACACATTGTCATGTCAAAGCGGAAAGCGCTTTGTATCCTTAGAAGCTCACGAAAAAGGAAATTCGGAATCAAATGAGCACTAAATATACTCGTACCTTGCTAAAAATAACGAGACTAATTCCTTTGTCCAATTTTCTCCGGGGCTACTTTTATTGTCCCGGGCGAATGTTGTCCTATCGAAGTATTTCGGGCGAGACGTGGTACCGTTTATATGTTAATGCCTCCACCCACGCTGCCTCGTATTTCAACTCAATCAGACTAGCTTTGCAATCGTGATTGTGGCCAACAAACTGAATTATTGAAGGACTTCATTAATGTTACCCGAAATAGATTTTCTGTGTTTGCCTAGAGTAATTTGTTACCAATAGTATTTGCTGTTTTTCTCTTGATCTCCATCAACTCGTCAAGCTTTCTTAGTCATTCAGTATTATGATTGCAATAGCCTTCCGATTACTGTTACACTTCACGTTACCATTAAAGTCTGTGCATTTCAAAAAGATTCGATATTCAGTTTGGTTCTGACATAAATTGTAAAACATAATGAAACGTCATTAAGCTCAAAATCGTATCTCATATTCCAATTTGAAAAAATGATGACGTTAATAAAATAACTTTCACTGAGTAACAAAAAGCATGCAAAGGTAACAGCATTTTCTGTTCCTCGTTTTTCTGCTCCAACATTTACACTTAACACTCGTACCACGACTTGCTTCGTAAGGTTCCTTTCTCACGTTTTTTTCTTTTCAGCGACGGCGCAGCTGACACTGGGCGCACGGTTCGTTAGCTGCAGCCAGCCGATGAGCAAATCGGATTTCTTTGAGACAGAATTAGCAATCACTTTGAACGGTTAACACCTGATGTTGACATTGACAGCACTTATAACGCAGACGATTTCGAATTTCGAACGTAATCGAAATTCTCAACTGACGATCACTTTGATGAGACCCGATGATATCGAAGGCGCTTTTAAATGTCAACGTGAAATGTAATTTCTTAAAGTGAATGCCGACGGCGCTGGAGGAGACATTGACGTTTTATAATATCCGGAAAGTGTTAATCGGGATATTGCGGAGTCTATAAAATTTATCGAAATGGTTTCTATAGAGATCTCTGTAACTCGGATGAATAGTAACTCCTAGGGGATAAGACAGCTGGACGTCTGCAATTTTGCTAATGACGCAATTTGAATAATTATTTTATTAAGTCTGTATATACTCGTATTTGAAAAAATGGCCTGTTATGTCATGTAATGTGCACTATTAAAGATATCGCTGATGACAAGAAATGTTAGTTTTTTACAATGATTCCTAAAGAAAATCAAAATAACACTCGGTCAACAACGATAAAAAGAAAAAAAATCATATACGAGTCGAATTGAGAACAGTCCTTTTTATAAGTCGGTTTAAAAACAAAATTAGTCAATCGCTACACACGCTTTCCCATTTAAAAGCATACACATTCAAATTTCAAAGGTGAATCAATTACAATCGTGGTCTTAATACGCAGAACACAGCTATCGACATCGGCAGAACCATCAGTTAACTTCACTATCGGTCGTGCAATCATGATTCATTAAGCGCGTACGGATATCTTTGAGGAGGATTGCCAATCGCTTTGAGCTATTAACAGTTTGATTTACAGTCCTCCGCGCGATTGCTCCGACGAAATTATCGACGGTCCTCCTGATTAAAAGAAATGGTGACGGTTTTATTTTCATCCTTTTTGGACGGGCTGCCGTCTGTGATTTTAATTACGTAAGGTACATATTTTCACTGGAAAAGCTCTTTCCGGTCGGTTTAAATGAGTAAAGTAACAGAGGCATTAAAAAATTAATGTTGATGACATAACAACGAATAATGTAAAGTATAATCCTACGAATATTTTGCTGTCCCTTCACACAGCAAATTTGATGCCTCCATCATTTGTTATCATGTTTTCGATACAATGATTGGCTTGATGCGGAATGGTGATCACATACCTGGGCTGTGTTCTAAAAAACCGACGAAAATTTCGTCCGACTAATTGAACCCAAGACGCGAGACAACGGTTTCACTTACTGTTTTAACATCTAACTATAAGATGTGATGTGTACATATTATACAGTATGGTTGCATATTGCCGGAGATTATGTAAATAGGTCAAACCAACTAAGTCACTGTAAGTTGTCAAAGTATCAACGTATTACATTCAGGAGATTAGTTTGACGGTATAATGCCATTCAAAGTTCCGTATGGAGTTGCTTATTTGGAACTTAGAAGCATAAATATTTAACCAACTCAAAGGACAACATCGTCTTACAGAGAGTGAAAAACTGAGTACTCGTATAAATTGGTGCTTTTGTAACATTTGTCAAAATAATACGCGATCCACGAATATTTTATTATTGTTGTACAGAAAAAAAACAATAACTCTCAGTACTTTCCCTGCAACTGATTGATGGATGTAAATTATGTGCGACTGAATGTGATGATTGAGCTCTACAAACAAAAATAATGGCCGTTGGATATTCCATGAAAAAAAATGTTTTGTGTGATGAAGGCAGTTTTCGTTTGTTTATTTAATTAGTTGGTATAAGTTAGGAACCTTTTTATTACCATTGTGTTACATATAGGCATTATAATAAATAAAAAATAATAAAAATAAATAAAAATCATTTATTTCAGACAACACAGATCCATAACTTTGTTAGTATGTTAGTAACAATTTTTCTTACGATGCCTACGTTAATTATGTTAGTTTACATTTGGGGGCAATCTTAACTTTCTTGACCGGTAACTATTCTTATCCAATGATTTTGGAAAGGACAGTCCGGCCGTGCAGTAAATGTCCTCAAAATGCTGTTATCGCTGGCTCTCATGCGCCTCAGCAACGACGCAGCCTTTTTACGAATGATCGCGTGAAAGCCATCAACCTGTGCGTCCGCGAACATACCAGAGGCGCTGCAGAAGCGCGGCAACCGCAACAGCATTCTGAAGGCGTTATTGTACTGCACACGCAGGGCGCTGTAGGTTCGACGCGTAAAACTAACCCATAAGCCGCTCGAGTAAAAAGATTGACAAAAGGCCCTAAATAGGGTAATTTTGACCTCCGCGGTACATCGTGCGAACCTACGTGCGAGCATATTGCTTCTTACCGCCAGCGCCCTACGCTCTCGTTCAATATCATCGTTGTCACTAAGATCATCAGTGACTACATGTCCAAGATACTTAAAATGACTAACGACATTAAGAACATTCCCATTTAAGGTAATGGGTGGTGCACATAACCTGGTATACGTTTTCCCGCCTTAATTATGGTTTAATCACCACGCTTGCCAAATGCGAATTGGTGATCACAAGCCCGGGCTATGTTCGAAAAATCCGGTATAAATTTTGCTCGGCCCGAACCGATACTTAAACCACTAGACCATTGAGGCTTTTATTGGAAGTCAACATAAAAACGTTAATACATTTGATTGCATAAAAAAGAATATTTAAATTAAATTTATATCAAAAGTCGTACTACGACAATTCTCGACACAAACAAGTACTGCATTAATCTACAAGCGGATATCTAACACAGAGTATGACTTGACAAAACCTCGCGGCGTTAAATTAAACTCGGGAACAGAGGGACAATCACTGAAGAGGACATTTGTCTCTGTCGAGATACCGCCGGCGACGGCCATCCAGTTTGACTAGAAGTCGTTTTTTGCTTCAACAAGACCGAGTGTAGCCGGTAGCCAATAAAGTAAGGACCAATGAATTTTACAATGTACCACCGAGTTTAATTTGTCAATGCGTCAGTACAGGTGGTTAATTATCTTACCTTTCATTTAAGTTTTACAAATTGCCAATGGTGGTCTAGTAATTTTCACATCTGGACGCGATTTCAGATTTTGAATTAAATTTCGCAAATTTTAACCCACGGAAGGTTTAGAAAAAGCCAGGATGAAAATGCAGATATAGCACTTTATAATAGATAGATACACAGTTTTCTTACATAATAGACAGTTTATAATAAATACCTTAATGTTAACTTCAGTAAGAGGCAGACATTGTCTCTGTCGAGATACCGCCGGCGACGGCCATCCAGTTTGACTAGAAGTCGTTTTTTGCTTCAACAAGACCGAGTGTAGCCGGTAGCCAATAAAGTAAGAACCAATGAATTTTACAATCTACTAGGTAGCTAAATTTATCAACGCGTCCTGTACAGGTGGTCAATTATTACCTAAGCTTTAACTTTATTGTCTATTATTTATTATTTTTTAAACATCTTACAAATTGCTACATTTAGTAGGGCATGGAAAATTAGTCTAGTAATTTACACCTGGACGTGATATCAGATATTTATCTCAAATTCGAGAATAGGACTCGAGTAAGGCTTAGAAGATAAAAAAATAAAAAGTTGTACTGTCGCAAGAGCATCATTAATAAAATAAAAAATATCTTTGTGTTTTTTCAGGAAGACGAGGACATTATCTTTGTAAAAATAACGCATTAGCGACGGTCATCTAGTTTGACTAGAAGTCGTTTTTTGCTTCAACAAGACCGAGTGTAGCCGGTAGCCAATAAAGTAAGACCCAATGAATTTTACAATCTACCACCGTATTTAATTTATCAACGCTTCAGTACAGGTGGTTAATTATTAAGCTAGCTTCGTCTTTATTATCTAATCTTTTTTAGACGTCTTACAAATTGATACATTTAGTAGGAAATTGTACCTGGACGGTATTTTAGAATTTATTTATTTATTTTATTTATTTATTTATTGAAATTATTAATTTAAGTTTAATTACAACAATTTGGACTTAAGGGCTTTCAAAATGCGAGATACAACGTTTTTTCTGAACAATTTATCAATAATCGACAAGACCTGCATTTGAAATGTTTCTCATTATTATCAATATTTTACCAATTCATTAGAATTATTATTGATTTTTCGCCTTACTAGTACTGTTCTATTTTAAAACATCTTTTTTAACCTGAATAAAACCCAAGACTGTGTTTGTTTTTAAATAACCGAGAAGTAATTTATAAAAACAAACACAGTTAGTCATATAAAACACAAACACAGTTA
This sequence comes from Nomophila noctuella, assembly GCA_958496325.1. Taxonomy (NCBI): domain Eukaryota; kingdom Metazoa; phylum Arthropoda; class Insecta; order Lepidoptera; family Crambidae; genus Nomophila; species Nomophila noctuella. The sequence continues at coordinate 6,514,182 of OY292491.1, read as the reverse complement.
TAAACAAACAGACACACTCAATCAAATTAACCGTATAGCTGCAGCTAATAAATAGCTAATTTACCCAAACACATACGACTATCCAACAACTATCCCACTCGTACAAGGAGCAATTTCACCCAAGCCGTAAACTGAACCCGTGCATGAGACTTAAGTAATAGCCACTGAATTTATCTCAGTTTCCTGCATAGTGTATGACTTGACAAAACGCCGCGTTGTTAAATTAAACCTCTTGTGTGTATGCTGGTGGAACAATCACCGGAGAGGCATATGTCTCTGTCTGAGAAGTACACAGCTTCTGTTGCTCTTTCTACTCGCGGTTCAACTGAACTGGTTTGAATAAAGTCGCAAAGAATGCTAATCTCATTCATATTTTTGATAAAATTACAGGCATGCAGCTAAAGTTCTTTATTTTTTTCGGTTTAACAAAACTTTCTGGAAGGTTTAAACATAGGTTTAAAAATGAACTCGGGGCCTAATTACCATCTTTAACGACTAATAAGTCGTTTTGTTTTTTACAAGACTTATAGTAATTATTTTTTTGACAATGCTGAGGCAATATCAATATCATTTATAGTCATTAGCTAATAGGTCTAGTATATAGCATATCAGATGGAAGGCATTTTAACTATAATAATTATATTCTAATGTTTTATGGAATCTACGGTTGATTACTTTACATAATTATAAAGCTATAGACAAAGAAAAGTCATATTACCAAACCATCGAAGGCGAAAAAAGAACGCATCAAACTTCAAAAATAGCTCGGTAAAGTTAATACTTTTGCAATATTGAACTGCGGAGTCGAGAAAGTAGTACACTCGAGCTTAGGAGCAACACTATTTCTCTCACAAAGAAAACTGCCCGGTAGCGATCGAGTTATTACGTTGTAAAAATCTCATTCCATCCGCCAGATGCCGTATTGAAAAGTCGAGTGATTCACAAACTGATGTTAACTCCGATCAAGTTTCGTGTACTGGAAAATATTCACCGTTACGACGAGTTATTGACGATTTTCCAATTTAGATTGCATGATATGGACGGATATGAATTTTATTCCATTTGAATGTCTATTAAATTTTGAATTTACCGCTTCCGATCGGTACGTTGTAAAATGAAAACATTGAATCGGTAAAAAAAATATTTTATTACGAAGCTACCTTAGCTGTTCGTGTTTGGTTGGTTCTGGCTGAATTCCCTTTGAATGTTTTTGCTTTTCAAACGCATATTTACTACAACATATCGTGACTAACAATTAAACCGTAGCATTTTTTTGGGCGAAATTGTTTTCATCTGTACTGGAATGTTTCTTTTAAACGACCTGGGGAAGATAGTTGAAACAATTTGGCTTTTTTTTGTGTTCAATGGATTTTATTTATTTCATTTAATACTCAATGGAGTACAAAATGTTGCGAAGAAATTAGTCATCTCAAAAAGTCGAAAAACCTAAGTGTGATAAAACAGAAAATTTGTTCATCACAACAACAGTAAGAAGGAGGAACAATAAAACTTTACAACACTAGCATAAAGGCGGGGGCTACAAAGAATTTGTTGAGCAAAATATACTAAAAGTTGACTTCGTACCAACTTGAAATACTAAGTGAGTGCGGCGAGGAAGGGGATTCCGAATAAATATCAATTTACGATGTCGCCGGGAATCATAAAGACATTCTGAGACGTCTACGGAAGTTCAAACATTTCTACGCAGATAGTGATTTTGGTGAAGTTTTTCTCTTCAGCGATTACTAATCTATTTTTACGGTGGCTTTTGTTGTTATATTTAAGGAATAGGATTTCCTTTTGAAGTATGATATGTTTTGTCGTAACCAGATTTTGTTTCCGGTATATAAAGCAGTTTAGTATAAGTAGGTATTGTGAATGGAGGGTTCTTGAGTGTAATGATGTTATTAAAATCGCTTCATAACGTTTCGTTATTTCATTCTAACTATTTCAGATCGCTACGGGCTAATCTACATTGCTGTCAGAACCAAACAAAAACATGCCTGAGGTTGACAAAACCGACCTGTGTAATCCGACTCATTTATATTATGTCACTAAATAACAAAAATAAGACTAAACTTAGATACCAAAAATATAGCTGTGGGAATATTCATTGATCTCAAAAAAGCCTTTGACACCGTAAGCCATTCCTTACTATTACACAAACTAGAGAACATTGGCGTCCACGGCACTGCATTGAGGATGTTCCAATCATACCTAGAAGGTAGGAATCAAATGGTAAAGATCAATGATGCCCACAGCAGTCTACTGCCAGTTACATGTGGCGTCCCACAAGGCTCCATATTAGGCCCATTATTGTTTTTAGTGTATGTAAATAGCATTGACGATATAGAATTGCATGGTCAACTCACTTTATATGCTGATGACACATGTCTTTTTTTACTTTGGCTCTGACATTGATAAAATAATGAAAACTGCACAAGAAGACTTGGATAACTTATTTGAATGGTTCCAATCCAACCTGCTTACCGTAAATATATCGAAAACTTGCTACTTAATTTTTAAACCAAAAAACAAAAAAATATTGCCTTATTCTCCCCTCACTATTAACAAAATACCTCTTGAAGAAAAGCAGTCTGAAAAATATTTAGGACTAAGAATTGACACAAATTTAACTTGGTATAACCAAATTGATTTTATAAAATCTAAGATCTCACCCATGATAAGCTCATTACGTAAAATAGCAAAATGTCTTCCAGTGAAAGTTCGCAACACTATTTATAATTCATTAGTAAAATCTCACCTTCTATATCTCATAGAAATATGGGGGTGCGCTTCAAAATTTAAAATTAGCGAACTTCAAATTTTACAAAATAAAGTAATAAAGGCTCTTTTTCACTACCCATACTTAACACCCACTGTCAAACTATACAAAGAAACATCTCTTATGAATATAAAACAACTATACAGCTACACCACATGCATATTAATAAGAAAAATACTTAATAAAAATATCCATACACAACTAACATTCACCAAAAAAAACCAAACACATAACTACATACGTCGAAGAGGTGATCACATAGTACTTCCCACAATAAGAACCAATTATGGAAGAAAGTCAATTACTTTTGAAGGAGTCCAAATCTACAATAAACTACCTCCAGACATAAAAAATGCAGAATCGTTTGGATTGTTCAAGTCGAAATTAATTAAATACATTAAGAAAATACATTAAGAATAAATTATCCTAAGGTGGAAACTGTACCTAATATTTTATGTTTAGTATAATTAGCTATAAGTTCTCATGTAAGAGACTTTGTCTTAATGAGAATAAATAAATGTCTTTGAACTGAACAACTCAAAACCATGATCCAATTTGTCTGGTTCCCCTCTAATGGTTAAGAAGGTCAGATAGCAGTCGCTCCGCTGTTAAAACTAGGCTCGCTAAATCCTGGATCATGAAAAGAGCGGAACCCGTAGTTCCGCTTTTTTTTGTTCTGGACAGAAACGGGATAAACGATAAGAAGATGACTAAACAACAACTCACCAGTTATCATCTGACTCGCAGTAGTCAGCAGTTTCACATCGTTTTCAGCGTCTTGTGTCTCCAACCGTACAGTCACGTTGAGAGGATCCAGGGTCTCGTCACCAGCCCTTCCGTGAAGAGTCACAAGAATAGCCGTGGTCTTCCCGGGAACAGCCACTTCAGGAGCCACGACTGAGAATCCCCTGTGGACAAAAATTTTTGTAAGTTTTAGTCAAAATTGAAAACTAGGAAAAATTGTAGTCGGTATAACTAACTGTTATAAATAATAGAGGTCATTTATGAGAAGGGCTTCGTACATACGGACTTTTGGAGCTAATAGTTCCTGATTTCATTTATTTCTGATTTGATTTGATTTTATTGTTATCATTACCGACCTAGTACCTTTCTAAGGCGAGTATAAAAAACATCTACATACTATCATTACCTTATTTTTGGAAGAATATCTATTTCATAATGTAAGCCTTTTTGTTCAATGCCATTTACCACAAAAATATATTCACATGCTCCCAACTTTAATAATAAATAATAATTACATTTACTACTTACGGACCATTACGGGAAATCGTATAATACAATAATACCGTGCTGCTAATATTATTTCTAGGGGCTCAATTGACATTTCTCTTTATATTTCCTTTCTGTATTATTGTAAGCTCCTAACAATCCCACGTGCCGGTCCCTATTTGCGGACCCTTCGAAAAATTGCTGAAATATTTTCCTCCGTCAAGTTTAATGTGGTAACGTTTCACACGCGTTATAAGAATAGGTCAGTCAGAACCGATTTGACAATAGTGTAGGGCTGTTTGCTGACTTATTTCTTTAGATATTGAGATTATAAAGACATATTCTGTCACTAGCAAGTTATAACTTGTAAAAGAAGACGTGGAACATTGTTGAACGTTGAACATCGAGGAATCAGCAGGTCGTGTTTTTGTTTTTTTTTCCAAACACCAAACAATTTGTTTTCTCAGTGATCATTTTCTTTTTATAAGTGTGAATTTGTTTCTGTGCAAGTTAAGTACAAATCTTATGAATGTAACTAGTTCACTTAATAGTTTTCATGAAACAGTTTTACTTAAGATGAAATCCGATATAATGTAGTCGTTCTCCTGAATATAACGTTGCCTGCACGTTATCAAAGTCTGAGAGCTTAATATTTCTGTAAATAAACTTTAATGATAGACAAGTAAGGAAGACGATAATCTTGACCGTGATAATAGTAATTAAATACATGCTGGGAAATCTTTAGGGTTGCAATTTATTTCGTAAGGCTGCAACAATTTTACAAATTCAAATTCAAATAGCCATTAAACGCAGCCATCGTATTAAGAGCCACTTACTAACCACTACATATAACAGTTGTTTTTGGACATTAACAGGCTTGCGTTGAGTAATTAAGATTACCAAATGTTCTAAGAGTTTCACTAGTCACATCGCAATGTCTTGAGACCACACACATTTCGTATAATTTATTCTCTAAGTTCTGCAGTAACGACCATTACTTGGTCCTTCGAGCCAGATCACAATTAATTGACAGCTCTGCACCCTTCCCCGCGCTATTTGCTTGAGCCCCTGATACTGTTTAGTTAGTTTTAAACAGCGGAATGAACTGAGATCTTCATTAGAATTTCCATTTCCGACACTATTGCTTCCTATAGTGCGACGACGCGCCTTTGTTCTCTAGTTAATTTGCTGAAGCTAATTAGGTTCTGTGTTGATGATGTTATTAGTCGGCTTTGTCGTAAAGGTGCCTGTTAACGCTAATAGGCTGATATTGCCGGTTTAAACGATGTTAACGGGTTAATGCTGCTTAATCTGTGTTATAAAAGTTATATTTCATTAAAATAAAATACCGTTACATTATAACAATGTATTTCATTAACAACAGTTTAAACGCAAGGTACCGTTTAGCATTCAAAGTTTAAAATATTAATGTAGGTTAGTAAATAGCTACAGTCTTTTGTCGTACTTATAATAGCTACAGTGCTATACTACTCGTTATATTTTCTTCGTGATTTGCTGGCCATTAAAACTTAATAATTAAATTTAACTCTTACCAAATAATGAAACGATGCAAATATGTAATTTTTTGTGCACCGTTTAAGCAAAGTAGTAAACAAAAAGGCTGAAATTATTTCAGCCAGCTCTGCCCGCTTGTTTTCGCATAATTTGTAAAGTAAGAAGGTAAGGCAGAATTTTTAATACATATTTTTTAAACAAAAAGTAAAATAATAAACCTGACAACATTTCTGCCAGCCCTGCGGCCGTGCCAAACAAGATGAAGCTCGCCCTCGTCAAACAACATCGGCATTCGGCGCACACGCGAATACAATAATCCGAACGTGTTCGCGCGATTTGTCGCACTGCAGTCCCGCTTTGCTTAGACTCATTGAATTCACCCACACTGCCATTGACTTGTTCTGTTGCCTCTCTAGTGCCAATAACATATCGTAGAACAAATTGTTTTATATTGATTGATTGTTTTGGTTTATCAGAAAGGTAATTCGCTTAGAGAAGCGCAGACAGAAGCAGGAATAGCAGGTTTAAACGAGACTTCAAAAATTAGGGTTTAATATAGTCATCATGAAACATAAACGTCGATATATGTACGCGTATAGCGCCTGATGTTGAAGTATTTTGTTAAAAAAAAACCCATCCCAAGGCAGCGTTTTGCTTAGACTCATTGAATTCACCCACTCTCCCATTGGCTTGTGTTCAATTTCCCCTCTAGTGCCAATAACAGCGCATATCGTGGAACAATTGTTTTCATATTGTTCGCATGTTTTGGTTTATCAATAAGGCAATACAGACGTTTTCAAAGGAGACGCAGATAGAAACAAAAAGATTGGTTTTATTGAAAGAGAATATCTAATTCAAATATCTAATTCTGAGCTACCGTAACCATGAAACGTATTAACGTTGGAAGCTACACGTGTAAAAATCTTATTAAGCTTGTGAACGAGGAAATTGAACACAAAGATGTAATACATTTTTACAAAAATAACACTTGCGTTAATATTTGCTGATAAAGAAGAGTTGATTACCTTTTTATATTTTCCTTTAATTTTTTTTCTGTTAATTTTTAATCCTAAATCCAAGGCCATAAGCCTTTAAGAAGAATATTTTTGAATCAGACAACAGTATTAAGTGAATATTTCCGTTAAACATAAAACAGCTATAAAAAATACGACGTTCATACTTAACGCCATCCGTGTAAACAGATGATACGATTGAAATAAAACCCTTCAATGTCTGCAGTTATAATAAAATATACGACACGAGTCAAGTAAAGTACACTCAAGTAAAAGATCGAGCCATACAGCATAATCCCGGTTAAAATTTTATATACTTTAAGGAAGAATAGCTCTGTAATGTGTCGAATTTGATAAGGGTCCACCAGTCGATATGTCGGACATATCCAACTGAGGATTTCCTTGAGGGGAATCGTTTTATTTACTTGCCCTGACCATGGCTTAGAATGTAACTTTTTGATTATGAATGGCTTTTGATTTTTGGTTTTCTTCTTTAGATTTTATCGGTTGATTGGATGGTGCATTTGTAGCGTGTTTCAATGTGCTAAGAGTTGTGTGCCAGGACTCAGTTAGAGCACTAATAACTTAATATCGGTTTTTATTTTTTTATCTATAATCGTTAATTTGCAGATTATAATAATCCTTACTCATTATGATAAAATTGGAAAATGCCAACTTTAATTCCATAAATTGTACAGATGTCGTGTGGCTGGGATAAATCTCTTTGCGTCCAAAATAAAAACATGTTATTTGCCTGTAAGGTAAAGAATTTATATTTCACTTCTTTCTGTCGTATGCAGTGTCAGCAAAACGTTTGCCAAATAAACTTGGCAAGTCAGCATTTTATTTATTTATTTGATATATTATCAGAGCGGTACCAACGTAGAGCTTGGCACATGAATAAATATTCAAACTAAAACAATACTTTGTTGGTATTATAAAATATGAGCTGACACATAGTTTAGTGTTATTGTGATATTACTTTGTTACTAAATATTATATCAAATCTTTGTTGAAAGTAAGAAATAATGTTTTTATTCTTAAACTCCTTTCTTGCAATAGTGCTTGAAACTTCAAGCGTTCTTATTCCCATTAAACTGCCAAGTCGATAGCCATTTCATTTGAAAAGAATCTATGAAACTTCACACCTCTCAGGTTTCCCATTTCCAGGTCTTATAAATTAAATTTTCTCTAAAAACTGATTTAAAATCGCTTCCCAACGCGATTGTTCAGTGGAGTGGCTGCAAAAATTCAACAAATTCTGTTTCCCGGGGCATTTATTCGAAAGGCGCCACAATCACACTTAAAGCATCCATTTGCGAACTCTTAGGCTCTCTTTCGGATCGCCAACGATGCTATCGATTGACTAAGCGTTGGCAAATGTCCATCGTTCCACTCCTTTTTACAGATTTGTATCTACGCGTTTAACATTACATGGAGTGGGTTCCCTACGTGTGTTCGAAACATCTTCCTTCGAAAATGTATACATCGACAACGTTTCACCGAAACTATCATAGTGCGATGACTTGTTTCTGCGAAGGTTTTTTTTTCGATGTATCTGTTACACCGAACATCTTACTTCGGTACTTTGTTTCTCCTACTTTTATTTGTCCGATGTAACGTTACTTCGAAAATTTTTACGAAATGTTTTGTTTTAGTCAGTGTGAGGGTAATTTCATCTTTTATCTATTGTGTCTGCGCAAGTTGCACTGGAGAACTAATTTGCAAACTCGTGGCGGAAACTATATTTAGTTCTGACGCAATATTAGAGGTACCTATTGATATTATAAATAAATAATAAATAAATTAATTAATTGGACTACAGCTTTTTAGAGAAAGAAAAGACATACTTAAATACATGTGAGTTCTAGATTCAAGAGACACAATAGATAAAAGATGAAATTACCCTCACACTGACTAAAACAAAACATTTCGTAAAAATTTTCGAAGTAACGTTACATCGGACAAATAAAAGTAGGAGAAACAAAGTACCGAAGTAAGATGTTCGGTGTACAGATACATCGAACAAAAAAACCTTCGCAGAAACAAGTCATCGCACTATGATAGTTTCGGTGAAACGTTGTCGATGTATACATTTTCGAAGAAAGATGTTTCGAACACACGTAGGGAACCCCATGGAGTACGGGTATGTGTGTATATTTAAAATAATAGTGTGCAATAGTATCACTCTATAGTATTAAACAAAGCTGATTTCAGCTGTCTGTCCCGTGTACGTAAGTTTAAATCTTTGAAACTACGCGACTGATTTTTATACTTTTTTTCAGATTGAAGGAGAAGATTCAAGAGGAAGGTTTATTTGTAAGGAAATACTGATAATTTTAGTTGAAGCCGTGCGGGGCCGGGGCGGGTCACTAATAGACCATCTTAATTTTTATGTACCATCACAATAAGAAACCTTTCAAGATTATCCTTGCATTTTATCATTCCACTATTTACCTAACCCAACGCGTATTGATCTTTTCAAACGTCTATTCACTTTGCAATACAGTGAAACAGAGTGCAAATAAAGCAAAGAAGTTATCGTGAACCGCAGTGCACTAGTTGTGAAATGTTCTCGCAGTCCGTAGTTACGCCCTGTTAGGATTTGTTTCTGTTCCACTGTTCTTCTGGGACTAGACTGACTGCTACTGAAGCACCTAAAGTTGCTCAATTAGCAAGGTTGAAATGGAACTGGTGTTCATACTAGTTGTTTACGGAAAACAAATTATTATACAACGGATATAAAAATATTGTTAAGCTTTAAAAATAAATGCCACTACTGTGAGCTGTTCTGATATTCATGTTTTATGTATTTGAATAAAAGTAATTAATTGTTTTCCATTTATAAGTCAACAGTTATCAGTTAATCATTAAAAATCCATGAATTCATGAATTTTTCGTATAAAATTTTAATATCAATCCCAAAGGGCTAGACAAATTTTTGCATCCAAAATTATGAATGAAAATGCATTGTCCAAACTAGCAAAACAATTTTATTTGTGTTTATATTAACATCGTCGGAGTTAGGTGACCTACTTTTATTATATTAAGTAGAGGAAACTATATACCGAGTACCGCAATATAGGACCCCTTATGCAAATTAAACTGACGACCTATCAAGCGATAGGCCTAGCTGGCTAATTAGATGCAGATTGCTTGCAACCAGCCACTTTGAAAGTCTAAGGAGAAGGCTTAGGAACTAAAGGACTACATTGTACCCAGCAATTGACGCCAGAGGTTGCGGAGTTTGCTCCTAATATTATTATCATAAAGTTTTGCTTGTAATGGGATGGGAATTTCTGTTTGTAGTTCTCGTGCAATAATATGTATGGAAATACGTTTAAAACACCCAAATGAACAGTAATTTTAATATTGAGGTTTATAAAATATCGCGATTGTTTAAATTAGATGAAAATACGGAATGTTGCTGTTTGACTGAAAATTGTCATAAAAATATTTTACATTTTTTTGTTCAGAATGAATTCGTAACGGTCTTCCTAGCTAATAGCAGTATTTTATAAAACTGTTTAATTTATATTTTTTTTTTTTTTAAATGAAAAACAATACTGCCACAGGCTCTTTGGCCCGTGCCTTTTTTATGTTGAGTTATTTTATTGTTCTGTTTATTTAGGTAAAATATAATTATCTCTCCGCGCAAAGAGACGTACATTTCAAAGTAGTTATAGTATAAGTTATTATTTTAAGTTTTATTACGCTTACTCTAAAAATAAAAAATAAAAATTTAAATGTGTAACTTATAAAATTGATTTTTTTTTTCCTTTGTTTGCTGGTTCTTGTTGATATGTAGGTTTTTTTTTTTTATTTTTTTTTTTTTTTATTTTTTTTTATTATTTTAAAGTTACACATTTTACATACAGTGTTAAAGTTAGCATGCAGTTTAGTTATGGCAAAGTTACAAAAAAATATTATATTACATATTCAAAATTTTAGTTCAATATATTTAAACCAATATAGTGTTATAAAAATTTTTTTTTTTTGTTTACACTTATAATTGAATATGGTTGTACAACTGTCGTCGCCGTGATGTTATTTTAACTTACAATTTGGGACACCCCTGCGGTTTTATCTTCGGAGATTTGGCTATGTATTTTGTTAATCACCGCCGCATCTCCCCTCCGCATGGCCATCCTCAAGTTGTAATCTCTAATTTTTGCTGTCGTGGCTCTCTCCGCTTTCATTATCAGACGCGCCGTGGCATCGTCGTTGGGGTTATCAGTATAATAGACACAGGTGTTAGTGTGTCTGGAGATAGCCACGACAGCGTGTGGGACACTCTGGAGAAGGTGGGATTTTTTGGGAATTGTGCGCACTATAACCACATGCTCGAATGTTTGTCCCTGAGCTTCGTGGATTGTTAGGGTCCGTGATCCCTCATCGGCTCCATAACCCTGGCTGATAAGGGTTGCCTTTTCAGCCTGGGTGTGAACGAGATATAAAGTTCGTTCCGATTTTGGGATCACTTCGCCGGAGAATCCCCTAAGCGTCAGAGATTTTGTTCGAGCATTTGCTGAATAGATGCCGCTATAGATCTCATTGAGAGCATATGCGACATCTTGTGGGTTCCTGTATGTGCACAGCAATTCCTTGGTAATGGGAGTTATTTTATTGGGTCTGTTATATTCCAGTGGAAACAAGTTGCACCGGTCTATGTATGGGAGCTGGTTGTTGTCTCTTTTAATTTATATTTATGTTAGTTTGAACACTGGTTTGCTCTCATTTCTCCAAAGTAATCAGTGAACTCTCAAGACTATCCAATGATTTCAAATTAAAAACAGAATCAGGGTTGCACTAGACTCGGGGGAAATAGTCCAGGAATTTTAGATTTTATCTGCGGAATAATTCCTAGTGAGCTGAATTTTTATATACACCTTTATTATGATATTGTAATGATGATGTGAAAAATCGACATTGATATCGTGCCGGCTAAAAAAGTTATAGGGGTCCAAACGTCACGAAAATCAGTTTTTCGCAAATATCTCGCGATCTTTTGCTCAGAGGTCAATAGTGGTTTCATAAAAGTTGTTCGTCGTAAAATTGTCTACAAAAAAGGTCTCTTGCATTTTTCTGTAGAATTAACCGTTTTTGAAATAGAGACTAGAACGCACTCACATATGGTATTGTATACCGTACGGCGCATACCAAGGCATAAACCCTATTGTTTGTTTTTTTCCCTTTTTTGTTTGTGTGTTTTTTGTTAGTATGATGATCTACATATAGAAATATAAAGGACTTGTAATACTAGTACAGTCAGGAAAATAGGAATATCAACTATAAAAAACTAAGTGGCAATTTTTTTGTCACTTTATAACTCAAGAACGGGCTCACCGATCCGAACCAAATTTTCAGGGTTTGTACAGACTATTTAGTATATGTTTTATGTGAAGTTTGAACAAAATCGGTCGCTTCACTTTATACGCAGCGAAGCACTTACCGGGCCGCTAGTAATGATATAGATATCCACAGCAATAGATCGCGAGATATTTGCGAAAAACTGATTTTCGTGACGTTTGGACCCCTATAACTTTTTTAGCCGGCACGATATCAATGTCGATTTTTCACATCATCATTACAATATCATAATAAAGGTGTATACAAAAATTCAGCTCACTAGGAATTATTCCGCAGATCGTGGATCAAAATTGCTAAAATTACTGGACTAAAATAAGGAATAAATAATATTTAATTTAGAGTTTCCATAAAAAAAAATTCTATTTATATTGATTGAAGGCAATGTCCCCTTAGGTTTGAAAATTAAGTCCCCTTCACGTAGAGTACGCCCTCATAATTTTAATTTGAATACCAAATAGAATTTACATGGAAATATTTAAAAGGCATTCTGACAGAATGTACGGGGAGGGAGAAGTCGTGACACGTAATTCCGTGCCATAATTAGATGTTCGAGTATGTTTTAAGTGTCATTATAGTTAATTTTCGGAGACTTGACTGTTTATTGTGCCGGTTTCATAGAACACTTATTATATTAAAATTAAATGAAACGTCACTTCTAAAAACACCCACAGGAATAAATGGGGTGGTACTATTCTAGGCCACCATTACACAGCAAAACAATCTGCATTGCCTTTCGAATATTTCTGTGTCATTCAGGTATTACTATTTTCAACCCACGTGGTCGCCCGGGGCTCATTATGCTCGAGTGAATTATTCACGCTCGCGTCTTATCCCGCCCAGTCTGACCCGGGCGCCTTACGCCGCATAGAAACGTCCATACGTGTCGCTTGTAATTACATAAGATAGTATTTCTATTCTTCCTCTATGTGTTTGCATTAGGTTCCATAAATATTAAATCTTAAGAAGTTACTTTTTTTTAATTTAAGTTACCCAGGTGCCTTACGCCGCATAGAGGCGCCTGTGCGTGTTGCTTGTATGTAATTAAAATAGCGAGTGTAATCTTCTTTGTAAGTTTCCATGCATTAGCTTGTCAATTAGCTACCACAAGCTATATTAAATCTTTTGTACTCATATGGTGCAGTCTATGCCCCGGGCTTATTATGCTTGGTTGAATTATTCACGTATACGTCTTATCCCTCTGAGCAGGGCCCAGAAGCTTATGACGAGCCATTGCTTATTCGTCATTTCTTAAGAGTTCCGAATTTTTATGTGTATGTTTGAGTTAGCTACCGTTAGCATCGAATCTTACTATCATTTTCAACCCACATGAACTGTTTTCAACCCACGTGGTGTATTCCTGCCCGGGGCTCATTATGCTCGAGTGAATTATTCACGCGCTCAGCCTGACCCGGTCTTATTCGCCGCATAGACGCGTCTTTACGTGTTGCTTGTAATTTAGATAGCGTTTCTGGGTGACTGGGGAGTTGCACGTTCCTGGTGTAATGTGTACTCGCCTTATGTCACCTTTAGACGTGTCTGAGATTTTAATTTATAATTTATTTGTGTACGAAAAAGTTTAATGTAATGTGTTGAGGATTTTAATTACAGTAAAAGTTTATTTATACGTAAGCAAACATCACGAAAGAGATGCAAAAGAATTTATGAAATAATTACTTCTTACATAACGATGGAAGTTTTTCCATAATCAAATTAATGGTTATTTTAACGGGTTTTACATAGCTCTTAACCGATCTTATGTTTTCTAAGGGTTACGCGACTGTTACTCATGAAATAGCGGCTTCTTTTAAAAAGTAGCTGCAACGTTGGGATTATCTTTAAACATGTAACATGTTTTAAAATAATAAAGCGATTCTATCCGTTTATAACTAGTTTTATTTCATGACTTAGCGGGCCGCTAGCATTCGATAGCATCGCTTATCAAAATATCGTAACTCAACAATTCTGTTGCCACATTCTCGGCATACCCACTGAAAAAAGGGCGACAAGCAGCATTAAACAGTAATAGGCAGGATATATTATACAACAGCTTTCCAAAACTCTCGATCCAACCCTCAAGTGCATCAAGTATAACAGACAGAAAATCACCGTTTCGGATCTCACGTATAAAACGTTACCGTTCCTATTTATTTGTCGGCCGGGTCGTTCCGACCCCCGTCAAGTATCGGACTGTAACAATGAAGTCACGCGCGTGGACCACTTACTGGGTGCTGGCGGCTTCAAATAAAAAAATATATACGGCCGAATACTTTGCGTGAGAGACCGTTCCAAAGTGGAAAAATGTGTGACCCCCCCTCTAACTTCTTAAATAAGAAGACGATAAAATGAAATAATTATATAATGTACATTACCATGAAAACTACCAATGAAAATTGGTTTGAACGAAATCTAGTAAGTAGTTTTTTTAATACGTCGGAAATAGAATTTGTACGGAACCCTCAGTGCGCGAGTCCGACTCGCACTTGGCCAATTTTTTGTACACAACGACAAACGGGTTACGTGTACGCGTGTGTACTCCGGATTTTTTCGGTATTGATTAAATTGGCCAGACCGCTGTTGAAGGTTGGGGTTATTGGAAATATCGAGGGCTTTGTGAACGTCAATATTAATCTGATAACCTTTTTTATTGTGATATTAAATGAATGAGATGATTTTAATAGCTCAGAAGAGTAGAAACTTGTGGGTTACTTTGGTAAAAGGTTCCACCGCCACCTGAAGAATAATACCTGAGATACTGGATAATAACATTTGTGGGTATAAGGTGTCACAAAGCCGCTGCCGGCCTTTAAGGATTAAGTCTCCCGATGGCCCCTCATTTACTCGTAAGATGTTATAATTCAAACCAATTTACCTATTTGGTGACATATTATTTGGTAATATACCTCGATATTAAATTGTTTTTAAGTATTTTGGTACACAAAATTGATATTTATTTAAGAGGTATTTCACCTACAATATAGCATAGTGGTAAACAATAAACATGGCCTAGATTGTTTTTAATCTCGAGATTTTTCCGAATTGTGCTTACACAATCACTTCGTTTTATATTGGAAGAACCGTCAAATCCTGTTAGTACTTCGATTCATACGTGAGTAGCACGGATGCATCTCTCGAACGCACCCGAATGTACAGTGAAAACAAAGCCGAACCTAGCGCAATCCAATGAGACATCGATAATTGAAACTGGAAATGGTACAATAGCTCTTATATCTTTGCTGGCTATTACGAAAAAGAAAAAGTGCAAATCCAATTTCAAGCTCCAGATACTGTGAAAGATGTCCTGTGCTCTTTTGTACCTGAAATTGCACCTTTTTCGAGACGTTGTAGGAGTTTAGAGACTTTAGTGGTCCTCGATGTGCTAAGATCAATGTGTGGGTCCATACGGTCAGTTTTTTTATGTCATTTGTGGGCAAACGAACAAGAGTATCACCAGATTATAAATCACCGCTGCTCATGGACATCAACAACTGCACACGGGTCGCCGATGCGGAATACCTTCACCAACTAAGCTTTGGCATCTTTCTCAAGAGCAGTAACGTTGTACAACAGTTACGAAGTGCTGATTCATTGTGGCCTTCTGTAAGGTACTTCCGCAGTTGAGCGGTTCGTTCCCGTGGATGTTTCACTCTACCTCTCTAAAAAAATCAGTATTTAAATTTGAAATGAAGGTCTACCGGCCATGTGAGTATTGTAAGAAGATAGTGAAAATTGCTGCCTTCTGCCGGAAAAGTTAAATTGTTGATTGAAATCAATAAATAAATAAATATCTTTGGACATTATTCACACAGCGCCATCTAGCCCCAAACTAAGCATTAGCTTGTGCTATGGTTGCCAGACAACGGATAAACATTACATACTACATAATATTTTTATTTTTGTAAATACATACATGTTATACATAGAAACACCCAGACCGATACAAACAGACATGTTTGTATCCTGCGGGGATCGAACCCGCGACCTTTGGTGTAATACCCGACTTCTCGACCATTACACCAAACGGCTCGTTGAAATATGTCAATTCAAGTGTTACACTTCACAAAAGAAATTGGAGTCATTTCTATTTAAACAAAATCTTTTTTAACATTCATCTACAGTAAAGAAAAATCTTATAAATTCCAATAGATCCTGAAACCAAGACTCATAAAATCTAAATTGCAAATCTCCACGGTTTCATCGGTAGAATCTGTAAAGATGAAAACACCAGAAAATAGAAAGATATTTTATAAAAGTATATTCAGACGTGACTAAGATGTCACTGACCGTTATATTACCGTGGTTTTATTCAATAGGTAATGACCTTGCAAAGGGCAAAATAAATAATTTATGGGCAAAATAAATATTAAATCAATTATGAATCTTCTGACAACCGCATAAGCGTGTGTTCATTTAACTTTCACTTGACTGTTATCCTGAAGAACCGGAGACATTTGCTTTGATAAAAACGTTCATTGAATTAAAACGTTGAGAAGACTGGAAGAAAATTAAAAGCTAAATATCTACGAGTTGTTTTCAGACGAGGAGTGTGGATTAAAATGCATATATTCTAATTTTGAAGTCAAATATTAGCTTTAAAGTGCTGTATAACAAAGAAAACATTTTTGGTATTTTCGTTGTTGGCTTTGGAATTACCAATTATAAAGCTCTCGTAAAGATATAATATTGCCTAATAAAAATATGCCTATAGGAGACATTTTAATTATTTTATTAAAATGTAACTTTTATTGTTCGTTGATATGATCATTTTTTTCTGTGGAGGATTATTTTGCAAGGCGGTCACAATAATTTTAAAATAATTCAATTATCACGTTTCAACAGACGTCAAATCATTCAATAAATGTGCCATTTTCAATCATCTCAGTTGTTTACTGTGCAATGTGCATGCAATTAAAAATAAAAGGCACTTTAAACAGAATCGAGCGTTACTGGCAGATCCAGACCACATATCCCTTTGAAAGCCGTCAATACCAGAGATATGTGCCTATAGACAGGCTCCGTTTGTTAACATATCCTGACTACTGACAGAATGAAAGCCCGCTAGCAGTTAAAATATAATGAAGTAGGATTTAAAATTACGCGTAATACCGCTTAATGGTCACCCAATTGTATGAAAATTCTGTTGATTTTGATTTAATCTGGTAATATTAGGCTAGGTATTGAAAGTGGCCTTGTACATTTAATAAAATGAAAACCAAAATCCTTCCTTCTACTATGAGAGGCCTAGACTGACTTTTTTTCGCTGCGTCAAGCATGTTATTGTAATTATATCACAAAACACACTTATTGCAGATAATATCTTACTAGAGTTGAGTTTACAATAGGATTCATTTAGTTTATGACGTTAAGCTAAAAATAGACAATCGTGCGGTTTACCAGATCGCATGTGGTTACCGTGTCGTCTAAAGCACCCACAAAAACCTACCTATTTGGGTAATTGCATAGGAACTGCATCTATAACTAGGCACATACTAATTTAGATACACTGGCTAGATAGCGTTTTAAGAAAAACACAAAATCCAATTAATTTGTCCAATTTTGTGACGACAAAAACACTGTTTCGGAGAATCGTTCAAAATATTCCACCATAACCTGGAATTCTGAGAATGATGAATGACATAACTTTTGTTTTCATGGTAATGGCGCTTTGAATTTGTATGGAATGTATAAAAGCCGAAAAGTATAACAAATTAACCACAGAATGCTTGTTAAGATGTGAAAAAACATTTTGTGACTTTTCAACTTTTATTGCTCTTTGAACCCTTTTTCCCTTTTTAACATCTTGAATGTGGAAAATCGTGATGAAAATTGTTAGTCCCTACCCTATTACGAGTATTATCTTGTTGAGTGGCTTAGGTTGGACTCTTGAGATTGATACACGAGGCAGATATTAACTTTATTTATAAAGGTTTTTCTATATCTAAAACAATAAAAACAAGTGATTGACCTTTGCACAGACAAAACCTCTTAATATGTCTGTCTACCTTACTACTAGTATATTAACTTGTTTGTATTAGAAGAGTTCGGAATTTGGCTTTGAAGAATTGCGAAGGGCTTGAGACATAATTGTAAACTTTCTACGGGTATTATCTTTGCCTATGCAATAACTTGATTTAAATTTTCTGCCTTAAATAATACAAATTAATTCAATGATTCGTATACACTAGTACTTAATACCCCCACTTCGCACGCAAAGTACAGTTAACAAAAAATAAATTACGGTTCCGAACTCAGTACACTAAATAAACAAAAACTCTCAAGGGTTATCCCGAGGGAAAGGCTTGAAAGGCACTCCCCTCAAAGTCGCGAAGTTGCTTCAATTAAATAGATGACTTTGTAAAATAAATCGAGTTTTCTCGGCCCTCCCAGTGACGTCAAGTAGTAAATTTTATTAGCGGGAAGGAAAATGATTAATTGATTTTCTGTGTTGCTCCCTGCCTATAACGGATGACAAACAAATATCTCCAGGTCGCGCTGTTTTTGCCTTTTAGCGTTTGGCTTCCCGTTTTATTAAACTTTTGACATGTTTATTTAGCTACATGGCGCACACATAAGTACTTGTTTTAGTAGACAATTTTCATTACGTGTAATTTTCGCATATTCAATTTTATTTTAAAGATGAATACGCTTAATATTGCTTGCTTATACATTTTTAATTTTGCTTTACTGATACGTTTTAAAAGTAAAGTAAAACTATGTTACCACTTTCAAAAGTAACTTGCAAACCATTTTTTTTTCACACACAGGATAATGGATTACAAGCACCCCAAAAGATTAATCATCATCTTTGTTTTTTACTTAACTTAATTTTCACCTGCAAATCGATTTCAAATGCACCACCTCATCCGATCTATTATGTGCTAAGAAGCCGTTTCTTAATAAGACGTTTCAAAGATAGAAGTACCATTAAGCCCCCCAAATCATTAGCAGGATATCCATCAATCAAACGAAACCGCTGACTGTAACAAGTATAATTATGAAAAGCAAAGAAATGAAGAATAAAGGTAAGCCTGAAGCCTTCAGCTTGGGGACGAGCTTGTGATTACTCCACGAAAGATTAATAATGCCGATGGGATATCGTAATGAACCTTATTTGGTGAGTATTGTGGAAATTGAAAGTCATTAATGGTTAATACTGGAATGGGTTAGAAAAAGTTTTTCTTTCGATGAGGGACGTAAGATTTGATTCAGTTACTATTTCGGCTTTTGTGATAAGTTAAACTTTTAATTACTGAGCTTAAGTGATCACTAAGCAGTTTAGGTGTATATAGGTCAAATTTTGTCGCAATTCTTCGAATTACTAAATAAACATTTTGTGTTACGAGCATAGATTTTATCGTTAAGTGTAGAAACATACCTAGACGAAAAAAACATGACTGAAGTGTGGCGTGACAACACCTGCAATGTATTTTAAATGGAGGATGACACACCATGATGAAATTGCGACGCGTAATATTGTATAAAAAATGCATAGCCACCGAACTTCTGTTAGCTTATTTTTAGCATAGTGTGTTTCTACACTAAGACTCGTATTAATAAATCGCTCTTGAACTCTGAGATCGATCTTGAGAGCAAACTTGCTGTTTTATATGAGAATGACATATCAAGTTCGCTTTCAAGATCGATCTCAGACTTAAGTGCGATTTATTAATACGAGACGCCGTCTCTCACGCTCACTGTATAACGAGACGCCGTCAACATTCAGATATACAAACGAGTACATGTAAGTGAATTTATCTAATTATCATGACTTAGGCAATTACAGCTAATCATACCGAGATGTGTCTATTACTTCCAAAATGGCTCAAAGTAACTTAATATTGTTTGCTTAAACGACTTCTGGCGCGAAATTAGCCAGAAACCTCATTGTCGGCCGCCTCCGTAACTCGGAACATTTTGAAAAATGATTATCGTCCAACTTGGCGCGTAAAATTTTAAGGCGCCCCGCAAACGCTTCATCAAATGAGTTTTGATAAAGTTTCAACATATAACGTGTAATGTACCTGGAATGTTTAGTACTTTAACAATTACTTTGGATAGCGGTGAAGCTGGAATACATGCATGTATTCGTGTGTGTTATGATTCATAATTTTCGTAGTAAAATTGTTTTGTCTAAAATAAAACTTTTCAACTTTTTTTAATCACAAATAGTAAGCATTTAAGATGTTAGCGATATCGATTCGGACTACGTCATAAGGCCTGTATTCAGATGGTTGGCTTTGGGTACTAAAGTTCCTTCACATTGAAGCAATGAGAGAACTATTTAACACACAACTAAAAATCATTGACTCATAACATTATGCTTCTCATATTAATCGCAATTGCAAAAGCCGCAAAGTGTGAGTGCAGTTCACTCGCGCACTTGACACGCTTTCACTTTCCTATCAAAACGAAACCATCAACACTCTCCACAAACTGCAGTTTCATCCAAATCATCTGGACGAATGGAACAACCCCAGTACGTTTCCGCAGACGCTTTTTGCCGCATACGACTGTTCTATGAAACCAGCTTCCTGCTGCAATGTTCCCAAACAAACACCAAATGAGAACCTTCAAGTAGCGAGCATATTCCACCCTTTAAGGCAGGCAACGCGTCTGCGACCCCAAGAGGGCCTCTGATGCTTATGGGCGGCAGTGATCACTTATCATCAGGTGAATCACTTGCTCGTTGCCCTCGTTTATAAAACAAAAAAGTATTTAATAACAAATGAAAAGCTCACATTATACTTCTCATATTAATCGCAATAGCAAAAGCCGCAAAAGTGTCGAGCTAGCAAACAGCACCTGTGAAGTGAGTGCAGTTCACTCGCGCACTTGACACGCTTTCACTTTCCTATCAAAACGAAACCGAGCGCTTTCCACGCTTCAACCCGCTTTACGCTTTATTTTTACCGCTGTAAAGCCACATTAAAACCCGCTTTAGAAGGTCAAGCGGTTTTAATGTTTACTTTTAACTTTTGCCGAGTTGTTTGGAGAGTGTTTTAATTTTGTTTTTGTCATATTCTTTCTGTTTTGACGACGTGTTCGCGTCGAGGACACTTGAGTTTGACTTATTTGAATGAGTGTTTTCGTTTAAAGTTTACAATGTCGAAACAACATTTTGTACCTTTAATGTTCTTGAAGTAAATATTAAAGAGCAGTTTGAACATTTCCAACAAAATATACCTGACCTTCTTCAGAGGTAAAAGTTTTACAAATTTCTCAGTACTTAATTAGTATTAATTGAACACTTTTCGATCTTTCTTTACAAAGTCATAATTGTGTTATGAAGCAAATAGTAAAAAGTAATAAATTTTTTAAGGGTTACCTTATAAAAAGAGTTACCTATATGAGGCCACCACAGACACAATTAAAAGCTTTTTTAATGAATTTCGTGGACTGGTGGTGCGTATCGTCGTCTGCTCGGTCAGGGGTCGGGCGTAATATCGCGTTTAGACCCGTTTAAGTTATTATCATCATCATAGCGTCTATTCCGGTCATTGCCTCGGAATCAAGGGTATGCTGCGACTGTAACCCAAAATTTACCAGCCTGGTTATTAAAATGGAGTGACTATCCTCTAACCTCCGTAACACTTTTAAGGAAACCGTCTGGTTTCCCTTGAATGTGATATACAGTTATGGTGTTATATATCAAATAATATAAGTTTAAAAAAATTACTCACGTGGTGCATTTCCCGGCACTGGCAAGCGCCAGCTGCAGCGCCAGGAGCGCTACAACGGCGGCCATCTTGAACTTGTGACGTCAACGCATCCCGCAAGTGATGTCAGCGAGAGAACTCCTGGAAAGAGAGAAATATAAAATTAAGAAATGATTATTAATATAACAAATATTTTGTGTTTGTTCAAAAAAGGACTCTGAATTTAGTTTCAATTTAATTGGGCACTGTGATGTTTTATAAATAAGCGGTCCTATATTAAGTACCTAATTATAAATTTGCATACAAATATTTTAGATAAGTACTAGCGGCCGCCCGCGACTCTATCCGCGTGGTTTTTAGCTTCCGCACACATAGGTATATACAATAGTCCAAAGGCTTCCTCTTCTAATGGACAATCTAACACAAAAAAAAACATTTCTAATAATATTCCTGAGTTTAGCAGGTTCAAACAAACGAACAAACTCGTGAGCTTTATTATATAAGTATAGATTAAAAAAATTATAGAGATATATATAAAAATGTGTTAAACTGTACTTAGATCACGTTTGACCCAAAAAAGCCTCAACTATTTATAAGTGTCCTCAAGTATTCCTCTATATCAGTGAAACAAAAGAAATCAATCCACCGACCCGCCACATCAAAAGCCGACAAACCCGAAAACGTCCAATCAGCCCGGCCGTCCTGCAAATACGTGATTCTCCCTTTGACAGTAAAAATGTTATAACCGAGTTAATAAACTTATCCGACCTCATCGCGTATGTACCCGGCGTTTTCGATTACTCGTAAGTCTCGGAGCACTTAAAGTTACCAAAGCCGTATTTATGATACATAAAGTCGTTTTACAGCCGAGAAGGCCCGCTGACCTAATATAGGTCAATGTGTTAAGGGGATGTTGACCGAAAATACTCGTAGTACGCTTTCGGAACCTTTTCAGCTTAAAAATTGTCTGAGTGCAATTTTTACGTTAAGGGGACGATGTATCAAACTAAGTTCTCAATATACGTATCATAAATAATTTTATATTTTTGAAACAAAAAAATGAGTAAAAGCGTTTTATTTAAATACTTCAAATCTAAAGAAAAATGCTGAACTAACATTTTCCAACGACACTTAAGACTCTTGTTATGCCTTGCCCTGTTTACTCGCCCCCGCTTTTTAAGTAGGCTCATCAATGGTTTACCTATACCCGTACAGGTAAAGCCGCCACAATCAGCGTAACACTGGGGCTAAGGGGAAAGCCACCCTATCGCGCTCCCCTCAAATCAGTAACGCATTATGGCTCACCGCCTTGGGTAAAACACGCATCCGATTGCACTTTTCCTCGCGTTTTGGATCTTATTTGTATCGTCAATAGAACGGGAACTTATAGGGATTTATAATATTGAAAGTAATAAAATTTATATCTTTAGCTTTTTAGTCAACGAAAAGAAACAAAATAATACATAAAATAAAACATCATCACTGTTTTTTAAGTCACTGGGTACCAACAAAAGAAAATACAGATTTCTTCTTCTTCTCAATCGTGACACTCTTGACAGAGCGGTCGTGGTCATCATTGTGAGTCCCTCTTTGTGACACGATTGACGGCTCGCCTCCACTCGTCCCTGGCGGCTGCTCGTCTTGCGCACTCGTGCAACGGGCCCTTCATTGCCGCCTTAACTTGGTCTGTCCACCTCATGGGCGACCTTCCTCGCGCTCTGGTACCCTCCACCCTACCCTGCACCACCAGTCGCTCTATGGATACGTCTCCACGTCTAGAAACGTGCCCGAAGAATGTGAGAATGCGAGCCTGGACGATGGAAGATAGACGCTGCCTGATGCCGAGTTCTTGTATATACAGATAGTTCTTGTAAATACAGATTTAAGAATAGTTATAGTATTTTGCTTCATCCGTCATATCGGTTTGCGAATAAAACCGACCCACAATAAATTGTCATCACATTTTTAATATACATAAGTCCAAAACCTTTCAACTGAAATAAATACACTTACTTATA
Organism: Nomophila noctuella; assembly: GCA_958496325.1. Classification (NCBI taxonomy): domain Eukaryota; kingdom Metazoa; phylum Arthropoda; class Insecta; order Lepidoptera; family Crambidae; genus Nomophila; species Nomophila noctuella. The sequence continues at coordinate 6,490,598 of OY292491.1, read as the reverse complement.
AATTGTCTTCGCCTTAAACTTACACATTTGAACTGTCGGATTGCAAAGAATGGAGAGTGCTACAGCAAATAGTAGATATTTCTGAGAAGCAAAGGCAATGTATCGGGTATTATAGTAGCATTTTAAACTTCGTGAAATAATCTGTCAAATACGTATGAAACTGTTCTTAACGCTAGTTAAAGTGAATCTATTTTGGATATAATTATAAATCATTAAACGGAACACCGAATAATTGTTATTTCTCGTCATCATACTAAACTTAATGTTTTGTTAGACTTATGCGATTTTAAAACCATTAAAGATCACAGTTTCACTTAACACTAGAAGTGCCGAAACTCATGACCCCCCTCAAACTGCCGCTGTGACAATTTTGTCCTTTCACAACATTCATTACCATAAAAGCATGAAATTTTATTTAAATCAATATGTGAGTTACTTGAAACTATATTTATTTATTTTTAATTAAATTATAAATCTTTTTGCAACAAAAATGTATCAATTTCTCTTTGTATTTCTGATCATCAACAAAAATTACTTAAGTAAATGTAATAAATATAAAAAAATCTGACTATTTACTAACAGAATAGCAAAAATCACTCAAATAATATTCTTTACTTGTACGTTTATTACACACAGTTTTTTTACACTTGTAGCACTTTACTGATGACTTATTATTTGTACATTCTGACTTGACCTGCCACCGTGTACGTTTTTCTTGTCTTTCTGGTAGGTTTTCTGGAATGTCTATAGGAATGGCTCTGTTTCTATTATTCATGAACTGCGATCCCAATTCTTCTCCCAATTGCAATAAAAAGTCTCTTCGTTTAATTTTGCTGTTGTTGATAATTTTATACAATACCCATGCGCTTATAGCCGCTAAATCCAATAAATTATAAAATGTATGAACTGCTAACGTCTAGAAGCCGCCTTACTGTATATTTCCTGCTCATCGAAACTACAACATCTACTCCATACTTCGTGCTGTTGTAGAATAGCACTGTTTCCGGCTTTTTCTTTGTATTAGAATTTATTGTTATATCTTGATGCATAAAAAAAACTGTACTCGTAAAACTGAAGTAATAAAGTTGTCATATATATAACATTCCTGCTTTTGTTGATGTAAGGTTCTATCAATTTCTTTACCACCCAGTCACCTAAACGCTCATTAGGTCCGTGAACACCTTTTTTTCTGTTTACGCAAAGTGACGAGGGACGAAGTGAATAAAAACAATTCTCAACTATTTTAGTCGCCCCTCCACCCGCACAGTTAGCCAGAGCAATGACGTTACCTCAAATTATCACTTAGAAATCTTGGCGGGACAAAACGGACCCAGCGGCAATTCTAGGTGAATCGGCAATTATTTTTATTTACTTTTGTTTTTATTAAATAAAAAACATATAGAATTTAAAATGACAATAAATTATAAAAAGTCAAAAAGTTTCACGGTCTTCAGTAGAAGAAATAAAAAGTTAGAGACAATGCAACTTGCGGGTGGGACAAAAATGGAACGGTGGCGCTTCTAGTGTTAAACTATATCGTAAGATACAAAACGCAACATTTCAACTGCTTTCCAGCGGATGTGCCCAGAAAAGACTCAGATGTTATGTTTCAACTATCATATCAACAAATTCATTCCTCACACTCAAAACATCTGAGCACTGTCGTCTTCACTATGGTTTGATACGTTTCTATTTACGCAATGTGTCGAAAGTAATATTGTATAACTTTCAACACAATTACGTTGCGTTTTCTTTTTTCAAAAATTTGGATTTCATTTGAAGGTGTCCCTCATCCGTTTTATTAAAATCTTGATTACCATTTTACCTGATTGGTGTTTACAGAATATTTTTGCCATATTTGCAGACAACTAGGTAAACTCATGTATAGATGTTGCTCTACTATCTTATTTATTACATTTGAAATGAAAACGTCAAATGTAGGTTTATCTTCATTAAAAAAGCCTTCGAAGCGTATATTAGGTAAAGTCCCAAAGACTTTACATAAGTGTCTAAAACAAAAGTCAGGTTTCTATTCCCTCCCCATTTAAAGGTTTATTTGGGAATGGAAAACAAAGCTTCTAATGGATTCATACGTATTCCCTTGACATTGCTTTTTATTAAATTATTCTCAGGTAAATAGGCTTTTGTGTAAGGTAATAAAGATACAATGTGGTATTCTTTGTGTGTGAACGACAAAAACATAAGGACACATTCTCCTTGATGAAAACTCTTAAATTTTGCATGGTGTCTTATTGTGAGTATTATCCCATATTCGAGCTTTGAACGGAACGTTGCTTATAATTCTGCGTTTCCAAGTCATGTTGTTTTAAAGGTATAAGGTTTAAGAAAACGAAAACTAAAACTAACTGAATTAAAAAAATAGAGCCCTTATACATAGCTTCTTAATATAACAATAGCACATAAATAAAATCTACTCGAACAAATATGTAGTAAACTAAATCAATCTCACACTTCATACCTAATCTATTTACACATGTATCAACCAAAAGACAGTTGGAAAAAAAGATGGTCCATCTGGAACCCTCACAATTTGCTGACCCTATATTAGAAACTTACCTAGAGCCAGATACGTGACTAGAGAACTAAATACGTGGAAAACGAATCAAATATATTGTCATACATAAAAGATAGCTCATTCATGAAACAGAACTTGAGGTACTAATAATTACCTACTACTCTGGACTGAAGGAGATATGTAATTGTAAGACAGCCAAAACGACCAGCAGTGAGTACAAAATGTCTCTCCACTTAATATCGCGGTTGTACCGTTAAGTACTCTAAAAAAACTTTACTAATATAAAAAAGCTGAAAGCTGTTTGTTTGAACGCGAAAATCTCAGGAACGAATGGTCCGAATTGAAAAAAATATTTGTGTGTTAGCATTTGTCGCTAGAATTTAACACTATGTGTGCGGAAACCGAAATCCCGAGAGGATGGAAGTCGCGGCCCGCCGCTATTGTTCTAGAACTTGATTACTTGATAAGATAGATAATTTCCCACCTAAATAAAAATAATCGGCAATAATTTCCCTTAGGTCTATTTTCGTTTGGTTGTTATTTTTTAACTAACTAATTATTAATCCTTGAAGAAGGTCGTCTTATAAAATCTGTTAAAGATTAACAGGCGAATGTGAGGGGTATTTGTTCTAAGCTTGTTATTAAGTTAATTAATGTAGTAAACAATATTGCTTATTAACAAAACAATGTTTTTAAAATATATCAATAAAATGTTAAAAAATGTTATATTTTTGGACCTGTGTTTGTCTACAATAATAGCTTTTGAGTTATGTATATCATTTTGGATTGTAAAACTAAATCTCAAGTTAGTAAAGTAAAAAAAACCTGGTTCAACTGACTTGAAGATAGAATATAAAAAATAAAACATGAAATGAAAAGCTAAAAACTAGCGTCACCTTTTTGATTTTATTAAAAGTTAATTCCTTGATGGAATAACTCTATAAACTTATATCATTAGTGAACTAAGCATTTAAGGTAGGAAGACATAAAATGTTTATTGAAACTTCAAAGAACTTTAGCATAATTAATTTCACAAGGCATTTTTGTCCTCGAAAAAATAACGTTTTAAAAGAGAGGATTACCCTTAACATTAAACAACAATGGTTTTCTTTTCCGTACTTTGAAAAAACAACAAAAAAATACGTCCTCTGTTCCACTGAGTTAACAAAGTCGTTTTTTGTTTTTTTAAAGCGTTACTCTACACACTGTGAAAAAACAGAAAGTATTTCGCAACAAAATTTCCATTCCGAACTGGTATGCTCCGAAAATGCACGTGGATTTTAAAAGATGTGACTTAGTGCAGTAGGTCGGAGGGAAATTTGACAATTGCACGGCTTGAATTTATTGTTTCATCTTCTCTATTGCCTTAAATATGAAAATCTGGCTAATTGGTTTATGGATGCGGTGCGTTTTTTTCTGTTAATTACGAGTGTACTGGTTCTAAATATTTATGATTTTTTTTCACTAGACCATTTTTATGGTGCGAACTACTGAAGGAAACTGAATTATCTACCTAAAGCATTTTTTATAATTGACTCAGGTATCTTTCATTTAACATTTATATTATAGGAAATAATAACATGGCGTTCCTTAGGTATCTATCGCCATTGCTGGTAACAAATCAATGCGTACCGATCTTTATACATTCCGATATGAATGCCGGAACCAAACATTGCCTTTTATCCTAGTTGGAAAAATTAACCAACGCTGACTTCGGGCTATCGAAAACGTTATCGGCCAGTACAGGGTAGAAACAATTCCAATTAGGAATGTAACAATAGATTTGTTCGAGCACGAATGTTAGCCATTGTGCTGAACCAATGGTGTGGCTTCAAGGGATTTAGATTCAGACCCCATTCTCCAGGACCACATTCACGTTACGACGTTCAAGCTGTTAATTCACAAAGGTAGAATGCTTATTCAGATTTGGCCGAGATAACAAGTGTCGTGTTATCTTGGCCGAAGCTGAATAAGCTATTCTGTGGTTTGTTTCCAATTCGTTGCAAAGTTTCAAAGCAAGCGATTCAGTAGTTACGGCGTGAAAGCGGAACAAACAAACAAATTCACACTCCGATTTATAATATTGTTAAGTAAGGATCATATTTTAAATCATTATTGGATACAATTTAGCAATAAGTAGCTACTTATTGCCAAATAACCAATACAAGTGTTTAAACAGTTCTTGTTTTGCTTTTAAATGGTAAAATATAATATTATATTTTAACTTAATAAAGTGAGTTTGTCGATTGCGTTATTGTGACCGCAATATTCGCAATATCTTTTATTTTCTACGAAAAACCCTCCGGTCATTATTTACATCCGAAGAAATGTACAAATTAGGGAATAAACCGTCCCACATTATTCCCGACCCCAATATGTACGAAGCTTACACAAACAAGCGTCACGTGTATTATATTAAGTATTCCCGTTAATTTCCCCCACGGATTTTTGCCCCCAATCTCGGAGGTCCAAAGGATGAAAGGGGCTGAACTCGGGAGCATGCCTTCAAACGAAACTATGAAAGTTTTAACTAAAACCTACTCCAATCACACAAAGGATGGTCCTTAACTAAAGCACTCTTACATAAAGTCTGGCGCACAAAGGTGCTAAATAGTTTGGGCAGTACCTCTGAATAATCAGACACGTATAAAGGTAACATTATGGGTTTAATTTTATACATCAACTTTTTATTATTTGCAGTTTTTAAGTCTCTATAATTTATTGTAGTGGACAGTTATAATTCGGAATCAATAATTTTAAGTTTGTGTTGCTATGTTCATCCCTTTAAAGGACCTATTTGTAACAATTTAAATCAAAGATATAATCGCAAAGTGCGCCTAACGTCAAACTAACTGGCGATATTTCTGGCGTAAAATCTCAAAATAATCTTTGCATCACATTTTAACACCAGTCAACTACGTTGTCTTCCATTTTCAAACTTCCCATACTCATGCTTAAGTAACACCTAGGTAAATGTGTCTCAAGACATCGCCTTATCTTCAACCTCGTCCTTATTCTGTCTTGAATGGTCAATTAACTTCGCCGCACACGCCCCCCCTAAGTCCTCGGTACGTCCCTGTCATCGTCATATGGATTTGAATTAGGGTAGGTGCTCAGCTGCGTAAGACAGGTAAAAACATAAATTGTGGAACCCTTTTAGGACACAAATTACGAAAGTGGTCCTTCAGGGCGTGGACTAACGATGCAAGGCGGCCCCAGGGTGTTAATGTTCTGAGTTATGAAAAGACTGCTTAATTTATTTCTTCTTTTCATGCGCCCCGAATTGGTTTTTACCGTTCGATGGTATGAATGGTCTGAGTTTTGGTGACACGTCAATGGGACACAACAATTTTATTCAATTGATGATGGAAGTGCTTTTGATTTCTATCGAAATTGCTTTATGTAGCATAAAATCCATATTAGAGTAAGGTATTCAATATACACAGGGATAATATTTAGACAGGGAGCAGTGGCGCAATCTCGTGTTGGAGGCCAAGAACCACTTCGGGTCGCTGAGCCGGCGGAGTAAGTAAGTAAGTAAGTATTCAATATAATTATTTGAAAATTCAATCTCTATAAGAAAATTAATAACATTTAGCAAATGAAGTTTCTTTGCCACATTCCTTTTGTAAGGCATTTTGTAATTCAATGAATTTTATGAATGCTATATACTATAGTCTCTTTATGAAAGTTAAGGTTTAAACAAAAAAATACCTTAAGCTTGTAGACACAATAGTAATGAATTGCTATTCCTCGAATAAAAATGAGAAATTACGACGAGATATTAAATTGATTTTTTTTATTAAGTTTGAATCGACTTATTCAATGTTTCTAAATAAAAGGCTTCCCATGGCAATAATAATATTTAACAGAATATGCTGAATAAAGTCATCATAAAATATATTACGCAACAGGTGATTCAAACTTGACTATGCAAAGAACCTAATAATGGAACACTATGACAAACTTTTGTCTTTTACAATTTTAATGAAACAGTAAGGAGAGTTTTGAAACAATTTTATGAGGTACAAGAGAATAGTTGACTCGGTGTTAAGAATCCGTCTACCGAAGGCGTCTGCAAAACTACTAGTTCGGTGTAATGCTTGAGTTGATTGTAACAAGAGTTTGCGGGTTCGATTCCTGTAACCTGGTGATTAAGCCAAAACCATTTTTGTAACGAAAACATGATTTTAAATGATGGAGGCCTTTGCCCTGCAGTGGGACATTAATAGCCTGATACTTTACTTTACTTTATTTGATTTTAAGTTCACGTTTTGATTATAAATTGATATATTAGCGAAATTTTACTATTAAATAAGTGCTTACTTTCTGCCCCTTTAATGACGTCATGTGATTGCCCATTTTGTTATTATTTAAAAAATTGGAACGGTTTTTTAAAAGCATGCCTTAGTCATATCACTTTGAATGTATATTTCTTAACAACCAGTGTTAAAAACATAACGCACCCAAATGTACTCGTATATAAGCACATTTTAACTTTATGCAGTAGAACTAAAAACTGCGCAGAACAACCATTAGCCACCGAAAAACTGGGGCACGTATATTCGGACTTGTCTAGTAATATTCCCCAGGCGCGACGTGTGTTCTGAATTTCACATTTTAGATAAAACATACGACGAAATCCTTTTCTTTAAACTGCCGCAATTTGCTATATTTTTATATCATTGTACCGGTGCGGTAGCTATGATGAAACAAAGAAAAGAAATAAAAATAAATATCGTAAAGTGTATCCTAGTACTCGCACACGGATCAAAGAAATTATCTTTACTAATATATAATGCTGAAGAGTTTGTTTGTTTGTTTATTTGAACGCGCTAATCTCAGGAACTGGTCCGATTTGAAAAATTCTTTATTGTGTTGGATAGTCCATTTGACGAGGAAGGCTTTAGGCTATTGGAAATCGAAATCCACGCGGACGGAGTCGCGGGCAGCCGCTAGTTGTATTATAATGTAAACAAATACATAATAATGTTAATCATTCAAAAACATCTCGACGAAAGTGACCAAAATCTTTTTTTTTTTTTATGAGTAAACTGAAAACATGGAATCATTATTCTTATCGGACGACCAGGTGATTCAAGTCTGCAATGTTCTTACCAAACTAGGAAAACCTACACAAAGTAGCGTTCCCCGCAAGATTCGAGCCCATGACTTCCAAGGTTTTTGAACCCAGCACTCTAACCACTACGCCACGGAGTCGGTTATGTTCCCATACTGTATCTTCTTCCTAGCGTGTATCCCGTTTCTTTGCGTGGTCCGCTTTGACATCATCCAGGATCGAAAAGGAAACTGATCTGAATGTGCAGGTTTCGCCCCGGTGTTTCCCTCACCGCCGAGCTTAACGGCACAAATCCACACATAGATTCCGAAAAATCCAGATATGTGGGCCCGGATTCGAACAACGGACCTCACGTATGTGAGGCACGGTCCGTAACATTAGGCAACCATCGCTCCCTTACTGTATATTAGACCGAAATTTGATTTATCGTGCAAAGACGCAATACAACATCGTATGCTCCCTCTGAATATCTCATCCGCATGTGGACATAAGCACCACTTTGGACTTTGTCTAGTGCGGTGTTACACACTAATTCTCACACCCTTCGAAGCTTAAAATTTCTGACTCCTACGTTTTCTGTACGGAGTGAATAAATTATGCTGCAGTGGTTTTATGAAGCATTCGATACTTGAGACTTAAATACATCATATTTTGGAGCCTCTATTCTGTTTAGTTTACAATACATTAATGTACTGCCTACACAATATAAATTGACGATAAAATGATAATTTGTGTATGTTTCATTTTCACATGTTAAAACGACTAGTTCATCTTTCATTGTACTATGGCCACCATTGTTTTGAGGCTAGTCCAGGCTCCGCCATACGCGGTGCTCTGTTACTTCAACATTTATAACATTTCTCTAACAGCCCATATAGCTAAAATAATCTAACATATTAATATAATCTTCAATAAAACGGTTACATTGAAACCAATAATAAAATACTTCAGTTCATTCTTTTTACAAAAAATGAAACAGTATTCAGTAAAAAAAATAGTTGCCGAACAGAAATATCTGGACCAGAGATAGAAACAAAATTGTAAACATTAGACTTTCTATTTAATATCCGACGAGCTAAATTCGAAAATACAATGAAACGCTCCGAACAATACGTCCTTTTTAGTCGGTACAAAAAGTTCCATCCAGTCAACTCCAACATTTCATTTCCTAAGCCCGTCTTATATTAATGTCAAATGTTGTGATTAAGCAGAGTTAATCGTCCCTAATTTCCTAAGAATAGTCAGCTCTCCCTTCCCAGGATTGGAGTGACAAGCCCCGGAATACCTCCTGAACATAAATTTCACAACAACAATTACTAACTTTCCCCCAGTATTTTATCATTGACGGATGACTTGGATTTATACGCTAGATGGAAGATAGATAACTGCTTCACACGAAACAGGGAGCGATCCCATTTTAATTCTATTTGTTGTTTATTGGAACATAATTTCGTGGAAAAATATTTTCTGATGTCGGATAGCGTGCGGTTTGAGTGCGTATTTTTGCGTCGTTACTTCTTCTTATTAATGTGATTTTATTAGCAAAACTACTACAGATAATGAGATTTGGAGTCTATTAGGAACATTCAAGCCTAGTTTTGGCAAACTGTGGTAGATTTTTTTTAATTCATTATTAAAAAAATATTTATAAAAGGAAGGTGAACTTGATAATAATGACTGATTTCAAGTTCATTGACATAAATCCTATTTATTTCTGCCTTCTGGAAAATATAGCCAACCAAACACTTCTCTTCATTATTCCCTTTTGTGTCATTTAGTATTAGATTGTAGTAACTGGTTCATCAGTTTATCAAGTATAACAAGACGTGTCAGTAAGTAAGAATCTAGTTATAGTGCACGTTAAACCTCCGTGTGCAAAGTGAGTCGCCGGCATCGCTCATAACAATAATTTCGCGGGATATCACGTAAAGCTCTTGGGTTTATGCACATATTATTTTAACCACAACAGCTGCGGCATAATTTTTAGACGGCCCGCGTCTTTGTTTAATTTTGAAAACTATTTTAAGTTTTTTAAAGAAATTATTCCTGATTAATTTTATAATCTGGTATCTAGTACAGGTACCTACATAAGTAAGACAATTCTACTTTGATTTGATATTACAATGAATTTTGTACATACCTTTGTTTATTTACTGAGGTAATAATTGGTATTGTTACATATACCAGGTCCCAGATGGACATTTAGGCAAGAATCGAAATTAAAATTACTTTTGTTATGAAGGCATGAATGCCCAACATTGAAAATTAACCTTGAAAAAAATTATAGTAATAGTTGGTAAGCATTTCTGAGGAAAAAAACTGACTGTTCGCAATTCCAAAACGCTTTTTCTTTTATCACAGACCACATGTCTAACCAGCCCTTTCTGTAATTGGACACATTCAGATATGCAAAAAACAGGGGCTCTGTTCCAAATGGCTCACTGAAAAATTTATGTCCCGGCGTTTGATGGCGACCGAGTCTCGAGGAAAAGGGGTCCGTGATTAAAAGGGAAAAATACGAGATTGATATCTTACACATTTTTTTGTCTGATTAAAATAATAATTTTTAAAGACCTATTTATAGATACCCCACACGTATATGTTTAATGAAAAAAAATATTTTCCGTTTCAGTTCTGACTATGGGGACCCCCCCCCCCCCTATTTTTATTTTTTTTCTATTTTCGTGTGAAAACCTTGTTGCGGTTCACAGAATACATCCACTCACTAAGTTTCAACAGTGTAGTACTTATAGTTTCGGAAAAAAGTGGCTGTGACAGACTGGCGGACAGACAGACAGACAGACAGACATGACGAATCTATAAGGGTTCCGTTTTTTTGCCATTTTGGCTACGGAACCCTAAAAAATGGTTTCTTACGCTTACGCAACTGTCACTCATTAAATAACATTACTTTTTAACGGGTTAACATCGCGGCTTTATTAAAATTACGTTTTTACAGGGAAACCCGACGTAAAGTACTTGTGTATAATAATGTCTTCACTGATTTAATATTGTTGGCCTCCGACATAAATAGTGAACAGACATCTACTATCCATCTCTGATTTTTAGACTGGTCATGATTTTGTTAAGTATTTGCATAAGTAAAAATTTAATCAGGATTCATTTCCTGGGCGGGCAAAATATGTATAAATTCCGAACTCAGCCTGAGCTTGTTCACCAATCCACATTTGGCAAGCGTGATGATTATGCTTAAGGCTGAATTATAAAGCTTTACTTATCTTAAAAAGAAATCCAGTCCAAAGTTGATACTTTCAGAAAAGTCGAGATTTGTACGGAACTCAGTTCGAAAAGTACGAATTGTATTCACCTTGTTTTTAACTCAGACAAATGGACTCCGCCGTTGACCATATTTCTTTCATTAAATACGCATGTGGGTTATTTTACGTAAACCAAAAAGGTTGAGTTTTATTTTTACTCTAGCAATGACCTTTCCTTTTTCATTCTGCTTAACAAATGTAGGCTTCATGCGTTTTTAATTGCTTTTATCTCCATACCGTCTAAAATAACCAAAGCTAAAATTGATAAGTCTTCATAGTTAAACTTCCATGCAATTGTTTTTTCATACAAATTTCTATTGTGGGCCCAATAGTGTGCTGCGACCACGATCCTGATTCGTACCTGACTGGTTATTACTGGCTTAACTTCCATTCCAATGTAATATTTATTAGATATTCCCAACATTGAGTGTGCTGCTGTTATTAGTAATGTATTATTTTGAAGGCACCATTACGGAATACAAATTACAAATCCATCCTCGTCACCGTAAAATGTAATCTAAGCTTCAAGCTAATCATGCGTCAACCAATACGGGCTGGAGGTCGCTCATACTTAATCGCGGTAATCCATTTGGCAGGCAAGTTTTATGCCACGACCAGTCACAGCTGACCCCTTAGCTTCAACGTACGTCGGAGTAACTAGAATGATCCGGTTTGTTGTGTGGGACCAAGGTATCTTGGTGATGTTTTATCAGGTCGTAAATTCTAGCTGGTATCTGGCGAGACGTCAAACCGTCGGATGGGGTACGGAATTTCGGTAGAAAAACAGATTCGCCCGAGCTTTGAGCCCGGCAATATTTTAAAATAGTTTGCGAGAGGGACTTTATTCAAAAGATTTTCTAGCGTTTTGGCGGGCGACGGTTCTGGTAAACTTGTTTTGCTTGAAAGATAAATGTCTTGTTTTCATTTTGATGTGATGCATTTGGTTGAAGTTCGTGAATTGATTTACTGCAACCCATCTCGTTTCATCTCGAAATGATGAAATGAATCATAATCTTATTATCAACCCGCATCGGCAATGCAAACTAAAGTACGACTATTCCGTCAGTCACAAAAAACAGTTTTTCTGTATCGGTTTTATAAAAGTTTTTATAATATAATTTAATAATTATTCATACTCTCTGAATGGAAGTCTGGCAACATTTAAATCAGCAATTAAAAGGACTGAATGATTTTGTGAGACTAAAATTATATAGGTACTATATTTAGGAATATCTTTTATACTTTGCCTGTTTGTGTGAAAATAAATAGTCGACTTCAGAACGACTCTACTAAGCGGTAGTCAAATACTGTCAATATCAAGTGCTTCCTAAGACAGACCAAATAAATCTTGATTTAATTCAGCATCTGTCCAAGTCTGAGTCCGGTAGCAACGAAGGCTAAAGACAAATGGTGTTTGTCTAGTGAATTGACTTACAGTCTGATACTTTGCTTTGTCCGTTATCACTAGTACCATCAAGAATTCCATAATGGAACTACCGATGATATATTTACACCATTGCTTTGATTTAAACTAGTAGCATTCTCAGTCCCATGATGTAACTACTGATAATAGTTTTTGACAATAGTTCCATTTATTTTTCGAATACAATAGAACTAACGATCGCTTCGCAGTTTGCACACCAAATTATGTGTGAGTTTTGGAGTATGGGAAAATATTATAAGCTATCATGTACCTATAGCTACCACACAATTACATTGTACCTAACCTAAAGCATCAGAAGTCGCACCTTATTTTGTATTGCGGAACCCAAAATATTATGCAGTTAGTCGACTTTCAAACGATTCCGCTAAATATTGGACTACTAACAAGTTGTTTGCCCCCACTGACTCCATTAAGCGGTAGTCAAATACTGTCAATATCAAGTACTTCCTAAGACAGACCAAATAAATCGTGATTTAATTCAGCATCTGTCCAAGTCTGAGTCCGGTAGCAACGAAGGCTAAAGACAAATGGTATTTGTCTAGCGAATTGACTTACAGTCTGATACTTTGCCTAACTCTTATGTGGATCGCTCCGCAGTTTGCACACCAAATTATGTTTGAGTTCTGGATTGTGGGTTTTGCTGTTAGCGTTTAACTGTGGGGGCGTCTATTTTTGGGGCTAAGAAAGTGTTTGATTAAAAAATTAAATTCGTCTGTTGGCTTTTTAATTGATGCTTTCATTATTTTTTTTAATAGCAATATCCACAGCGTCGCAATCGAGATAATTTTTAGATTTTGTTATATCTTTGTTATTCCATTTATGGCTTTCGTTTCTTTACATCCTCGTCAAATAAACCGCCAAAAAACAACGAAATACCACCTTTTCTCTTTTAATAAACATATTAAACCAGTGATATACTGAGAGGTGGCTTGTTACTGAACCCAGCTTCATAACAGGCCAAGTTCACTCGCGCGAATGCTCGCTAAGAGTCTTGAGTCTTGACCTAGAACATAGCACTTGTTTTCCGCGGTCTGGAGAGGGTGGGTTAGTTCTTTGTTTTGTACTCGAAGTGTTGTTGTTGTTATATAGTGTTTTCGGCTCTGATATTGTAATGAAAGTGTCATGTTTTAAGATTCATTGATATAAAAGTGATATTTTTTTTATGAAGGATTCTATTGTCGACCAGTCCTTTTCTCATGGATGCAAATGATTCGATGGTGCTACGTCAAAACTTCGTGACTTCTCTCGTCTAATAAAATAATCAAAAAACATTTCGTTTCTCTACCACTGCACCAAATCAACTTCCAAATGAAACTAGTAACCAGAGTAGGTATATAAGCCAGTATTACTGAGTGGTGACTTGTTAATGAACCTAGCTTCAAATCAGGCCAAGTTCACTCTCGCGAATGCTCGCTAAGAGTCTTGAGTCTTGACCTAGAACATGGCACTTGTTTTCCGCGGTCTGGAGAGGGTGGGTTAGTTCTTTGTTTTCTTTCATGATACGATTTTTTGCTGTGCATGTTGTATTGTGATAACGTTATATCTGAGTTACATTTTAAGGTTTGTTTCAAGTCATTTCAGTTGTGTTGTACAAAAGTAACAAAGCTATACTAAGTAATAAAATCATCAAATGAAAGATACTTCTTTACAATGGTCTCAAAATGAATTTATCAATGTGTCTTTTAAGTCAGAGGTTCGGCCTCAAAAAAAAAAACATTTGTGTGCATTCAAATTTCTGATTGTATTAGCTTTAGGTGTTTTATGTTTTAATTTTTCATCAGTGCGCACATTTTGTTTGCTAGAACCACAAAAAAAAGAGACTAGCACAACAAAAAGAAAGTACTTCCACCCTATATAAATATTTCAAAGTATGTAATGTTAACAAGTGCTTTTATATTAAAATACGAATTTAATAACAATTTCTTATTTCCTTCCTGTAATCTAATCATTGAATAAACACAATCAAACGACTCAATTACTGAATAAAAAAAAGGATGCTTCACATCACTACGCGAGGGATTGACGAGTACGATCACTCACCTGAATAGAGTAGGGATGAGTCGGGTTTATCGATAACCCTGACATAGATAAAAATGTATTGATATAAGGTTGACATAAACTTCTAAGACAAAGCGATATTCAATCTTACTAAATTGTGGTAGATGATATCTTACTTGCTACTTACAGCGTTTACTTAATAAATGCATCTATGGATTGGTAAATATTTTGTGAAACAGCACAATTATAGTTTTTTACGATTACCAAGACGTTTTATCAAGACCGCTGAATATGGCTTATTGCCATACTCGTATACTCGTATTAACATTTTCTTAATCATTCATATTTATCCAAATACTTGAATAACAAGCTTCTTACGGATATTATATTGGTGACCAGTTTCAGTGAACTTAAAATCATTTTTTTGACGACCCGCTTAATGTAATGCTCAAGATGTCGCGAGGTTCGCGGGTTCAATCCCCGCACAGGACAAACATTTGTGTGCATGAACATGTCTGTTTGTCCTGGTCTGGGTGTTATATGTATCTATTTAAGTATATTTGTAATACCAAAGTTGATTCTGATGTCTGTAACACAAGTGCTTACTTAACACGGGGTCAGATCAATGTATGTGATGTTGTGAAATATTTATTTATTTATTTATTTTTCGATGCCTTAAACACACGAAACTGAATTAGCACAGTTATACTTTGCTACAACAATTGTTGTAGCAAAGTCAACTTTGCTTATTCTATTTCATAACTCACAATCTATGCGCATGCTTATTTGTTTATTCAAATTATCGAGTCATGTAAAAGTATCGATATAATAATCATTCATCAGCGATACTTTCCCATCCCTACCACCAGGGGGACGTTTTGAAGCGAATGCGTCTCTAACGTTATTAGCTTGTACTCACGATCGACTGCGCGGCATATCCGACGGTTTCATTCAAATTACGTACTGCTGATTAACCTTCGCATGTTATGTTATTCCTATGTAATGTCGTTGCTATTCTCTTCCTTAAGTCATGTTCCTTGTAAATGAAACATATAACAACCGTCTAGGCAATTTTAATGGAGTGGTTTGCCATTGCCTTCTACATTTTACGAACTTACTCGTAGTGTGCAGGTTTCCTAACGATGTTTTTCTTCACCGTACGGCTGGTATGAAATTAAACATAGATTTATTCATTTATTTATGTATTGAAAAAAGACACACCATCGCTCATTTTTGATTACCACGAGGTGCGTGCCTGACCAGATTTGAACCGCTGACCGCGCTCTACCAATAGGCTACCGAGCTGTCGTTGCTGTTAAGCAACCATACACATACACAGTTGCTGTTTACCGTATAAAAATGAGAGACGTAGCATCGGCTACTGAAGTAGCCATCGTGAGTTAGCTAGCCATAATCACCAATTGCAGACCATTGCTGGATTGCTGGATTAGGCCTCCCTCAGTCCCCTAGACTAGTGTCCCCCCAATGTCCTAAGTCAAAAGTCGTTTACCTACTGGGAATCAACCAATGAAATACACACAACTTTTTTTCTCATCTACGTGCGAACAGGCCATCAGTAATAATAAAAAACACACCTTTCATAACGTATATAGGTTTACATACTCGTATGCCGTATTAAGCACAATATTAGAATCACACTCACCCCCAACATTCTCCAAATGACCCAGAGCGCGATAACACGAAAATGAATTTTTAAAAACGCGGAGTGCTCTCAAAAGATTCGAAATTAACCTGTCTTCCCTTTGGGAGAAAATAAAATTTCCCTTCCCTTTGCTAATGCGAGCAATCCATTAGAGAAACGGCCTGTGTTATCATCTCATAAATTGCGCGACTATCTCTGCTCTTGTCAAACGGGTAACGTATCGAAGCCCGTTTTGACCGGAATGCCTGCTTTCGGGTAATTGAGGGGGGAAATGAACCGCGAAATTATTATCTAGACTGGTAACACCACATTTTTCGGCTACACTTTATTGCGGATAGTAAGAAACCCTTTACGAGCAGATTTAGCGTTTTGGTACTAAAATATAAAATAATTTTGGCAATTGGCTTAAACGTTGTTATAGCGATTGATATAAGAAGCTTAGCTTGGAATGTTTTTACAAGTAGCTTTCCCTCAAGGTATTTCGTTCATCGCCAATGGACATCAAAAACTAAACCAAAGAACCGTTCTATGTTTCTACGAACTTTAAAAACCATAATAATGTAATTAGAAAACTCCTTTATTTTAAAGCTATTTTATCGCATTTTATTTATTTTTGAATTAAAGTTAATTGTCATCTAAATAATATATGTAGATGAACACTGCTAATTAATTACTTTGGTATATAAGTCTACTTCTCAACTGTAACACAAAATCGGCACTATTTACGAACACACTATTAATCAAATACGGCTCGGAAACTTCAATATTACCACAGTAATTGGCATTTAGCAACACAACGCGCAGGATCAACCCCTAAATTACTTCACTAGTTGTCATTAGCAACTTTGTTGTGATATAATTAATTTTGTTGTTGAATCGAGCTGTAATGAATGACGTCACAGGGTGGCCTACTCCGCAAAATTGTTACCGAACTTCCACAGGTTCGGGAGTTGTGTCATAATTTCACAGTTTAATTAAACAAGATTTGTTGTGTGTGGTAAATAAGAAGTGATTAAAGTAATGTCGGAAGGGTTCTCAAAATATGTTGCTGCTTTTCACCAAATAAGAATATTCATGAAATTAATCCATCTAAACTGTAACCAAAACATTGAAGCTGCTTATTTAGAAAGATCAATGTAATTTGCTGATTTTCATCATTATCATCATCCTAGCGCCTCTCCCGGCTGCATCCTCGGCCGTTGCCTCGGAGCCCAGGGTGCGACTTTGGTCCTGAATTGACAAACATGGTTATTGCAATTTGCTGATTTTATAAATTGTAACCTTGATTTAGCTCATATCAATATGAGTCAGCTTGAAACACCAATACAATAATGAAATTGATTTCCATGTACGTCCTGTGAATTATTGGGAAAACTGAATGTATGTATTTCCTTACACCAATAATTCTGACAGTTGTCATTGCAAACCCGACTGTGTGAACTTGGATTTAAGGACGTTGTTTCGAGATCCGCTAACCGACGGTGGTAGCCGTCAAACGAACGGTAACACTGTTCTATAAACCTCTCGTTGTTTGATTAGTTCAGTTGAGCGTTTTGTTTATTCTACTGGTGTGTGAAAGAGGCAGAGCTACCTTTCGTAAAGATAAGACAGAGACAAACGAAGTAGAAGCATACTCGTACAAATATGAGACGAATAAGAAGGGAATAGATTGCTTTTTGTAAGATATTGTCACGTATGTGAGAAAAGGAAAAGCGATCATTGACGTATCAAAATATTGCTTTAATTAACCACAGATGTTGATTTTCCTCGGAAACATAAATAGCAGTCATAATTGAAAATATTATTTGCTTTCATGTAGTCATTAATTTTCAATCGTTGCTTTGAGATAAAACGTTTTATTGAAAACGATGTCGTTAGAAAACGGAATTATGATAATGATTGTTTGTTGTAATTTTCATGGACCGGTCAATCGCCTGACAAGGCGGGTGCCGGTCTCTCCCTGTTCGGGTACGAAGGAAACCGCAGGAGTTTAGTGGGTTATGTCCCACTAGGGGCATAAAGTTCTGAGCCCCACAAACGGCTGCAGGTTTAGCTGACCTGTAGCTATGTCGCGTAAAAGTGTTCTCTTGCGAAAAAGAAATGGTAAGAGAAAGGTTTTCCCGGTTGATTCTGTCAAACATTATTCATAATTACCTAGCAATATTCCTTGCTACTACTATATAATTATAAGTGTTTCGTATTATTTATTGTAAAATACAAATGTTTATGATCCTTCATAGCCGATTAATAAAACACACGAGTATCTTTAGTCTGTAGTTGAGGACAAACAAATGCCTCCTAACGAACTCCCAATTAGTCGATGGCTAAGCTTACTGTCATTCCGCATCGTAGTTGAAGTATCCACAATTTTCTAAATTCAAATATAAAAAATATTGGCTATGAATGTAAGTGGAGTTGTGTCAAACATTTATGTATGTGCGTAATTTCTTACCAAGTGCATGGTGAAGGAAAACATTGTGAGAAAACCTGCACCCTACAAGTAAATGTGTAAAATGAAAAGGCCGCTCCATTAAAAATGCTAAGAGAGTTGTTGTGTGTCATTACAATATAGTGTTTACAGCACTCTTTTTTGGGGAATACGACACAAGGAAATTGCGAGCCTGTTGTCTAATGCTGGGGCGTATGCCCCCGCTTGGTGTAATGGTCAAGAAGTTGACTATGAGACCAAGAGGTCGCGGTTTCGTTTCCTGCACAGGAAAAACAGTTGTGTACATGAACATATCTGTTTGTGCCGGTTGTGTTTTAGATGTATGTATTTATTTAAGTATATTTTCCATACCACTGTTGATTCTGATAACTGTAACACAAGTGTTTAACCTACTTAACAGGGAGTCAGATCAATGTATGTGTTGTTGTGAAATATTTATTTACTAGCGGCCGCCCGCGACTCCGTCCGCGTGGATTTCGATTTCCAATATCCTATGTGTTATTCTGATGTATAAGCTATATTGTGGTAAAGTTTCATTCAAATCCATTCAGTAGTTTTTACGTGAAAGAGTAACAAACATCTTTACATCCATACATCCATACATCCACACATCCATACATCCACACATACAAACTTTCGCCTTTATAATAGTAGTAGGATTTAAGAGGGAGGTTATATCCACCATACTGGCACTAAATAAAAATCAAATTATTGATAACCATAAACCCAATCGAACCCAACTTCTGTTAGAAGTTTGTTTATAGATCAGACTATTCATTGCAAGTGAGTTTGCTCTCGCCAGGGACTGTTTCAGTCAAACCGCAAAGACCCGAGTGGATTGAAGTTCGTTAGATGACGATTGTTTGCTTCCAGTAGGAAGTATGAATAGATGGTATTTGAATATGGAACTTCGTATAAAAAATTCTATTTATGGGTGGAAGCTATGTAGTGTAAATATGCAGTCAGCCTGCGATTGCTAAGTTAAGCAACTTTCCTAGAGGCCAGTCATTGAATGGGTGACCGAGAAATTTCATCTTGAGATCCTCCGTGCTTCGGAAGGCTCGTAAAGCCCTTGGTCCTGTGCCTGATCTCTCTACGTGTCAGTGTGCTGTCCCACCGAACTATGAGAGTGACTGAAAAGGAACGCACGTGTTCTTACGCAATCACTTGTGCACTATAATTAATCCTGCGTATGTACCTGGCTAATCAAAAGATCGGCTGCCATGGGCGAAAACCGTTCACGTAGTATTACTATGCACGGTGAAAAATATACACAATAAGCACACGCATCCGAACACGAGCCCAGAAGCTATATTAGTTAATCCTATCTTATCTGATAGGGATGAAATATCGGGTGTCTAGATTAGAATATTCATTGCAAGTGAGTATTTGTCTCCGGGTGAACCGCACGGATCGACCCCGGCTAATTGGGGTTCGTTAGGTGCCGATTGTTTGCGTCGCCGTGTACACATCGCAGGTAGGATCTGGATAAATGTCAAGGATGGTAGTAGTGGTCTTTTAATGCTTATTTATAAGTTATCACTGCCACGTAACGAATAGTGAAATGGTTCAGAAGTTGACAACGAGGTGGGTATTTTATTTATTAGGCCAAGAAGTTGTGTATCCTCGTATATAATACTAGCTGTCGCCCGCGACTGCGTCCGCGTGGATTTCGGTTTTCGCACGCATACCCAGTGTTATAAGCAATAAAGTGCTATAGAATAAAGCCTTCCTCAACATGTGCATTATCCAAAACTAATTTAATTTTTCGATTCCTAGTATCTCCTAAGGTTAGCGCGTTCAAACAAACAAACAAACAAACAAACTCTTCATTACATTAATATTTAATTAATTTTAACCTTGTAAATTTGTACACGGTTAGTAACAAAATTAGACAATGAAAATGAATTTTGATCTTCAACAACATCGACATTATAAACAAGGTATGAATAGTGCATTGACTTTCCCTTACGGTATTATGTGTGTAAAAAATTAACAAGTTTTCAAGGGCGGGTCCTACCAAATCCATACATTGAGCATTATTAAAAAGTAGGATCACCTAATCAGTCGATATTACACGTACACGGGAATCTCCTAAACGTGTTTACGCATCTCCCGTCCGAGCAAACAATCGCGACCTAGCGAGCCCCAATTAGCTCACGGCCGATCCCTCCGGTAGCGCGCAGTAAATGCTCACTTTGCCGTGGATAGTCTCATACCGATATCGTGTGGATTTCTGTTTCACAATAATATGAGATTCGGAATCTATAACAGTACATTCTTGGTGATTTTCATTATAAGTTTGGGAGGCAAAGTAGTTTCTTCTTTTTTGGAATGTAACACACTAAGAATTTCTTATGAGCTTGGATCATCAAATCAGTCCAATATGGACTCGAACTTAGGCCTCTTAAATCAGTCCATATTACACGTACACGGGAGTCTCCTAAACGTGTTTACGCATCTCCCGTCCGAGCAAACAATCGCGACCTAACGAGCCCCAATTAGCTCACGGCCGATCCCTCCGGTAGCGCGCAGTAAATGCTCACTTTGCCATGGATAGTCTCATTCCGATATCTTGTAGATATCCGTCCTACAATTATCCGTTTGGAGTTTATATTTTTCATGATTATAGAGACAATTTTGAGACCGATTCTCAAGAAAAAGCGTAAAGTTCCAGAAGTCTATAATCTGTTCTATGATCTGCGATTTCCAATAAGTAAACCTTAGGTACTAATTGATTTTATTAAAAGTATAGAGTATTTGAATAACAAGGAAAATATATCAGCAATTACAATTATGACATTACCAATCTTTTGCATTTATAGAAGGTTAGTCATAAATTAGTCCAAACTTAGACAATAAGTAAACCTTAGGTACTTATTGGAAATCGCATATCCACTTGACCCTATTTTTACCTTTCTAAGTATAAACAACTTAGATTTGAGAGATTAACAGGTACTTGGGACATTTCTTTAGTTAATCAATCAATAAATCAGCCTATTACCTTTCACTGCTGAACATAGACCTCCCACAAGGTGCGACATACATCCCGGTCTTGTGCGATCCGCAACTTTGGTAAAAGATGTTTCGAATTTTAATCCAAAACGAAACCAAGTTGTGACATTCTTTGGCAAAATAATAACGTTTGTTTTCAATTAAATTGATATAACTGAAATTCTCATTACAATTCCAGACGGCTAAATAAATACCAAGAACAACTTGCCAAATAGCTCGGTACCAATAGAAATTGATATTACTTTAACCCCGAAAAGCCCGAGGCGGTTTTATAGAAGACTTGAGGAATTATTTCGACTCTCTTATTAAATCTTCGACTTTATTAAATATATTCTGTGTATTGTATATGTGTACATAGAACATTGTTTCGTCTGATGTAATTGGAAAATTAGTACAAGTGAGAATTCAGGCTTCAGACAACGAACAAGATTACTTGATTATGTAAATATGAGGGAGGTAAGCAATTTACATTTTCATATCCAAACTGAATTACAAGAATGAGCTAAGTAAAATTATCACATATTTTTTTTACTCTTTATATAAAATTGAAATCATTGAAAAGTAGGGACAACATTAATCTTAATCTAATCTTAAAAGGGGCATACGGGTTAAAAAGGCTTAGATATTAAATTGCTCCATCACTGTGTTTTTGCGGTTTTCTGACGATCTTTAATTATTATTTTATCATGTAAACCTTAGGTCCAAGTCACACGAAAACATTTAATGTCTTTTATTTTACAAAAGGAATGCAGCACAAAAACATACCCTAGTGGAGGGTTAAAGCCGAGTTTCGAACGGAAATCCACAGAGACACAGCTTCCTCTTGGAAAACATTAGTTAGCTCGCGGACTTTTGATTGGTTCCCGAGGGATCATCGGATTTGAATCTGCTCTCACAAGATTACTCGTACTTGTTCCTGCAAGGTTAATTTATCCAATACAATACATAGCGTAATTCGAGACAAATGAACGTAATAAGGCTTACAGGTGTTCCCACTGATGAGAGTAGGGTTTGAGCTAGTTTTGATGGGATCAGCAGATAATGGATTAATTTGGAAGGAGTCATACGATGAAGAAATATACGGTTGAGGGAATTACACTGACTTATCTACATTATACACTCAAACCACTTTAAACGACATCTGACTTATAGAGGCAACCGATTACTATTAATTTATTTGTGAACATACGATAACGTTTTTATTAGATTAGTTATAGGGTGGCCAACTTGTAATAAATAAATTAAGTCAGAGTTTCGTTTAGAAGGTATATTCCCAATCGCTGGCACTTTCTTAACACACGACAGCTGAAACGTAAACACCCAAAGAGCTTTCATTAAATCACTTTGCTTTTCTAGCACTCCGTAAGCGATAAAAGAAATCCAGATAAAGTAACGCATTCCTAAAACTTAAATTGCGTGATTGCGTATCAGCGAATTGCAAACGACGTGCCCTACTTGACCTGTCTGCCCTTAGAATCCTTTACAATGAATTTTGTTTTTTCATACCATTCCAATTGGATATGGAGCACGTAGAATCGAATTACGAATGATACTTTAAATATATTTTACAACTAAAACCGGCTCAATAAAACCTAGACATAATTGAAAATCAGTATATTAATGATGACACAATATTTGAATTACTATATTAACACAATAAAACCGAGATATGTATAATTGAAGATCAATATATTAACTATGATGACATAATATTTCAATTAAAATATTGACATACGAGTAATATTGATATATCAAATACTAAATATTATACTTATTCCATAAACTGTATTAATATTATTGGTTAGTCTAATAGTTTATTCACGCCAATTTGAACTGAATTGGATTACAAAATATTAATTGTCATCGACTCATTTCATTATTAATTTAACCAGACAATACCACAAAGAGGACACACTTTTATGTGTAAATCATAATTTTGTAGTGTTTTGTAGAGAACAATTAATAAGCATACATGCTTTGTATAGTAAGATTTTTTTTTTTCAAAAATGAAATGCGTTTTACGCCTGTCGTTGTAACTGCCCTTATCCTTAAATCTCACGTCTCGGTCAATTAATACCTAGGACATTAATTACTTTAACATACTTTCGTGAGTAGTTTGAGCAATGTATTTGTCAGCAATGGTTTTGTGAAAAAAATTGTTGAGTTTCAGTTCAAACCATGGGGAACCCAAAATTTGTTTTTTCAATTTTTATTTTAAAATCTTAATGCGGTTTACAGAATAAATCTAATTACCAATTTTCAACAGTACAGTACCAAGTTTCATAAGTAGCTGTAACATACGGGCAGACAGACAGACAGCCATGACGATTCTTAAGTGTGCCTTTTTTAGCCATTTGACTACGGAACCCTAAAAACGCCTGGTGACACCATCCCCATCCTCAAATCTCATGTCTTATATCTGACAAAGCGTTTAATCGCGGTCTATTAACACCTCCACGGCAGGAGCTCTAAGACGGCCCATCTTGGAGCGTTCCTATCTCTTTGAAGGATGATAGGCTGCTATAATTGCCAATAGCTGCAGGCTCTATCTTCGCTTCGCGGTGTGTGTTAGACCTAATAAATTAATAACCATTTTTGAAGACCTATCCATAGATACCCGACACGTAAAGGAAAAAAAAAGGATTTTCTGTTCTAACTATAGGAAAACACAATTTTATGTTCTAATTTCGCGTGAAAATATTAATTCGGTTCACAGAATACAGCTAACAAATTTCTGCGGTATAGTGCTTATACATAGTTTTAGAAAAAGTGGCTGTGACATACGGGCGGACAGACAGACAAACAAACATGACGAATCTACAAGGGTTCCATTTTAGCCATTTAGCTACGGAACCCTAAAAACGCCTGGTGACACCATCCCCATCCTCAAATCTCACGTCTTACATCTGACAAAGCGTTTAATCACGGTCTATTAACACCTCCACGGCAGGAGCTCAAAGACGGCCCATCTCGGCGCGTTCCTATCTCTTTGAAGGATGATAGGCTGCTATAATTGCCAATAGCTGCAGGCTAATTCCTCGCTTCACAGTGTGTGTTGTTAAGTCACAGACGGCAGCGATTCTTATTAAACTCATTATGATCGTAGGGCCTCTCCCGGTTGCATCCTCGGCCATTGTCTCGAAGACCAAGGTACGCAGCGACTAGGATCTTGAATTAGCCAGCCTGGTAATTATAGTTATTAATTCTTGAAAAACTGCAGTATTTTTATAATACGTTTGGTTGCCTAAGGGGTGTACTAAGGTGTTATAAGAAACAAGGCAGTAAGTAGAAATTACCTATTCTAAATTAAAAAGCAACTACAATCATATGGCACCGATAAACTTATTATGAAACTTGTTTTTATGGCAACATCCATCATTTAACTTTTGGTCTTCTTTTCAAGCTTCTCTCATTTTTGATTTCGCATACTCGTTATAGGTAGGTTACATTAATATTATATGATATAATATTTTAAAATAAAAGGTATTATTTTTAACAGACATTTGATACAAGGATTTATTTTAACTCAACTTTAAGTATATTGACTTTAATCAATTTCGTACTATCGTTCTAAGTGTATAACTTGGACCGCATATGAATTGCTTGTGCCCCACAAAAGCTCGTTCAGATATGGCGCTATCTGTTCAAGCTATTTTAACGTTATGGCGTCTTATCGCACTTTTGTGCTGTGACTTTTAATTGGTTCCTATTTAAGAAGGATCTCTTAAGGAATGATGTTTAATAAAGATCTAAGGAATTGTTTTTATACGATAGCCTTATTTATTTTTCTGCTTCAGAACACAGAACACAGATTGACATGGGAAGTTACATTATCAACCAAACGAGCTTCAGTTTATGAAATAAATGGAAACAAGGATTATTCGGATTAAAAAATGTTATGTTTTCTATATATAACCTTTTCAATTAAATTGGGTTTATTACACAAAATTCACCGAATTGGCTTTTAAAATAACTAATTTATCGTTAAAATATTCTCGAACAACAAAACGAAAAAATGCTAACTGTTTCCACGAATTGTTTTCAAAACGATGAAACGACGGCTCATATTTTTATTTTGAAGCGCATGAGTTATATAGATTTCCCGAAAATCTGTATAAAAAGCATTTCCAGTCATATTTTAAAACGTTATTAGTACTAGTCGTCCATTTGCCTGATGTTAAAGCTTGGTGGAAATAATTAATCACGATGACTGTAGAATCACACTAATACCAATATTATACATACTCGTAAATGTGAAAGTTTGTTTGTTTGGATGTTTGTCCGTCAATCTCAAACTCCTGAACGGATCTTAAAGAAATTGGGTAAACAGGCAGAGTATGAACTGACTTAGGTAATAGGATATTTTTTTTACCTATTTAATGCTCCCATAGGATAAAACAGGAATTTTCATAAAGCGGGTAAAGCCGCGGTTAAACACTAGTAATAAATAAATGAATACGCACTGTTGTCCATGGACAACAGTTGCCGTACGGCTATTGCACTATTTAATAATCGTAAAAAAGTCGTCTCGCTTTTAAAAAACATGGACAAATTATTAAAGAATTAAAAATAAAGCGAGTGGCGTGTCATTCTATAGATAAAAAAAAGTAAAAAATATCACAAAATTATCTGACCCCTTTCCTCTCAGTTGACGCATATATTTTGTTCTCCATGACCACTCTATACGCAGTAGTACCTCAATGAAAATAGCTCTACCCTATTAATTCTTTCCCTGTGCGTCGTTAGAAGCGACTAAGGGACATACCGAGCGATGGCCAGCAGCGGTCCCCTTTGTTTTATCGTTTACCATACCGCGGTGGTCAACCCGTCTGCCAGTTTGGTGATTAAGAGCAATCTTCATCGCGGAGAAGCCTACGTCCATTAGTGGTATTATTTATTTAAAACAAATGTGCACAATAATGTTTATATATCGTCTATATTGAATAGTAGCGCACCCTCCCCCCCCCCCGTGACTTCGTCCGCGTCCGCGTGGATTTCAGAACTCTCTTTTTCGCACTAAGAGGTAGCTTGTGTTATCTTTAGAAACTGGGAAAGATCTCAGGGTCTAAAGATAGTCTGTGCCAAATTTCATCAAAATTGGTTGAAAGGCTTAAAACGTAACAGTCATACAGACAGACTTCCGCATTTATAATATTATTAGGGATAATAAGTATAGGGATAATGACAATGACAGTAGGTAATCAGAAATCCTTTGCCAAGTTAATGTCACATTTGATTATCTGACAAGTGGACTATTACAGGTGTGTCTGCATGAGAAAAACCGGCCAAGAGCGTGTCGGACACGCCCATGAAAGGGTTTCTTGGTTGGGCTTTCTTCAAATTTACTTTTCGCTGTATGGGAGGGGGGGTAAAAAAATATTATTTTTCGTTTATTTTAAAAACTAATTCCTGATTCATCGGTATACATTTCTCCACCAATTTTCGTGGCAATCGGTGCAGAAACGGCGGAAAACGAGCCAGGACAGACAGACAGACAGAAATGACGAAACTATAAGGGTTCCTAGTTGACTACGGAATCCTAAAAACGAAGTATTAGAACAGGGAGCTTCATATCCGAAAATTGCTACATCCGCTTATATTTCTCACCTTTTACAACACCACGGGCTAAATCGGCGACGCACTCAGCATTTCCGAGCCGTCCGTAGGGCCAATAAATATGACAGAGCGGGAAATTGGACTGGAATCCTGCTTATTCGGCGTCCGTTCTTCGGCCGACGCCTGCAGTTATTATGGGCCCGTAATATATGAAGGATATGGCGATCAATTTCCTGGTGTGAATTTCTACTGGCCAGTTTTGGTGTATTACGGATGGGTATGTTTTTAAGTTGTGGCATTTGAACCCTTTTGTTATAATCACTGTTACCTAAGACGGGTCAGCCTCCTTTAAGAATTATTTTTTTTGGTTTGTATGTATCCAAGGTGTAATGTACTAAGTAATTAACTTATCTAAATGTATATATGGTATGAACTCATCGCATTTTACATATAAAAAAAAATATAAATTTTAACTACATTTTTTTTTCATTTTTTTTCTCTGTCTCATCCATGATACAAGCATCTAAAGTCTCTCTTGTCTTAAATTCGCTCGGAGTAGCATCAGTTAAGCAAAAAGCGAAACCTACATTACCCACGATCCAGTTACCATTTAACATTCAAGTAACCAGTAACTTCGGCTAAGGAGTTTGGTCTACAAACAAGCCGTACTTACACCCACCTTGTAAACAAAATTACGTTTATGATATGCCATAATTTGGTCTTGCTAATGAAAACAAAGCTACACAAATGTAACCAGCCCTTAGGGCGTAAAATACCCATTACACATTAACATACTCGTACATACTCGTATATACTCGGGAAGTTTCAACATTAGCTCCCAAATATAGATTTAAATCGCAAGACATGCCCCGACAGCTCAGATTAAAGAATAACATAGATACTCCCTTTGTCAGATTTAAGTGTTACCACCAAAATGTCAAAAAATCACTTAACTTTAGACCTAAGTCTGTTTCTCTCAACAGAAGACGACGGCCACGCCATAATGACGTCATCCCATTTGACGTTTAGATGGTTACAGTAAGTTTGTCTGCTGTCTTGCTCTATTTCACGTGAATCATAGTAAAGAGAAAAAGGATAGCATAACTGTCAAATTATTCCTTTCATCAATTGATATTCTCGTTTATCTGAGACACTGCGAAAAGAAACGATCATCGCTTTAAAATTTAGTGCCAATTTCAGAAAAAAGGGCATTTCTAACTTTTTAAATCTGATCTCCCAAAGCAAAACATGAGTAAATACAATGAGTGACATGGACCAACTCGGTTCGTCATTAAAATGGCGACATATGTTTCTACCGAGATGTTCGAATAAATTACTGCTTACTTGGTTGAAATAAATTAATCTTAAAGTCAGCATTGTTTTTATAATGAACGAGGAGGAGAAATTCAAGTTAAAAATAAAACGTTGTAGTATAATGATATAAAGTGTTCATGTTATTGTTAACCAATTTGTTTGCTAAGACTAAAATGAACCGAGCTTTGAACAGTTTTTAATGTAATAATTATACAATGTGTAACATTCCTATTTTATTTACGAGTAAAGTAAAGTTGCAGTTCTGGAGTAATTAATGTAAAACATTGTGTAACACGACAACGTTATAAAATCACAGATGTCACAACTCCCGCCTTAGGACTAGCACGCGCCTACGTAGTTCTGCCGCTTGTCAATAGATGGCAGCCCCAGTCCTCTATATAACGGTATCGTTTCGATTTTCCGATCATATAAGGTCTCTCCATACATTTTGTGTATGTGTACTACGCAGCTTAGTAATTAGCTTTGTGGTTGCTTCCAAACTATTGGAACTCCCGCGAACTAATTATTTAAGATTGATTGTAGACCTGTGTCGATCGATCATTTGTCGTAACCCGGGTCGCTCATGACCCACTCGTCTGGTGATCGGGTTCAAATGATTCGATCTTTTCGATCATTTGGGTCACAGCACAGTTCGTTTGATATGTACGACAGAGTGATGAATCCTGAGCTGGTTTTGCTAGATAGGATCATGACATAACTATTAACAATTTTTAGGTACCTATCTACAGAAATAAAAAACAATGTTATCTAAAGTAAAATAATCAAATTTATTGGTTTTAAAAGATTACAATAATCTACTCCAAATTGTGATTCAGGAACAAAATTTTGGTTAGTACCAATGCAGCTAAGCGAGTTTTGTTAGTTAATAGCTAATTTCTATATTTACAAAGTCATGCAATTGCATAAAATCCCGCACCAAATAGTTCCTCACAATTTTAAGCTCTAATAAACAACCACGATAAAATAATAATGTCAAACTCACAACACAATGCCCAACCACTTCAATAAAAAAAGACGCTCTTACGCGCGTGTCGCGGGTCATATAGGTCACCGGTGCAACTAATTTGATTTGATCTCAAAAATTCAATCACACGATCGACAGGTCATCGCGCGAGCCGCGAGCTACACACCCACGAGGCACAAACAAACCGGTTCATCGAGCGAGATCGAGAAAGAAAGAGTGCGAATACGCACGAACGTGGTTTAAAATGTAGGTAAACGAAAGAGATAGAAACTTTTGTTTGTTACGTCTCATTGCGTGATCGAATGCACGAATCGATCACTTGTACAAGCAAGCAATTTGTTACGTTAACCAAATGAGAATAAAGCGCATTTTGGTTTGTTTTGTCACCGGGTTAAATGATCGAGTCTTATAAAGATACGTGATTCGATCAATCGTGCACAGATTGCGATCGAATCAAAACGATTCGATCAATCGCGACCGACACAGGTCTAATTGATTGTACGTACAGTGACCCCAACTATTGTTGGCACACGGCCTAGTGCTTTTGACATTAGTCGGAACACTCTGCCGGGTCCACCCTTACATTATTGTACGGCACGCACGTACCTAATAAACGTGCTCTCACTACGCGTCTCCGTGTATCACTCCTCTCTGCGTCACCTGGACACCCGGGCCCTACCTCATCGGGACACCTTCCTACAAATTGGCGCCCAACGTGGGGCTTCCTCGTCGACGGTGATCTGGCGTTCCGAAGAGCAGTGGACTGAAGTTCCTCGTGACCAGATGCAGACGGCAAGACGACGTATGGAATTGGCGTACTACGCACTACTGACTTACTGGCTTTGTGGTTGCTTCCAAAGTATTGGAACTCTCGCGAACTAGTCAAGTTAGAGTTTACGTACAGTGCTACCAAATATTGTTGGCACACGGCCTAGTGCTTTCACGTAGATTGGAACACTTTGCCGGGTCCACTCATGCACCATAGTTAGCAAACCAAAACATGATTTCGGAGCAGTTCCTGTTCAGGGGGAGGAGGATAACGAACACCCAAAGTACGCCAGCGCAGTGTTGTTGCATAGGCGATCTTGGAGTGTATCATGCCCCAGCCCTAAGACCTTATGTTGGAGAACCTAGAGAAGATGCTGCAAGTCATTCTACGAGAGAACGCGTACGGCTAAGGAAGAATAGGCATAAACTCAACCTATCCTATCCTGTCTCTTCGTCGGGACGACTATCAGAGACAGAGGGGGAGACTGTAACACGACAACGTTATAAAATCACAGATGTCACAACTCCCGCCTTAGGACTAGCACGCGCCTACGTAGTTCTGCCGCTTGTCAATAGATGGCAGCCCCAGTCCTCTATATAACGGTATCGTTTCGATTTTCCGATCATATAAGGTCTCTCCATACATTTTGTGTATGTGTACTACGCAGCTTAGTAATTTTGTGGTTGCTTCCAAACTATTGGAACTCCCGCGAACTAATTATTTAAGATTGATTGTACGTACAGTGATCTCAAATACTGTTGGCACACGGCCTAGTGCTTTTGACATTAGTTGGAACACTCTGCCGGGTCCACCCTTACATTATTGTACGGCACGCACGTATCTAATAAACGTGTACCAGCTACGCCGAGTCTTACTGATCCAGCGTCACTCGGACCCCCGGGCCCTTCTTCATCGGGACACCTTCCTACAATTGTTTTTTCTTAGTCATCTTTTTTTGTTTGAAAAGGCAAACAGGAAACACAACCTTATTTACCACAAAAAATCCACAGAAAACTATCAACATCTGCGACTCAGAGAAACACTTACCCTTCTACCATATCACCAAAACATGAGAAGTTCATGTTACAACTAATAAGATGGTGAATAAATAAATACTAAATAATTCGGGACGGAACGCAATTACCTACGACCAGGTGACGGGCTGTCTGTCCCAATATATACATATTTATCGGACCCACAATACGAGAGGAAGGACCGTATACTCGTATGTAACAATTCAGTGATTCTGTTGCTTAAGGAAGATGCAGAGTGGACGATAAATAGATGTATGTATTAATAAGTATTTAGTGTTGGATTTGCGGTTTGCTTTAACGTAATAATCTACTTATATAATAATATACTAATATAAAAAGCTGAAGAGTTTGTTTGTTTGAACGGGCAAAACTCAAGAACTACTGCTTCGAATTGATAAAAATATTTTTGTGCTGGATAGTCAATTTGACGAGGAAGATTTAAGCTAAAATCAAACCAAAAAAAGTATGTGGATATTGACGATGGCCCAAGTAGATATGGCAAAATATTGCCATAGTTACATTGGCTGTTGTTCATGCTAAATAAATTAAAAGAGTTTGATGTAAAAAGGAACGTTAACACAAAGTTAGAAATTAAAAATGACAAAGATCAGCTTCGAAAGATTCTTACTCGTAGGAGATCACTGACCATTGGACACATCTTAAAAAGTTTACAATGGTAGCATAAGCCTTAAAATGATAATAACCGATATCACAGAACAGGTAAGAACGCTCCCGATATCATACTTACCGCGAACGATGTACGAAAAAGCCGTGACCTACTTTTCACAGCAATTTGAAACAAGTGGAGCAAGAAACCGTTATTTCCTTGATTCTCAATCGAGTATTTTATAGTCAAAATAATCGAATAGCGAACCGCCCACGGGGCCATTCGAACGAGGGAGTTTACACCCGGCTCTAAAGCGGTTTTAATGAAACAATAAACGAAAGACAGACCTATAAGAAATTCCGTGCTTTGTTTTAATTAAATGGAGGCTTCCGTTGGCTCTGCTATTGCATACTTTTTGCTTAGTAATAGTTCAGCTCCTTTTAGCTCGACTCTGTTTTAAAATGTTCATTAGTTTAATGAGCGAGAAAAGAAACCTAGAGATAAGGTACAGATTTGACTGCAAAGCTAGGAAACGTATTGAAGTTGAAAATCATGTAATAAACGCTCGGTGACCCTTATTTTAAAGGATATTGAGTTCGTTACCCTTGGGTGCTTTTCACACAATTTTCATATATACTAGTGAATGACGTTGGCCGGCAAAACGCCTGTATCATGCTTTTCCAATAGACTGGTTGTATATTTGTTATACTCGTAAACAATGCATAACTGTGACTTAGAAACTTCACATAACAATGTACTTATAAATTTGTATACAATTTTGTTATTAATAAAGTTACCTACTCCCAAAACGGACATCGAACTCAACACCATCGCCGCCCTTGGTATTAACGAGCTTGTCGACAATACATATCTCGCGTTTATTGCGCAACATTAATATCGGCAATAAAAACCATCGCCGGGTATTCAACCCATTACCCCTCCCCGTCCTACGGGCGGGATCAGAACGATCGCCACTTTATTTAAAATGTAAAATGGGTAAAACGAAATGGAGACTGGATTTGGATGCGAACGTGAGAAAACGCTCAGAGAAATTGGCGGATACCGGCCGTTTGATTTGACTATAAAATTGTTTGGAATGTTGGGGATAAATTATTTAGGTGCCTATAAAATAACGTTAAAATTCAGACCTCCAAGAAACAACAAATATTATGTACTTATAAAACTGAACTAATTGGGTTTGAAGCCAACCTCACAAGAGAAATTTACTATCACAAAATATATTTTAGCAATTTTAGTAATGTGGAAACCACAATCGAAGCCGTCCTTTTAAGATCAGATACGCAGAATGAATGTATTACACTGAACAATAAGGTGTTTTATTTTTAGAATTGACTACTGCAGTAGTAGTCAAGGGCTCCTTAGCTAAGATCTGCATGCATTCCTTTTGGCTAGCTGAACGGATATACAACTATTAAATACAAAGTAAGTTTTTAATAGCTTAATTTTTTAAATGCCTAAAATGTACCTGCAAATAGCAAAAGGCCATCTACCTAGACCCAGCCAGTTAAACTGTTTTCCGATTAATTACGGAAAACCATGCTTAAACAGCATACAAATCGTGGTGTGTCGTTGCATACATTTCAATTGCAGGACTGAACACTGTGTCAAGCGGTTTATTGGCAGACAAACTGCATCAACCTGAATTGCATATTTTAACCATCGCCGTGCGAGTGTTATTTACCGGCCGTTCCGTGAAATAATAAAAGCTTCGGAGAGCAATGAATGAAAAAAACGCAATGCAATATATCAGTCATTATTGATATCAATAGCATGTGTCTGGAAGACTGACGGTCTTTTTTAATTGCATGGGGCTCCTTTCTCGTTAAAATTATTTCAACTATTGTGTTAATGAACTCAGAAACGTCGTTTTTTTCTTGGTGAAAATGCTTCGATAGATAATGTACCTTGTTATTATGTATGTAGTGAAATTAAAACGAAGGTGGTACTGTAGTCTATGACCAAATTGTTTTTATTTATCATTAGAGAGACACAATTATAAACATGAATGATGATGATCATTAGAAAACCTCAATTGCAAAGAAAACCTGTTTCAAGTAGTTTTGTATTAAAATATAATAAAAACTAAAATTATAAAATCAATTTAATCTTCATTTTCCAAAGGTTTCAAATAACATAAAAAGACATTCTTTGTCAAACTAATCAATCAATAATATGTACAATAAACAATCATTTAAAGAGGTTGGTCGGGAACAAAACCCTTTATTTCTTTAAGATTATGGAACTATAAGTGTAGGATATACTTAAAGTGTCTATGCCAAAAAAACGGGTCCAAATATACGCGGCTGAACTGATGTACTGTCGTATTCATGATATGACATGTTTTTAAATGGGAGACGACACACTATGCCGAAATAACTTCGCATAATGTTGTATAGAAAATGCATTGACGCCGAACTCTGATCGCAGAATTTCAACCTATTGTGTTCCTACACTAAGAATAGCTTTTACATCGTTATAATTGCGTAGCTTCATCTACTAACCCTTTCTTTAAAGGACTATGACCTCGGAACGCACACTACTCGTATTCACACAAGTGCAGTGGTCCCTAAAATATCTCTCAAACCTCGTAAGCAACTCAATCGTGTAATTGGTACGGGACACCGAGTTATCAACACGAATATTCGGCTCGACCGGTTATGAATAGGTGACCTTCTCCAGTGAAAGGCTTTTATGACGATGATGTTCTGACGTTTACAATTTTGCAATATAGAATCCTAGATAGTTTTCATAATGCCGCTTGTATTGAGTGCTGTATAGCTCGTTATACGTATCGTGGGTAGGTTTTGGTGCAGGCCTAGAACAATAGTTCGTTTCGTTGACACTAGTACCATCAACAGTTCCATGATGGAACTACAGATAATAATTAAAATGATTGTTCCATTTAAAATGAATATCAAATTAATGGAACTACAACATGTCTTCCCGTGGGTGTCGTAAGAAGCGACTAAGGGACGTTCCGGATGAATGGACAGCAGCATCCTTCTATATTTTATCGTGCGGTCAACTAACCGCAAGTCCAGCGTAGTGACTATACGAATAACCTCTCATAAACAAAAATGTTTGCGTAAATCCCATACTATATGTGATGACTTTGCATATTTCAAAGTGCTCCGAACTCATAACACATTCGTTGAACAGCTTCCTAAGCAATTACTAACTTTATATCTATTTGGCGAACTGCCCATCCAATGTGAGCACTCCCGGCCGCGAAGTATCGACATTTGTATGGAAATACGGGTAAAATATACAGTTGTGTGTCAAGAGGAGTGTTATTGAAAAATGCCGATTTGATGTGCTTATTGCATGCTTTAATATGAGTAGAAAAATCTATCGGAAATAAAAGTAAATTACTATAAACTGTGTTGAAATGTGAGAGGGATATTTGTACAGCGTATTCTGTTAACCGTACCTACAAACTTTAACTAAAATTGGAAGTCAGTTTGTAAAAAATATATATAATTTTTGGTCTACTCGTTCTAATCATGTAAATTATTTATCTTTTTAACGATATTTTAATCTATACTACCTTCTTTATACACTCATTACAAAATGTTGTTTATTACAACGGTTTAAATAAAAAATAATCTAACCTGCTACTCTAAATTAGAAAAATTATTAAAAAAAACACAGCTAGCACTTCATAACCAGACCAAAAATTTTCATTTTCATGATCGTTTTTCACAAAACTTGGCCAAATTTGTGCAATGCAATTGCAATACATTTAGTAAATTCATACCTGCAAAGCGAATGAGTTTATACGCAGTAACTTAAAGAAGAATGGACTCACGAACGTCGAGACTCGAGTTATTCAACTGCGGGTATCTTACCTGAAAAAGGAGAACATTATATTAATTTCAATTCAATGGTCTAGTAGTTTATAATCGTAGTCATGGGTGTTATTCCCCGGTCGATCAAATTTGGTATCGGTTTTACCAAATGTATGACTTGGACTTGTAATAACAATTCCGCATATGACGTTTACACTAAAACTCATATTTTGAGGCCTAAGCCTTACAGTGGGATATTTTATAAGTGGATTATTTCAATTTTTATTACTTATTCTAATGACAAAAGCTATTCAGCGTTGATGTAATGTGGTGAACATTTGAAACTGAATATTCCAATCGAAGGAATTCAATCCCTTAACCGACTTCTCAACAATAATACCTAAGCGGTCGTCAAACCATAACCAATGGATTCGGACGTCAAATACTATAATGTAATATCTGAGAAATATGTAGTCAGTAGCAGGCATATAATAATTTATATGAGGTTTCAATCATTCACGGATCGGTGCACTGATTGAATATCAAACACATTAATGCAATAATATTAATTTGTGTAGCCTTGCGTTCTGCTATGTAATTGAAATCAATACTTTTGCATAATCTGCTAATCATGTTATATAATTATTTCATCATCATCTTAAGGTTGAATTTTAAGCTTTAATTCTCATTATTATATTTTGTATGTCTCTCTACTCATTTCTGTTAACTTCAACATTTAAAAATGCTAACTTATCATATTTTTTTGTTGAATTTTACAATAATGTGGAAATAATGTCATGTAGGTGATTCTTATGTATGCATCAGAATCAATTTCAAAGTTTCGTTTAAAGTTAAAGAAATTAAAACTGAAAAATCACCATCAAAACAGAGCTTTATAACAGCTTATTCATATAAATACTCCATGCACATTTCCACACGTAACAACCGAAATTGTATCAACAGTAATGTACGCGGCAAAATAAGCCCGTAATACAAAACTGATCACCTAATGAACCCATTATGCTCCGTAATAATGAGCCAAAACAGCCGCGGGCTATTTCACACCCTATCACATCGTGATAAGGTTCATGTTGACATACACTACCTCACATTATTTGTGTAATTGTTGCCAAAGCCGCAGATAGCGTTAAATCCAGCTTTAGATCAGCAAATTTGTACCAGACTCAGTTTAATGACGTTTATTTTGTAAGTAGTACAATAAATGGGAGCGTTGAAAACGTGAGATAGCAATTATGTCACTCAACGTTACGTACAACAAAAGTGGAAACAGAGTTTTGATAAATCAGTTTTAATTACGGCAGGGACTGTTACTACCGTTCTGCTAGTATTGATAGCATTTACATGTTTTGTTCTAAATAAAACATTCTGTGCACTTTTGAGGCAAGTCCGGTTTAATGAATTGGAAAATTAATGAACGTAATTATACTATGTAGTTTCCAGTAAACAACGACCTGACTAGACAATTTCGTATAGGTACAGAGGGTGTCAAAAAACTCACGATCATTAAGGATAAAGGAAAACATTAAGGCTTCTGTAACCTCACTTACGGTAAAAACATTTTATTTATGTAAAAGGAAGGAAAAAACAAGGAAGAGGGTTACCTGATGCTAAGCGATCTCCGCAGCCCATGGGCAACATGAACAATTCCCAAAGGATTGTAAATGCGTTGCCGGTCCTAAAAACTCCATTCCTTTCCCAATTTGAGTCACATTGCACAAAATATCGCTAGTTTAGGCCGATAGCTTAAGCACCACTTTGAGATTTATACGCGAATTCTCATATTCGATAAATAACAAAACTAAAAACGGACAACATCGCGGTTTAATTATAAAACTATTTTTAAGTTTATGAAACCCCGAATTTCCAGCAATCGTAATTACGGACTGTACTACAATCCGGCATGGTACGCGTCAACTGACATTTGAAATATTTTATCAATTCTACCCTCTTTATTTTAATCTTAACCTTCACTATCATTTTAAACGTTCCGTATATACACGTAGAAGATTTTTTGTTGTTGAAGTTGTTTTATTTAAAGAATCAAATACGAAAACTTTAATTGACAATATTAATTCAAATTTTTTAGAGTGGGAACTGGAATTTGGTTCAAAATATAATTATGTTTGACTATAACACCTACAGGGAATTATGTAAAGGTAGATAATAATGTACCCACATTACATTTCGAACACTTGAAGTGTATCATCCTGTACATATCACAAATGTATTCGAATAATGGGTATTGCGATGAAAATGTTTCGAG
The DNA here is from genome assembly GCA_958496325.1 of Nomophila noctuella. Lineage (NCBI taxonomy): Eukaryota > Metazoa > Arthropoda > Insecta > Lepidoptera > Crambidae > Nomophila > Nomophila noctuella. The sequence goes on along the minus strand of OY292491.1, from coordinate 6,452,777 downwards.
GCTGGTAATGTAATTTGAATAACATAATATTATGAATAAAATAGGATGCTGCGTAGAATTTCCGGGAACAGCATATTTACAAACATGGGCAATATGTATTTTCACTGATGAAAAACATTTTGAGTGGCAAAAACAGTTTGATTTCGTTACGTTGTTATGTAAATGTAAAATAAATGGAGCTGTCACAATAAATGAAATAAATAATCATAATTTGAAAAAAGGTAGCACTTTTTGTATGTTATCATTATCTTCAAGATATCATTAGGTACATTTGTTTATACGCTCTCCTGGTGTCTAATGTTCATAACAAATGATTTGAAGGCTTAAAATAAAGATAAGTGCGCACTTTTGAGAAAATGAAGTTATTGTAAATGTTGTGTTATGTATTTGCTGGTGAGTAGGTCGGCAGAGCTCAGTTTGGAGAGGGTATGAAGTCTTAAAAACAGGCAACGCATCTGCAACCCTTGCGTCGTTGATGTCCATGGGCAGCGGTGATCACTTTACATCAGGTGACCTTCATGTTCATTTGCCTCCCTACAACATAAAACAATTAACAAGACATTAAAAAAAACACTAGTTTAACTAGTTATATATTTTTTTATGATGTTTATGTTTTTGGAAACGCGTTTTAATTACTCTAAACAAATACATACAATACAATATTCAAAAATCATTTTATTCATTCCACAATTCAGAACATTATCAGCATGAGAGTAAGTGAATGGTGATGCCGACTTTGTATTATGAATTATGCATCCATGCTCCCTTGAGAGGGTGACCGGCCTGATTAAAGGTCTTCCCATTTCCCCACCTCCCCACGTCCCCAACTCCCTATTTCCCACCTCCCCGTTTTCCCATTTTATTATACTCTCTCCTATTAATGTCGAAATTTATTGGAGAGTTTTCCGTTAAATATTAAAATTGTCGTAATTAGATGCTAACTATAAGATATTGGCAGTCAATTCTAATTAAAGTAATGGGTAATACGAATTTATTGCTTTAGAATTTGACTTTTACTTTTATGCGACGTGGGTTTTTTATTTGTGCTCAGGATAATAGAACTGCTCGATTTTAGAATTACAGTTAATTTTGTTTTTGATATAACAGCTTAAATGCTTTGACGAGAGGATTATCGGAAAAAAATATATTTTCGATAAATATTTTCCACCTGTGTAGATTCGGAACTATGGTCGTAGGCGTTTCATTTTAAGGTTATATAAGGGAAAACTTTACCATTACAGTAGGTTTCTATTATGAATGTGCTCTTCGATGGAAAATGCCGCAACTTTCACTAAACTTTATGTGAGTTACGAGCCTGCCAAATGCCAATAGAAATAGGATGAGAAAGGAAATAGTAAATAATATATCCCACACAAGAGTATCCAAGGAGTAATAATATATGCGTGTGTTGTGTTAAATTTATAAGTATCTATCACACAATAAATAAATCAGCCTGTTACAGTCCGACTGGACATAGACCTCTTCTAATGGGGGAATATGCCCATCGTCACCACGTTAAGCAGACGTCCTCATTTTTATGTTTTAGGGAGAAAAACGAACAAGAGGCTCACTTGATGGTAACTTAAGTGATCACCGTTGCCCATGGATGTCCATGTCACATGACGCTTCTGTGACCCTTGTGCAGTGGATGATTTCATCAACAGCACAAGGATTGCAGATGCGTTGCCTGCCATTAAAACTACCAGAATTAGCCTTAGTTGATTCTTAAATAACGGTGAAGAAATAAGGGAAAATAAGGGAAGTTCAGGTGGTTAGAAGAGGCATGGAAAAAATAAAGGTCCAGATGGCAAATATAATGTGTATAGCCGGATGCTGTGAAGGATACTATTCATAAAATAATAGAAAACGACGATCCTATAATAAAACAACGTAGAATCTTCAGTCATATATAATCGGGTACTGCCACTGTAATTTCCATAAGAGCAATATCGTAAACTGTATGTAATCATAAAATTGTCTACGGCGAAGCGAACTCGTGCCTAGAATTGCAAGCGCCGTAAAATTTACACTCATGATTGTTTTAAGTGTCTGATAAGATTTTGTTATTACGTATTACTAACGAGGTAATTTGAATTTGTATGAGATTAGCTACGCACATTCTGAAATGTTAGGTTCTACAGAGGTATTTTAATGCCTCTTAAAGAGCATTAACAGTTATGGGACTTGACAAGGAGTAGCTTCGTGGCAAACAACAAATAATGGATCGTAAAGGATTGCTAGAACCAATTACTGACAACCCGTTCTAATTGTAAAAGTTTGTTTGTTTGGATGTTTGTCTGTCAATCACGCTCAAACTAATGGTGTACAGGCTGACTTAGGTGTTAGGATACTTTTTATTAAAAAAAATATTATTATTTTTATTTTATTCCACGCGAGCAATGCCGCGGGTTAACTCTAGTACTAGCTATTATTTAGTGGCGTTTAAATTTTACTTAAGTTTTGTTCCAAGTCTCTAACTATATAACAAATCTCGAAATCAACTTAACAATAAAATCCAATTAAATTAAGAAGGGACGCCTCACACTTACAATAAATCCTTGATACATCTTTTCTCCAAAATAAATAATTCACTTTTCGATTTAAACCTTAAAGTCGTAGCAATAAGGGTGAAACTTAGACAAACAAACCGCGCAAATGGAGGTCGATTATTCTATATCCGTTTTTCCGTAGGCTACCGTAGCAATATCGGATCGAATTTGAATTTTTCACTCAATGAACAAATCTGTATTGACAAGCTTAAGCCGCCCAACATAAAACAGTATAGTGCATAAGCCGACTTTCAAATCGCACAGTATTTTTTTTTGCATTGTATTGGAACACTGAATAATCCTGATTATTTAGACACTGTCAAGTTAAAAGCTGATGTTAAAAGTGAAAAATGTTGATTTTGTAACGTTTATAGTAATTCAGAATATTAATTTAAGATACTATATGTACATATTCTGTTTATAAGTCGACTAGGTACCTTATTTTCCTCTTCAGACCCAAATGAATAAATCCCTAATTTATTTGGAATAACAATACTCCATACAAGATTGTTCTGATTAATTAATTAATGCTAGAGTAAGTAGTACATTATGTATCCTCGTTATATTTATATAGGCGCGTAATGGGAGGGCTATGACTCAGCAAGAATGCTGCGGTCTTGGAGGGTACCCTGCCATGCAATCTTCACCTTAATTGCTTTACTAAATTAATGCGAAAATTGTTACCACAGGAATGTGCAATACGGTCGAAATAAGAATACATTTTTGTAACTCAATGTAGGATTCCAACTCAACACAGCAACGAAAGCTGAAAGTTCAGAAATGTACTTAAATTATGTCAGAATTAGCTGACTATTATTTACAAGCAATAAGATTGAGAAGTTATGCAGATAAATATTTCATTTCCCTTCTAATATTACAAATGCGAAAGTAAGTCTGTCTGTTTGTCTCTTAACCTATCAACCGATTTCGATGAAATTTGGCACAGACAATCTTTAGACCCTAAGAAAGAACATAGGCTTCCTTTTGTGGTGCAAAATGTAATTCAAAATTCACGCGGACGAAGTCGCGGGCGGCCGCTTGTGCTTAATAAAAAAAAGTACAACGCTTTAGAAATGAAAACTGGAAATAATACTAGTCCGTTGTCACAACTCAACATAATACACTTTTAATGTTAAAATTATAAACAAAGTAAAATTCATCTGATCTTATGGCTCAGGCGGGAATCGAACCCAGCGCCTCTTGCCTATAATAATACGTAGCATTCAAAAATGCTTAAATAAAATGTGCAAAAAGTTATAATACACTTTTGTTATAGTTTATCTTCTTTTGGTCAACCCTACAAGCCCATTATACAACTCTCGGTGTTCCTATACACTCTCATTTATCTCAGAGCCGGGAAGTACTAACATCGTCACCAACAAACCACTAAAACGGTTTAGCCGCTAAAACCCGCGCGGAACGTTTCCGAAGCGACTAACCAAGTCCACTCGATTCGTCCTCTGTCGAAAATCTCACTGCACTTTTTGTCCTCCACAAACTTCACCAATAAACTTTTTTACGGAAGCAACTCGTATTTCTTCCTACCTGTACTTTCTTCGTTCGGGCGTTTTTATCGTTTTCCCCTTGTAGAACTAGAATCGTAAACTAGGAATGGGTTTTTAGGAGCACCTTTCTTGACTGAAATAGGAGGAAGAATAAACTCCGCTGGCTCAATAGATGTCATTATGTTTATTATGGGCAAAGGCTTGGGTCTACACAAGCTTATTTAGGGTTCGGGAAAAGTTTTCTTTTTACTAGAAAGCAGTAACTCCTGAGCAACATTAGTTCTCTTCCATTTTATTCGTGAATTAATGACGGTCGATAGCGTCGACTATAGTTTTTACTCCCGTCTTTTAAAGACACAATTTTGCTATCCGATTTTTGGCTGATTTTTCTGCTAATTAGAATAAAGAACGTATTTTTTGTAGCTAGCATAATAAAAGAGTATTAAGGAGTATGTTGAAACTCCAAACCCTTGACTTGGAAACTGGAACCAAATGTTTACCTTGTACTTATATGTTTTATATGTATTTGACTTTTTAATATTTCGTACATATCTTTGTACAAGCCAATTAAATCCACTCGGCAAGCCAGATGATACACGGTCAACGCTCGACAAAAGTAATATCAAGGAGAACTCGAGAATTCTATAAGCCCTTAATAAGTCAGAGGTCGACCCTTAGTCTTGAAGGCTAATGGGGGATTAATTCAATGAGCAACAAAGAAGGTAGGTAGAAATCTTCGCACCCCATGTTGCATTCCGGTCACGTTCCCTTCAGAGTCACAACGCGAGTAGCCTCGCTCAGCAGAACTGCTAATTATGTGAGCAGGGCTGGGTTGAAGAACGGCGGCGAAGGTCGGTTTAAGACAATAGGAGTTGCTTGAAACAGAAGAAATTTAGAAGTCTTGATGATTAATGACGTTTTAATTTAAAACAAAATTGAAATCGTTGACATGAAACACATGAATGAGACGTGAGTTAGTTACACGTTATTAAAATCAAGAAATTGGTATTTTTCCATAACTCTGAAAAGTTTAGAAACTTCACTGAGTGACTTTTAAGTGAAAGTGTTCCAGCAATAATGCATAAAATAAATGAGTTTGGTAGAAATTAACAATTTAACCATTCACGATGCATCTATTAATCATCTTCAGCCAGTCGCAGTCCACTGCTAGACAAAGACCTTCTCCAGAAGAGGGTTTTACATTTAGCGACCACCTTTCAAGATCGTGCGAGTCACAATCGAGGAGATTCTTCTTACTCAAAATCCAACGTGGAACGTGATTCAACGTAGATTTGACATAAATGGAAAATATTTCTCCGAATTACCATATGCAGACATAATAGAAAAGTAATCCAGCATTGTATAGTCTTATCCATAGCTCCATTCGAGTCACGCACGCAACAGAGCGACAACTGCGAGTAGCCCTCATCGGAGCTGCTAATGAAGACTATAAACTTTTACTTACTGGCTTTTAAGCAACAATACGGAGTCTGGTAGATATCGTAAATATAGCCATCTACCATGCATCTAATTATTATCTTCAGCCAAACGTAGTTAACTGCTGCACCTAGGCCTTCCCCCAGATAAGGGATTTACCCATAGCTGAATCGCTAGACTATGCAATGTTGCCGTTTATAATATCTTTTTCTGAAAATTATGACTATTATAAAAAGTAACCTCGACTTTTGTTAAAGTCATGTTGATTCTAAGACGGCTAAGACGACGACGGAAGGTAACGGCTTGCTTGTAAATCATGGTTGCTTTCGGGGTGTCGCTGCAAAGGTGAGTGGAGGAATAAAACATGTCTTTCAGATTACCTATACCGAGATAATAGAAAATTAATCCAGCATTGTATAGTCTTATCCACATCTCCATTCGAGTCACGCACGCAACAGAGCGACAACTGCGAGTAGCCCTCATCGGAGCTGCTAATGAAGATTAAAAACTTTCTCTCACTGTTCTTTGAGCAACAATAAGGAGTCTGGTAAATATCGTTAATGTAGCTATCTACCATAAATAATAATAAATAAATAAATATTTCACAACATCACATACATTGATCTGACCCCGTGTTAAGTAGCTTAAGCACTTGTATTACAGATATCAAAATCAACAGTGGTATTACAAATATACTTACATAGATACATATAACACCCAGACCAGGACAAACAGACATGTTCATGCACACAAATGTTTGTCCTGTGCGGGGATCGAATCCGCGACCTCTTGCGTAATAGGCAACATCTAGACCATTACACCAAGCGGGTCGTCAAATCCATCTAATCATTATCTTCAGCCAAACGTAGTTAACTGCTGCACCTAGGCCTTCCCCAGATAAGGGATTTACCCATAGCTGCATCGCTAGACTATGCAATGTTGCCGTTTATAATATCTTCTTCTGAAAATCACGACTATTATAAAAAGTAACCTTGACTTTTGTTAAAGTCATGTTGATTCTAAGATAAGGGCTTGGTTGCAAATCATGGTTGCTAACGGGGTGTCTCTGCATAGGTGAGTGGAGGAATAAAAATGTCTTTCAGATTACCTATACCGAGATAATAGAAAATTAATCCAGCATTGTATAGTCTTAACCATATCTTCACTCGAGTGACGCAAGCAACAGAGCGACAACTGCGAGTAGCCCTCATCGGAGCTGCTAATGTAGATTAAAAACTTTCTCTTACTGATTTTTGAGCAGCAATGAGGAGTCTTATAGTAATCGTATATTTTGCCATTTAGTATGGAAATGTTCATCATCTTCAACGTGTCACAGCCAACCGCTGGAAAAAGGCCTCCATCAGATAAAGGGTATACCCATAGCCGCCACGCTAGAAAGACAAGATAGGGCGCATGCTCTATCTTGTCGGATATCGCATGATTATCCCTTCTTCTAAACATGAAGACTATTATAAAGACTAACCTTGACAAATCCCATTAGAACTGCTAATAAAGATTAAACACCTCACTTACAGACTTTTAAGCAACAATGAGGATTCTGGTAGAAATCAAGCAATGCATCTAATCATCTTCTTCAGTTTCTTCGTAGTTTATTGCTGGACGTAGATTTTCCCCAGAAGAAGGCCTACCCATATTGACCACGCTAGACGATGAGAGGATGCCTGGTATAATATTTTTTTCTAAAATTAATACCATTGAAATAAACGAGCTTCTAGACAAAAAAAAGTTTCTTTATTCTTCTGAATTACCTTGTGCAGAGATAATAGAAAATTAATCCAGCATTGTATAGTCTTATCCATATCTCCATTCGAGTCACGCACGCAACAGAGCGACAACTGCGAGTAGCCCTCATGGAGCTGCTAATGAAGATTAAAAACTTTTTCTTACTTACTTTTGAGCTACTAATAGTAATCGACTATTTTGCCATTCAATTTGCATAATATTCATCAATCTTCAGCGTGTCACAGCTCAGATAAAGGGTTTACCTATAACCGCCACGCTAGATAAGGCGTACCCTATAGATATAATCACATATGATTATCTCTTCTTCTAAAAATTAAGATTATTATAAAAAATTAACCTTGACAAACCACATTACAACTGCTAACAAAGATTAAACATTAATTTTAGTAGAAATCGACTAGTTAGCCATTAGCAATGCATCTAATCATCTTCTTCAGTTTCTTCCTAGTTTATTGCTGAACGTAGCTTTTCAAGTGATTTTTTTATTCTTCTGAATTACCTTGTGTAAAGATAATAGAAAATTAATCCAGCATTGTATAGTCTTATCCATATCTCCATTCGAGTCACGCACGCAACAGAGCGACAACTGCGAGTAGCCCTCATCGGAGCTGCTAATGAACATTAAAAACTTTCTCTTACTGATTTTTGAGCAACCATGAGGAGTCTTTTAGTTATAGACTATTTTGCCATTAAGTGTGTATAATATTCATCATCTTCAACGTGTTACAGCCCATTGCTGGAAAAAGGCCTCCATCAGATAAAGGGTTTACCCATAGCCGCCACGCTAGAAAGACAAGATAGGGCATGTGATTATCCCTTCTTCTAAACATAAAGACTTTTATAATAAGAAACCTTGACGAACCCCATTGACACTGCTAACAAAGATTAAACACCTCCACTTACGGACTTTTAAGCAACAATGAGGATTGTTCATCTTATCATTTCTTTAGCTTCTTCGTAGTTTATTGCTGAACGTAGCTTTTCAAGTGATTTTTTTATTCTTCTGAATTACCTTGTGTAGAGATAATAGAAAATTAATCCAGCATTGTATATAGTCTTATCCATATCTCCATTCGAGTCACGCACGCAACAGAGCGACAACTGCGAGTAGCCCTCATCGGATCTGCTAATGAAGTTAGTTGGGGTCGTTGAGGCACACGCGCACGAAATAAGTAAACTCGGATTTGACTAAATTATGCATTCGGTGGCGAAACTTTGGATATTTGTAATGGAATCTGTGAACGAAATCCAAATGTGTTAGTTCAAGGCCATTTATTTATTGTACCTGAGATTTATTTATACACTATGTACACTAGCGGCCACCCGCGATTACGCCCGCGTGGTTTTTTGATTTCGCACATATAGGTATATCCTATAGCCTTCTTAACGTCAAATGGACTATCCAACACAAAAATATTTTTTCTAATCGGACCAGTAAGTAGTTCCTGAGTTTAGCGCGTTCAAACAAACAAACATACAAACAAACTCTTCAGTTTTATATATTAGTAAGTATAGATATATAGATTTAAGATTTTAAACATTCGCGTTTCATTATAAACACTAAAAGAAACTAATAAACACCCCGTAAGTGATCATGATTTGCAACCAAGTACTTATCTTAGAAAAACCACCTTATTATTATGTGGCTTAAGTAAAAAGACTTGTCAGAATAAATGTCTTCATGAATTTCAAAAAAAATTGGCCAAGTGCGAGCTGTCGGGCTCCCGCACTGAGGGTTCCGCACAAATTCTATTTTTGACGTATTAAAAAAACTACTCATCAGATTTTGCTCAAACCAATTTTCGTTGGTAGTTTTTATGATAATGTACATCATATATTTTTTTTAGTTTTATCATCCTCTTATTTTAGAATTTAGAGGGGGGGGGACACACTTTTTTCCACTTTGGAAGGGTCTCTCACGCAAAGTATTCGCTTTAGGAAAAAATGATATTAGAAACCTCAATATCATTTTTAAATACCTATCCATAGATACCCCACACGTATATGTTCAATGAAAAAAAAATATTTTCAGTTTCAGTTATAACTATGGGGGCCCCCATCATTATATATATATTTTTTTATTTTCGTGTGAAAACCTTGTTGCGGTTTACAGAATACATCTACTCACCAAGTTTCAACAGTATAGTACTTATAGTTTCGGAAAAAAGTGGCTGTGACAGACTGGCGGACAGACAGACAGACAGACAGACAGACAGACATGACGAATCTATAAGGGTTCCGTTTTTTTGCCATTTGGCTACGGAACCCTAATTAAGCAGAAAAATGCAAAAATCTTACATTTTATTAAATTCAATATTAGTTTTTGCATCTTGTCTTAAAATAACTGTTTTAAAAGGCATACGCAGACAAATTCCATTTCATTGTACATACTTTTTGTGAACATCTGTTTCAAATAAAACCTCTCTCAGTTTTTGCGTTCTACAATAAATAATTAAATCTCACAGAAAATAAATTGAAAATTGCTCTTGAGTTTTCAATCAATATTTGTAGTAAAAGCTTTTTTAAATAATCTCATCTGTTATTCAAATTCAAGGGGAGGCTGTGGATAATCCGTTGGTGTTGATATTTGAGATTCTGCGTTGTATATGAAATTTCACAGGCAAATTTTCGGAGTGATGATAAACATATTGTATATTTGTATTGGTTAACATTTTAAGTATATACAAATAAAATATACAACATTTACCAATGCTTTTCTTAGAGTTGGGAACACCGATATATATTTTGTATCCGTTTAAACTTTGGTTCAACAATTTAAAAATCGAATGAAAACTCCTAAATTTTCAAAACATGATGGTAATGTAACGTCAATTCTGGCCAAAACAGTTCAACGTATTTCATTATTTCATGGCCGTCAAAAAGCCCATTCTGCCCAATTTCTGACTATATGAGTCGACACATAATAGCTATACTTTAGCCCAGTTTTAGGACTATTAAACTTTTCCGACATTAATGTCTCTGAGAAATTCGTAAGTTTTGTAGCAAATCATTCTTGCTACATTTAATCTGGCGAACTTAACTTTGGACGTGTGTTATTGAAAATTATTACAAACGGTCAAAACTCTTCGTGATGTTGTGTATCTATATCAAAAACTTTAATTTATTCGATAATAAATAAAAAAAAAACAGCAGCACTAAAATATGAAGTTCGACAGTTACGTTAACCTATTATTTTGTATTTATGTCTTATTATAAGTTAAAGTTTATAGATGCAGCTGTTGACTTTTTAAAAAGCTTTTTTATTAGGATTCAAATTATTTGTGTAATATTTGTAATTGGAGTATTTGATAAGGCACTAGTGAACTAGCCTCTTTTTTGCTCGACTTAAAGCCTCGATGTTTATTGCTTTACAGCCCGACCACAAACCCCGTCAGTCCCTCTAGAACAATAAACTTTCGTTAAACGCTCACACCATTTAGCTTCAACAAAATCGGATAAAACCAAATTATCTTTTTATTGACGAAATTTATATCACACAACACTCGAAGCCATTCTTTTTTATGTAACCCCTTGTTTAAAGGGACGAGGTCGACCCCCGTAAATCTTCTATATCGGTAGCTCTTATGTTAACAAATGTATATTCACGGACCAATCCTATTTTCGGGCTCCGGATTCGTATCACGAAAGGATTGAGTCGAAATTGCATTGGATATGGTCCCAAATCGTATTGCGTGATGTTGATATTTTTTTGCTTTTTAGAATTTGTTGGGATGTTGATGTAGGTCAGAATTGCGAGATGGAAAACTCTGTGTAGGCAATTTAAGGCTTACTTTGTTTTATTTTGGTATAATACGGGTCTAGAAAGGCTTCAAATGTCGCATTTAGGTAGACTAGATAAATGTTAACATTTTCAAAGGAGTTTTTGTCGGGGAAATAAATATTCTGAGTGTAAAAGGTTAGCTTTATATTTTTTCGTTTTTCAGGATGGATTCATCTAGGCTAGATTGTACAGGAGTTCGAGTCCAAGAGCAGTCATTTCATAGAACACTCATTTCACGAAATTGTCAGGAGTAATTGTTTCTGGGGCCAACACATTAGAAGCCATATTTTATTGTCGTTTTATTTATTTTACTTACTTACACTAGAACAAGTTACTTTTGTTACTATTATCAGCAATAAATAAATCATAATTATTATTAGGTAAGATATTCTTTCTTGTTTAACACTTCTAAAAAAATATTGTCTTCTCCAAATCAAAGGTTATTTAGGGAATTGCCTTTTGCCATGTTCAGAAAGAAGAACCTTGAGACTACGGTTAAGTATTACTTGAGATAAGTAGACTTATCATTATAATCGAACATCATTTTAATAGCTTTGAGTCTGACCATCAATATGCCTCCATTCTTTTCACTTGGGGACTCAAGTTTTCTCGATGGCCCCAATTTCTTTCGGCCAATATTCTTGAGTTAATATAAAAATATGAGGAGACCCGGCTTCTTGATCCTTTTTGTCCCTTTCTATAAATTTGCGTACTAATTTATGAGCAATCGTGTCATGATCGTTTCCTTAGGAATGGGACATTTATTAGGCTGGCTGATTTTCTCGTTTGAATATTACTTTAATTCGTGATTTACTTACAAACCGTTTTAAATTATTGCCTTTGCATATTACAAGCCCTTTTAACTAATATAAAAGATAGATACAAAGGTTTGTGACATGCTTGAAATGTAGTTATCACGGTCACATAATTTAAATATTTTAGTTTTAAATAATTTAACAATAATTTATTGCACAGCATTCAATTCCCATTTG